>OU342981.1:18447500-18955000 GCA_910592155.1 Ypsolopha scabrella | reverse complement strand
GAATGGATATAGCTTATACCCTAACTTAACACATAGGCTACTTTTTATCCCGGAAAAAAGACGCGGGCGGAGCGTAGACAAGAAGCGTAATTTTGAGAACTTGCATATATTGCCTAGCTCCTAAGTGTACCAGGAACTTCAAATAGGTATCATCTCACTCATTTTATAATCCTATCATTGGTCTCTATCGCTTGGAAATAACGACTATTTCCGCTACATCAGTACAATGAGTTCAGGATAGTTACTGTATCTGCCGTAATGTTTACTTCCTACTTATACTTATCATTCTTTTAATTTATATCATTAGCATAGCGCCGTGATTCAATATTTGTAAAACTTCTATATTTGTCTTTGCAACTATCTTTTATTTACTCCACACTTGTTACAAAATTCATTTAGTCATACTTTTCGGTGTTGGGGAGCTCTCGTTAACAGTGCAAGTGGGAAAATCAAAATGGCAAAGATGTTTATACAAATTTTGACTGCGATGGCTGGTAAATAACTGATATGCTTCCTTTTCGAGCTCAGTGTAAAGTGCATAACATAAGTTTGTTTACCTTATTTTAAAATAAAATGTATGAAATAAAATAGTTTTATCTTATTTTGCGACTATTGTTGAATAATTATCAAGGGTTTTTAGCAGAATTGCGTCATTTTATGCATTACGTTGTAAATGAATGGGTATACAAACTTAAAAGCGTGTTTTAAGTTTGTATGCCTATTCATTTACAACGTAATACATAAAATTACAAAATTTTGGTAGAAAAGCCTAATTGACACTAAACAATGGTCGCGAAATGCCATATATCACATTTATTTAGTACTTTTTATGCAATAGTAAGAAAAACAATCATAAGTTGTGCATTTTGCACCGAGCTCGGAACGTTCCCCCTTAAGGGTGTATAATACCCCACTTCGCTTCGCATGAAGTGAAACATCTTTTCCTGCTTTATACCAAAAAATACTGCAACAATCACTCTGAAATTGATATTATGATAAAGTTGAGGACTAATTTTATGTCAACGCAGAGGTGAAAATTTGATTCTATTAAATTTTCTCGATAGAAAAAAATTACAAAGTTACCTCCAAACCGTACAATAAACCGAATGAATACTTGAAATTAGATCAGAAACTTTGCATAATATAACTGATATTAGTATAAAGCAGCTGCAGACTGTTCCATAAAAATGAAAAAACCATCAGTGTAGCCGCGATTTCAAAATAACTGATGTTTTTGCGTGCGCGGCATTTGATTAGAGTAGGATAGACGGTTAAAAAGCAGAAGCGTTAGAGCAGGACTGCGAATTAAGGTATTATGGGCCCTTAAGTTCAGACTGATTTCTATCTTACCAATAATGACCTAGAAAATGTTGCTTTACCTAGATGGTTCAAAACCTTTTCACTACCTACTCCGCAGTGTCAATAGTGACTTTTGTTTATAGAGCCAAATTCATACTTAAGAGTCGGTAAGTGGTTCAGGACCAATGTTCAATGACCCTGTTAGTGAAATACGAAATTTTTTTTGTGCCTCTATACTTGTTCAGCCTCGACGTAATTAGTGAAGGAAGTCGTATTTTTGTTTTGATTTTTCCACAGATAGGGTCATTGAACCTTATTCCTGATGAGTTACCGAGTCTCTAGTATGAATTTGGCTATATAAACTAAAGTCGCCTCAAAAATGTCGCAGAATTATAATATGCAGAAAAAAAACTAATAATTTCTGAGATTCCTAGGACTCAATATACTCAATATATTTAATGCGAGCATAATATAGTAATTAATGGTAAACATAAATAAACAAAATTACTTCTAACATAAAAAACTTACCTAAAAACTATACATATATGACATAACTATTATAAATGAGAAAGTTTGTGCGCGTGTGTGTGTGTATGTTTGTTACTCTTTCACGCTGAAACGGCTGAACGGATTTGGATGAAATTTAGAATGGATATAGCTTATACCCTAACTTAACACATAGGCTATTTTTTATCCCGGAAAAATGCATGGTTCTTGTAGGAGAGATCAATATCATTGAAAAATCAGGTGTCTAATTAGCGCGGAACTAATTGTTTGTGGTGAAAAAGACAAGGCTATGTTATCTCATCATACTGCACGCTAATATTATAAATGAGAAAGTTTGTGTGTGTGTGTGTGTGTGTATGTTTGTTACTCTTTCACGCTGAAACGGCTGAACGGATTTAGATGACATTTAGAATGGATATAGCTTATACCCTAACTTAACACATAGGCTACTTTTTATCCCGGAAAAATGCATGGTTCTTGTAGGAGAGATCAATATCATTGAAAAATCAGGTGTCTAATTAGCGCGGAACTAATTGTTTGTGGTGAAAAACACAAGGCTATGTTATCTCATCATACTGCACGCTAATATTATAAATGAGAAAGTTTGTGTGTGTGTGTATGTTTGTTACTATTTCACATTGAAACGGCTGGACGGATTTGGATGAAATTTAGAATGGATATAGCTTATACCCCAACTTTACACATAGGTTACTTTTTATCCCGGAAAAAAGCATGTCGTTAAACCAAATAACACGCGGGCGGAGCCGCGGGCAAAAGCAAGTAATAATATAAAACTAACATAAATTATATCAAAACTATACTATTTATTTAGTCTATACTATATATACTGTTATACTCATTAGGACAATTAATATTGATTATTTTCAGGCTCGACACCACACACCTCACATCCTCACAAATTTTAAAATTGAACGGTGCTATTAATTAGAATATTAAGATATAAATTAGTTTTACTTTTGTTTTTTGTCATTTTCTTCTTTTTATTGTTCTGTGTATTTTATAATTCGGTATTCTCTGTGGATATCTATTATTGGCTTTATGCGTTGTATGTTTTTTTTTTCTTATGTACTGTTTTGCTGTTGATATCCTGAATAAATAAATTAAATTAAATTAAATTAAATAATAAATAAAAAATGCTTGCCAAATCGCCGCATAAATTAAAATTATACAAAATTATTATTTTATAATAATTATAATAGACTATTATCGTTCAAATATTCTTGGACGGTGTAGTGTAGTCAAATTTAGCAATAAATAAATCTTTTAGGTGTTGTACAAACTGGGCAGCTGTTTTGGTATTTTTTAAACTTTTAGGTAATTTGTTAAATACATGAATTGACATTACATAAGTGTTTGAGGATTGTAATTTGAGACGCTTTGATGGAAGTAGTAGTTTACTATTTGCTCGCAAGGAATATTTAGTATTTGAATTTTCCCTTTTTTGTAGATTTCCTGGTTGTTTCGACCTAATTTACATATTTCTAAGATCTTCTTCTTATTTTTTTTTTTTTATTATTATCTGGGCTGCAAGACCTATCGGCCCAACAAGCCCGTGTCAGAGTTCTTACCGCCTTCCGGCCTCTGACGTGGTTTATGCAACGACCACTCTACTAGAAAGTGGCCGGGACCAACGGTGTAACGTGCTTTCCGAAGCACGGAATCATCTTACTTATCAGACAATCAGGTGATTCAAGCCTGCAATGTCCTAACCAAACTGAAAACAATTTACAAAGTGACATTCCACTATGTGTGTTCCCCGCGGGAATTGAACCCACGACCGCCGGGTTGAAAGCCCAAAGCTCTCACCACTAGACCACGGAGGTAGTTGTTGTTTCTAAGATGTGCACGGTAGGGTGAGAAATTTATATTTTTGAAAGTATTATTTACAGCTGGGTCGGTCTGTTTTATAGGACGGTTGAATGCACTAGAAACTAGGAAACTAGAAAAGAATTTCTCAATTACATGATCATCGTACGACCGCGTCACATTTAGTTTCATTTCCCTTTTTAGGGTTCCGTAGTACTTGAAAGGTAAAAGGAACCTTTATGGTGAGACTCCGTTGTCCGTCCGTAAGTCACAGCCTCATAACTTTAGCACCGTTAAAGGTAAAGATTTGAAATTTGCTGCAAAAATAGCATTCACTTGCCTACACAATTATAGTGTAAAAAATGTGAATTATTTAATTGTTCAAAATATTTCCAAAACAAAAGTGAGAAAAGTATAAAAAAAATTCCTAAAAATACAACCATCCATCCATCCATCAGCCTGTTTCGTCCACTGCTGGACATAGGCCTTTCCAGGATTTCGCCACTCTTGGCGGTCCTCCTGGAAGAAATGCCCATACTCACACACGCTGGGCAGGCGGGTTGGTGAGCGCGGTGCCGAAACCCTTGCACCAGTGACGCCGCTGCCCGTCACTAGTCTGTTTTTTATAAGGCTTGGCAATTGGGGATGGATAAACTGCCATCCATCGGTCCCAGGCAATGGTGGGCCGCCTGGTTTAGCCTGAGAGCTGTTCTCTTACTCTCCCCCGAATAACTTCAGGAGGATTTGCGAGTATGTTGGTGGTACCTCCACAGTCGAGCCCGGCATCAGCTCTACCACCTTAAAATAAAATACAACATGAATATCAAATTGTAGATATTAAAAAGCTGATTGTAAAAATATATACTTTTAGTATATTTACTGGCACCAATTTCGAGAAATCTTTTAAAAACTACAAAAAATGCCTGTCCCCCCCTTTATTTTCGAAACTGGGGCACCGAAAAAAATGAAAAATTGTCAAACTCATGGTAATTTGGGATTATGTAAAGATTACAGGAAAAATATAGCGGTTGAGAAATTCAAGATAGTAAAATGACAAAACGTAATTTTTCATCCTCGAGTTTTATTTCGAGTACGGTATAAAAATATTTGTGTCTCTCTTTTGTGGTACAATCAATTCTTTTTTAAGTTAACATAAACAGTTATGGGCACGATTTCAAATACTTTTTTCCGGACTGTTCCCAAAACTGTCGAATTACGAAACCCTCTTTTCTTTTAACCCCGCCAATTTTGATATTTTTGGCTCAGCCTATGTAATTTCTCCCATAGCATATCTATAATAATTGTATTGTGTAGGTATGTGCTGGTTATGTATTTAATGAAATCTGTACCTCAGAGCTAGACATTAGTAAGTCAACTTTTTCCACAAAGTCACAGTTAGGTATATAACATCATAATACAAAAATCACTGTACAAAGTAAATAAAGCTGTCTAAATTATATAAAATACAGTTTAGTATATTCCAATATCTCCTGTAAATCCTATGCATTTTGGCATTCAAAATTCTATTTTTGCCTCTCCTGTAGAATTTCTATTTTGGCGCTTACTATTGTCTACCTCTGAGGTACAGAATTGCTGTTTGATTTTACAAATTTTACCGAGACAGGCTAAAAACCAGCGCTGTGCTCAATGTGAAAGGTTTATATACCCTTGATTGTTTTGTTTCATATTTTATTTCTACTTTTTGTGAAAATTAATAATACTTTATGGTGGAAAATAAATAATATTCAGTTTCAAGATTTCATTCGTTCTAATATTACTTGGATTTTCGCAATGATCTGGAAAATATTTAGAATGGCTGCAAAATTCTTCCTTAGTTTCCCACTATCCGGGCCTTTTCAATCGTCCTAGGATACCTGAATAGATCCGTTTCTTCTAATTAACCTGCGACATAAATATACTAGGCCACTAGACTTTGTGCTCTAGTGGTTCAAGTACTCTACGGTGATTAGGGAGGGTTGCTGGGCCAACTCTTTAATTTGGGCACATTTGTGTTCGATTTATTATGTATGTATGTATGTATGTACTACCTAGCATAGTAGACCATATCGTCTGTCCCTCTTTAGGTAGATCATCAGAGTGAGACAGAGCACTGTATCAAGTTTTATCGAGCTCGATATAGTTTGCTATGCTAGAATAGCTGGCCTAGATAAAATAGTCTATATTAATAAAAATTAAATAGACGTATTAAAAGAAATAAACTTCAAAGATGTTATAACTGATTTTACCAATCTGAAATCAAGAAGAACGTCACTTTTCTCAATTTAGAAAGTTAACATATCTTTAGTTATTTTTTTATAATACAATACAGTCTTATTTTTGATTTTTTGAATCTCTTATCCTATTTTAACAGCTCATTTGCCTATGTTTTACAAATCATAACATCAACATCAGAAACACAAGCGAAATTACTTGTATGCTATATCATTGATGTCTCTGCGCTCTCTCTTTGTAGGTAAGCTGTAGTAGGGCAAAGACCACTCAGGGTCTTCACATGATTAAAAACGGCCCTGCAGTCTGCCCGGGCTAATATTTGTTTCCGAAGTACAGTGAAAGAGTCCACCACCCATTATTACGGGACGAAAAAATCGTCGGTGAAACGTGGTTGTACGAGTATTGACCGTGACTTGCATTTCACAGTCCACACTCGGAAAAACTTTTGACACCCCGTCGGGGAATCATGTCGTGACAAAAAAAACCGGCCAAGTGCAAGTCGGACTCGCGCACGAAGAGTTTCGTACCATTATCAATAAAAACGGCAAAGAAATCATGTCTGTTGTATGGGAGTGCGCGGTTCCGACTCGAACTTGGCTGGTTTTAGTATTTGTTGTTATAGCGGCAACAGAAATACATCATCTGTGAAAATTTCAACTGTCTATCTATCACGGTTCATGAGATACAGCCTGTGATAGACGGACGGACGGACAGCGGAGTCTTAGTAATAGGGTCTCGTTGGTTACCCTTTGGGTACGGAACCCTAAAAACTAACTGTTAGGCAATTGCCCTACCTTCATTAAAAATATTTACAAGTTTTATGTTCCGATTTCCGATACACTCACAAGACGATATACCTGTAGACATTTCTCTTACCGAATTTAAAACTCCTGTTATATTTCAAGAAAAACATTAAATGGTTTGAAGCAATCCCCATTTTTGTTGCAGTCGGCCTCGGCAACATAAGCATGGGCTACATGATCGTCTGGCCTTCCTACACCATTCCCATCTTCCAGGGTCCTCTGAACCCCCTTAGCAGCAGCCTCACCAGCTCCCACGAGACCCTGCTGGGGTCCACGCCGATGTTGGGCAGCTTGGTGGGGACCATGTTTGGAGGGGTCATAGGGGATGCCATCGGGAGGAAGAGGGGGTTGATTTTGTGCGCCTTGTTACCCACTGTGAGTTGGAAATCGTCTCTGAATTGTCAGGTGACCCACAAGAGAACCTTATGACAACAAATATCACAAATATGTCAGCTGTAAATTATTCGTTAACTATATGTGTATCGCGATTATATTAGGTGACTTTTGTTTATATGGCCAAGTTCATACTGGAGACTCTGTGTGGTCAGGACTAAGGTCCAATATTTTTTTACGCCTCTTTACCCTTGAAATTGGACATTTCTAACTGAAGTCATGGGTCGATACAGACATGTGTTTTGAGTGCAAGAATTAAACTCCCACGTGCCAATTCTTTCAGTTAGGAGAAAAAAATCTCAAAGTGTCCCTAAAAATGAAAAATCTATCTGATTTAGGCATTATATCTATTTATAGTTTATTTATCTATTACCTTATTTATTCATTGCATTATGTAGGTATGTATATACAATATTTAATTTTTTTACTTATGTTATTATATATTTGGCCAGGCATTATATTTATTTATGGTCTATTCAGTTTATTTATCAACTTATTTATTAATTGTATTATGTAGGTATAATAATACTCTTATTCCAATAAGTCTTTTTATTTTATGCATGTGTCCATATAAGTTTAGTAGCCCAACTTAAATACAGTTTTTTTATATATTTCCCGTATCATATTTATTTCATCATAAAATATTATCTTTATACAGATTCGATTTGACATGTAAAACGTATACTTTATGTAGGTATCTATTTTACAAATAAACAATTTGAATTTGAATTCTAAAATATCGCGACAATTTTCAAATGGCGATATCTTTTGTATAGCTACTTGATAAGTTTATTAATTGTTTACATTTTGTGCTCTATTGCATAATCTTAGAATTTAAGTTAGGGGCCGTCCATAAATTACGTCATCGATTTTTTCAGATTTTAGACCCCCCCCCTATAATCATCCTATCGTCATTTCTTAATGACCCCCCCCCCCCCTTCTCCCAAAATTGACGTCATTACTAGTTTGACAAAATAAAACATTGCAGATTTGAGAAAAATAGGGTATTATATGATTAAAACACTTGGTTATAGAATCACCTTTTATTATTTTTACTTTGGCAATAATCATTGATATAATATAACTACTTATTTTTTACTTTTCTCTAAACTCCCACGGAGTTTTCACCCATTCTTTTAAATTCTGGATCACGGGTAATATCTCCGTATCCTCCCGATATTCGTTTTGGCTCGATTCATCCATGACGTCAATTTCGAAACACCCCCCCATGTAGACGAGTAACGATGTTTTTTTTTTAAACTCCTGTTAAAATTTTTTCGGCAATAGTGTTTTGTTGTGTTGTTGCTCTTACTTTTCTTAAGGCACTTACTATAGGCTAGGGAAAATCAATCTGAGGAAAATGGAATATTATATCCGATGAAAGACTTTAAGTGACACGTGATGTTACCTTTTCATCATTCATACCTACTTATAATAAGTGCTTTAAAAAATAAGAGCAATACTTTACAACCATAGACTAATTAATAGTAGTTACAACTGTTTTCTCCATAACTAAAACGAATTGGCACGTGAGTTTTACTCTTGCACTCAAAACGCATCTTTGTATCGACCTATGACATGTTTTTAAAGCACTGTGCTTGGTCCTGACCACTTATCGAGTCTTTAGTATGAATTTGGCTACATAAACGAAAGTCTCTTCATATACGTTACATTCCGTCATGGCATTTATTGCCTTCAAACGCACCGTGATTGGCTATAAATGACATCAAACATCATTTTGGCCAGTTACGACTATTTTGAAGGCTATAATAGCGATGGATATTAAAATTAGACAAGAAGAGGGCTGACCCATCTAAATTTACCTCAAATTCTTATTTTTCTTGTCGTGCTGATTTGGGGCCGCCCCCAAGCTTCTGGCGTGGCTTAGCGATCGTTGTCTTTCAATTTCAGGGACCATCAGCTTTACATGCTTTCTGAGGCATAGAGAGCCTAAGATACAAGTAACTAAACCAAACCACTTTTTTTTTCTCTATTCGGCCATTGGTTTGCTTTCTGGCAGAAGGTTTCTGCCACCATTTTCTGCCAATATCAGGTAGTCAGCAAATCAAATCGATCAAACCACTATTTGATCACTCATGAAAAGGCTCACCACGCTAAGCTAAGTAATCAATCACACGGTCACACGCTGCTACTTCTAATACTAGTTATTAAGGGCAGTAAAAACAGAACAGTAGACTATCTTCACCTAGCGCGGCTAATATATTATGTGCGTGCCAGTATGCACGAACCACAGCACACACACAACGGCAACATTTATGCCGGTTTTGCCGGTACAAGTCGGGGCTGCGCTCCACAGCCCGCACCACAGTCGCGCTTTCGCTATAAAACTAAGAGTAAGGGACCACCCTGCAACAGTAGGGGCGGGTGTTATTCTACTATTCTGTTTTTCTTTTTCTGTCACCCCACCCAATAAAATGTCACAGGATGATTGGATGGCGTCCCACGTATGGATGTATGTATACCGGGTGTAAATTATATTAAGTCTTTAAGTTACAGTTGAATATCTTTTTCTCTGAAGATTTGCGCGGGTATTTTTCTACAGAAAGTTGTTCAGTATGGTCAGTAGAGTATGTGGTTTTATTTAAAGGTTGCACTCTATTTACACCCGGTATGTTTGCTTACAATTGACTAGCTTTTCAGGCTTTGCGTGAAAGTGTCTTTTAATCAATGTACCTTTTAAAACTATTACCGACAGTTTTAGGCTTTTCAGTTATTTTATCAACACCCTTTTAGCCTATATTGACCTGATGGAAGTTATATCGCTTAATTTGACAGATGTGCGCGTTTAACGTGATAAACGAAGTCGCACGTTATAATGCTACGGGCTCAGGGCCATTACGATGATAATAAAAGCATAGACTAAAATATAAACACATCAACACGGTTCAGGGGTATTTCATACTCAATTAAATAATTCTAAAAGTACTGGCCGCATTAAAATCTTTTATGCACCAATTTGTTCGTCATTTATCTTCGGAGTAGTTCCAAATTCAAATTTTCGAAAAATCTTTTGTTTCTCTGGTTAAAAATGTCTTGATGTGTAAGAGCGAATTTTCATATAAACGAAATTTATAAAAATTACAAATTACGTTTGGTAACTGGAATGCTAGAGGCTGGCTGTTCAACGTGATATCGCTGAAGCAATAGGGACCCACGAAAACGTCATTTCAAGATTGATGAGACGCTATAGTGTCACAGGTGAAGTAGCGGAGAGGCATCGGGGGCCAAGTCGGATCACTACCCCCAGACAAGACCGATTTTTGCAAATTGCTGCAAGAGCTCAACCAAATGTAACGGCGACTCAATTGGTCCAAAGGCTGCAGGTGGAACACCAAGTGCTTGTGAGTGACCAAACTGTAAGGAAGCGACTGCATGAAGCCAATCTACGCTCTCGTAGACCACTCCGAGTCCCAGCCATACGGAGAGGCAATCGTGGACTACGATTGGAATGGGTTCGGAACCACGTGGACTGGGGCCGTGAGCAATGGTCCAATGTGCTGTTCACGGATGAATCCAGTTACGGCTTCCATCCAGATTCACGAAAGACGCGTGTTTGGAGAGTTCTTGGGTGATGGAGCCGACTCCAGCACCCCGAGGAAGTCCACCCATACCAAGGAGGAACAATTATGGTTTGGGCAGGAATTCGCCCTGGAGGACGGACAGACCTCGTTTGGGTGCGGGGCAATATGACGGCAGAAAGATATCGCCAACAAGTGCTGGGGCCCATAATCTTGCCCTAAAGAACACAAATGGGGCAAGATTTTCTGCTCATGCACGACAATGCCCGGGCACAAACGGCGAGAACGGTAGCAGCTTGGTTGCAGGATCATAATGTTAGGGCCTTAGAATGGCCCGTGCAGTCACCAGACCTAAATCCCATTGAGCACGCATGAGATATGCTTCAAAGAAAAGCTCTGAGGGAAGCCCCCGAAAATCTGGCTACAGAAGACCAACTTTTTTCGCACCTCAGAAGGACCTGGGACAATATTCCGCAGCAAGACATTGACAACCTTATTCTGGGCATGCCAAATCGTTGCCGATGTGTTATGAACGTCATGGGCGCTTTCACAGACTACTAACTCCAAGTTCATAAACACCAATTAAATGATTCTTATTTTTTTTTCGTTTTTTCTGACAAAATAAAAGTTAATTCTATTACGGTTTTAGTCTATGTTTCATTTTTTTCTATAAAATCCTGAAATTGTAATCTAAGTAAACATTTATTTGAAAAATGGTAGAGTATTAAATAACGTTTCTTTTAATATATAGATGTACCATAAAATTATTAACACATTAATAGTAATTCGCATTTTTTAAATATCCCTAGACCGTGTTGATGAGCGTAGTATTTAGTCTATGATAAAAGGATAATTCTGAGTGCATAACCCTGAAACTGAAGGTTGTTTTTCTCTTTTCAGCTCGGCTGGGCAGTCATATGCACGACTAGAGATGTGCACATCCTCATAGTCTCCAGGATATTTCTGGGCGTGGCTGGTGGTATCTACGCTGGCATCTACACCCTCTTCGTCGGGGAAATCAGTGCAGATGCCATTCGAGGGTCCCTGATCTCTATATCATCCTTTGGGTACCCCTTTGGAGTGCTCGTGTCGTACGTCATGGGCTGGCTGTTCAGCTATTACGTTGGGAACTACACGATTTTGGGTGTCAACGTGTTATTTACTCTTTCCATGATTGTGGTAAAGGAGACGCCGATGTATTTGTTAAGAAAAGGCAGAGATATGGTGAGTTATTTTTAAAGTGTCTTTTAACCATAATTTATTTAGTTTACCAAGATCTCACTACTCTTGGCGGTCCTCCTGGAAGAAATGTCCATACTCACACACGCTGGGCGCGCGCTGGTGAGCGTGGAACCGTAACCCCCGCACCAGTGAATTAAAGAATATGCATGTACATTTTTTAAAGCACAAATCGTTGATGTATGATCAAATTAGGGCTATGAATAAGAATTTACAACTAAATTATCCATATTTCATAGTTATAAAATCAAAATAAGTTTCATAATAATCTTATACAATAGGCTTGTAGATAGGGTAAACAAAATATTATTCCATTTAGTCCGTCATTCAGATTATCAAAAAATATTGGACACGTATTTCTTCTTTTGTCAATCAAACAAAAAATGACAGCGATAAAGCGCGCCAAAGTTTGGGAATGGGGGAAAATGACATCTTTTCTAAGTAAAATTGTACCTAGATGAGACGTCACGCGGAACTTCAGCGGGCTATGTCTTCATCATTTTTTGTTTAATTGAAAAAAGAAAAAATACGTGTCCAATATTTTCTGATAATCTAACTGACAGACTAATAAATTTTTTTTAGTCATCATGACTATTTAAACGGCTGCCATTTTAGCGCGTATCAAGCGACGTCACATGATACTGCTCTTGCTTGCTGTCTATGGCGAGTGGACGGTTTTTTCATTATTTTTGATTAAAACAACCTATTACAAAATATTTGAGAGTTTTATTTTACATTTATTAATTTTGAACTTAATATTTTATTATAAAATGTACTCACTTTGTCACAAAAGGCAGTAGCCAATGGTGACGCGTTTTGCATTTGCGTTTAATTTCATCAAAATGTTGTATTTTTAAATGGAAATAATTATAAAACTATAAAATAAAATAGTTTCCCATGGTCATTATTAAATTTCGCTAAGTAAATAGAATACAAAAAACGCAACATAATACATATTTAAGCGACATGCATATTCTCTTGAATATACCGCCATCTGTCGTTCCCAGGCATGATGGATCACTTGGTTGTGCCTGTTTGAGAATTGTTCTGCTCCGAATAAATTCGGATGGTAGTACCTCCACAGCCCAACATCAGCTCTACCACCATCAGTTCCTTTTAATAAAATGGCAATACACGGATCTCGTTCCCACACGCACAATATATGGTTGTTTTAATTATTTTTCAATAAAAAGTATTGAATAAGTACGATTATTTATTTATAATGTCAGTTATAGTCCGTAAGCCCGGTCCAAAATTGCCTACGTGATATGACAACACGATAAAATGCATGGCACAAGGTCGAAAAAGGTGTGCTAAGCGAGGATCAGACAAGTATAGCACCTAAAATTGGCCGGAAGTTTGAGAAAATCCTTTACTTCCGGTCACTATTTCAACGTTATATTTACGTCATGTATTGTGTTATCGGTACGACACACATGGCATCATTTAGCCCTTTAATCGTAAAAAGGGTAAACAGAAGTCTGAAGTCAGTTCTGAAATGGCCGCCTAACAAGGATTAACTTAACAATAAGCCTAAGCCACCTTCAACACAATCTCTTTTGCACTATTGTTCAACGGCTTTGGCCGTTTCAAATAATTTTGAAAAATCTGGCTGACAACAACAGCTTGACAACTATTGTATGTATTGACAAGCAGTGATGCCAACATAAGGGTGGTAGAGCTGATGCCGGGCTCGACTGTGGAGGTACCACCATCTTACTCGCAAATCCTCCTGAAGTTATTCAGGAGAGAGTAAGAGAACAGCTCTTAGGCAAAACCAGGCGGCCCACCATTGCCTGGGACCGATGGATGGCGGTATATCCATCCCCAATTGCCAAGCCTTATAAAAAACAGACTAGTGACGGGCAGCGGCGTCACTGGTGCAGGGGTTTCGGCACCGCGCTCACCAACCCGCCTGCCCAGCGTGTGTGAGTATGGGCATTTCTTCCAGGAGGACCGCCAAGAGTGGCGAAATCCTGGAAAGGCCTATGTCCAGCAGTGGACGAAAAAGGCTGATGGATGGATGGATGGATGCCAACATGCAAAGGCAAAGGCACAAGTTATGATGAATGGTCTGTACAAACAAGCCTGACCCGTTGTCGTCGTGAGAAAAAGTGATCACCTCTTGATTTTATTTTACTCCGGAAGTTATACCCTATGACGAGCTATGAAACTTAAAACAAATGTTCTCCTGATCATACTTAATAACTTCTGTTCTATGAATTTTGAAATGACACCTTGTACAATGTAAAAAACTAGGTAGATCTGCAAAAATAATTAGATTTCAAAGGAACTTAATTTCAACGCCATAATGCATAATACCGTTCCGCTTATCTGCGTGTAAAATATAGAACAAACAAGCTTGCAATACATGTACATGTGTGCGTAAAACACCCTCTTAATAGAAGTCGTTATGCAAAATGGACCCAAGAGTTTATATAGTTATAAACAATGTAAATTCAGACTACTCTTTGAGTTTTGTATTTTACAGTGACTTTTTTGACAGGAAGCTATGACGTCTCTGAAATTCTACAGAGAGTCTTCGGAAGCCACTCAGGAGTTGTTGGACGAGCTGTCAGAAATCAAAAACCTTCTGCAGAAACCTCAACAGCCAATTTTGTTAGGTAAAGCCTATTTTTGACATATTTTTATTCTTTGGTAAGTAACATAGTTTGCAGACTTCTTTTTATTGGATTGGGAATGAGGTGTTAACGTCAACTTTACGCGAATGTATGAAATGACAGTTACCAAACGTAGGATGTGCAAAAATACGTAAAAACTTTTTCAGTACTACGAAATTATAATGTGAAGACAATATAACATTTAATCAAAATAATATTTCGTGGAATTAAAATAAAATGATATTTAAAAAAAAATGTCAGCACGCCATTTGTTTTGATGATCAATCACTCATGGGTTCATCCATTTCATCATCAATGCCAAATAGTGACAGATTTGTCAAATAAAATTTTAAGATTTCATTTATAAAACAGTGGAAAATAGTTTCAGCAAATAGTTCAGACAACTAAATCAGCGATCATTATATATTTTGGAGAAGCAATATTATTGACCAATAAACTTTTATAAACATCAGTAAGTACATAAAACGCAAAAAATTTGATTACTTGATGGGCTTACGTACCTAAGTAACCAATTCATTTGAACTATTATGCAAACGGTACTTTTGAATCCCAATCCAATCGTGGAACAATAATAGTGTTGATCACATGTGTAATCACATGAGTCCTTATCACATTATAGTGTAAGCCCTCACCCCCCCCCCCCCCCCACACTGGTTCCATATCACGAAATCGTGGACTTAGGGGTAAGTCAATTTAAAGGTCAAGGAATCGAACAGACTTTTTTTAAAGACTGCTTAAGCTATTACAAACACCTTTTATAAATGTAGTTTTTCTGAAATATGCATTGCTTTCAGAGAAAAAAATAATGCATTATTTTTTGTATGAAGAAAATTATGTTTTTGTCAATTACTTCCGTGCTTAATGTTTATTTAAAATGAAACTTACTACAGGTCATTGAGGAAGTCACGGCCAACATTTTATTTCCTTACACTTATCTGCGAAAATCTGCGCTTTGGAAGCTACAGGCACTTGAAAATATTTAGTGAAAAGGTCAAGGAATCGAACTGATTTTTTATTTTTGGTAGACTGCTGAAGCTATTAAAACACCTTTTATTGAAGTAGTTTTTCTGAAATACGCATTACTTTCAGAGAAAAAAAAATTGACTTGTGAGGAAAGAAAATGTTGGCCGTGACTTCCTTAATGACCTGATAATGTTATTTTAAACTAAAAGGAAACGTCATAGAGTTCAGTTCTGATTAATGCAAAATGAGGTGCTCAATCTGACCTTATATGCAGCCTTAAGGGGGTAACTTTTTACCTCGGTACAAAATGCACATCATAATATTGTTTTCCTTACTTTTGAATAAAAAGTATGCAATAAATCTGTTTTAAAGCAACTTGCGGAAATAGTTTATTAATAATAAAGTATTCACAAAAAAATTACGTACTTTAATGTATTACATTTTGTTTGCATTGCATTAACAAACTTAAAAGTGTGTTTACAGTTCTAATGTAATGCAGCTAAAATGTAACGCATAAAATTAAATAATTTTCATGTGATCACCTAACTAGAACAAGCAGTTTGCGCGTATTGCTATAAAACGCATTTATTGCAAACTTTTTATTCAAAAGTAAGGAAAACTATATTATGATGTGCATTTTGCACCGAGATCCTCCGTTACCACCTTAACATGTGACGTAATATAAGGATAGAGGTTTTAATGAAGCCGAAACCTGTCGATAACAGTTTTTATCTTACGCGCAAATATATTGATTGAAAGACACTTCCATCTCAAGCCGCGGGCAAAAAATACTACAACTATGTAGTTAAAATAAAATAAAAATCAACATCACGTTGTGACATGGCCTGTGTTGGGATGTACTATAGGAATCCGTGAGAGATACCTTTTATTTTCAGTTACAGACCCTGAGAAGGAGAAACTTCGACAAGATACTGCTGAACTACCCTCATCAGAAATAAACACAGGAAACCCTTGGAGACAACTGTGTACGCAATTTTTTTTATATAAATAACATCTATGTATGGATATGTCCCCGCCCTGTGGTTAAATCAGCCTCTAAATTAGACGGCTAGGTTGTTAATTAAATGGCGGCATCCAATTAAATGGCTAAAGGATGCTTAGCCAAATAGTTAAACGCAACGTTTAAGCAGAAGGCTTAAGTGTGCTTAGCCTTTTGGTAAAATTGATTAACCGGTTCGCTTGTTTTGACGGGTTTAGCCATACTATTACAACTATACAAAGCACATCAGCAGCTTGCTTTACTTAGGCGCTAATTTAGACATTTTTCGTCAACAGACTCTTCTCCTGCCTCCCTCCGAGCCCTCTTCACCATCTGCTTGCTCATATCCTTGGCGGTGTCTTCAGGAATGATTTGCGTTCAGACGTACGCTGGACCTCTCTTCGCCAAGGCCACGCCTAACTTGTCTCCGAACCTATGCTCCGTACTGTTAGCCGTGGCGAACATTGCTGGAGGGGTTGTTGTCGTGTTTTTGAGCGACTTTGCTGGACGCAGGGTAAGAATTTTGTAAAACCATTATGAAGAGTTGCTTTGGTGCTTGCCATAAACTGAAATATAAAATATTTTTTCGCGATGAACACAATTTTTACAAATAGCCCAGATGAAGTTACCGTCACGAGAAGCTATAAATTTTGTAAAAAAAACTTCTACTAAGTTACGTAGCAACAATTCAATCAACAACAAGTAATCCCAAATTCAATTAACTCAAAGTAGCATACGTGTAATACGGAACTAACGAGCAATTTGGTCGGGTTATATTTTAGCGATATACAGCGCTGTCGTCTAATGTTTTGTGGTACTGGAACGCGTCTCGTAAACATTTGGGCCGCCATTTTGAGGTAAGTTCATGCTGACGCTGTCAATGCTGTATAATTATACCTATTTGGCCATTGTGCCCCCCCCCCCCCCCCCTAAATATAAATCCTGGATCCACCCTTGCCTATTGTAATTGTATTGTAATGTATTGTATTGTAATGTATTGTATTGGTTGTAATTTTGGTTTCAGTGCTATCAAAACTAAATTTGTATCATTCCCAAATAGTTGTTTACTGAAATCTCAATCGATCCGGCCTCAAAAGGACACGGTTTCGATTACCGCACAAGTAATTAAATTATGAATAAAGTAAGCACTTACCAGTATGTCTCACACAGACAAGTTTGTATCTGTGTCGTTTATGTGACATACAATTAAAACAAAATTACTGTTTGATTGTAAATTATTTGGCATGGCTTTGGCCAATACACCGCCCTGATGAAAAGCCGGTGGGACTAAGAGTGTAGGGAACTAGCCAAGAAAATGAGAGATTGAAAGCATCTATCCATCAGCCTGTGTTCGTCCATTGCTGGACATAGGCCTTTCCTAGATTTTGCCACACTTGGCTGTCCTCCATCTGCTTCATCCAATCGCTAACCCTAATGTCCTTCAGGTCGTCGATTCAGCGGGCACGAGGTCAGCCTAGCTACGCGTTCCTGTACGTGCTATCTATACCAACAAATTTCGGTTCTAACGGCCATCATGTTGGAGACAGATATGGCCAGCCCTCTGCAACTTTAATTTACTTATTCGGCAGGATATGTCGGTCACTTTCGATCTCCAACGGATCTCCTAGTTTCGGATTTTCGATTCAGACGTGGTCTCTTACAAAGAAAGGGCTTGATCCACCGATTTAAGATCAACGAGCTATGGACCGGGCCGGGCTGTGCTTGAGATATCTCTGAAGGATAAAATCCGAAACGAGGAGATCCGTCGGAGATCGAAAGTGACCGACATAGCCTGCTGAATTAGTAAGTTGAAGTGGCAGTGGGCAGGCTATATTTGTCGCCGATATGATGGCCATGTAGGTGGTAGAGCTGATGCCGAGCTCGACTGTGGAGTTACCACCATCTTAATCGCAAATCGTCCCGAAGTTATTCGGGGGAGAGTAAGAGAACAGCTCTCAGGCAAAACCAGGCGGCCCACCATTGCCTGGGACCGATGGATGGCGGTATATCCATCCCTAATTGCCAGGTCTTAAGACAGACTAGTGACGGGCAGTGGCGTCACTAGTGCAAGGGTTTCGGCACCGCGCTCACCAACCCGCCTGCCCAGCGTTTGTAAGTATGGGCATTTCTTCTAGGGAGACCGCCAAGAGTGGTGAAATCCTGGAAAGGCAGTGGACGAAACAGGCTGATGGATGGATGATGGCCATGTCCGAAAGCCGTAAGAATGGACGTACAACAAAAGCGTAGCGTACGCCGACTTTGTGCCTGCTAGACCGAAAGACGTTGCGGGTGGCAGCTGGATGAGGACACCGGAGGACCTCCAAGAGTGGCAAAATCTTGGAAAGGCCTCTGTCCAGCAGTTTATGAACACAGAGATGTAAAACTTTTTGTTAAATGTTTTTTTTTATAGGACGATTCTTAAAGGGTCAGTGAATTTGTCACCGAATCACTAATATTGGCTGTACCACATCACTCAAAGTCATTTTACATACCTTTGTACTTAATTATTCTAATGTAAATGCCCAGAAACTTATGGTGACCTCCTGCGTGCTGATCTCCCTATGCCTGGCTGCCTTGGGGGTTTTACTGAAGTGGCCCATAGCTCCCGACTGGATGATCCCTGCCGTCGTGCTGCTGTACTGCTTTTTCTACCAGTTTGGCGTTGGATCCGTGCCGTATATACTTAACTCCGAGTGTTATCTTCCTGAGGTGAGCTAATTTTCAAAATAATGCAAATGGCGTTTAAATGTTTACAGCGCCATCTAGTACTGAGAAGCAAAACTTTTTTAGTCGATTGTTAACTACAAACGGCACCAAATCTAATGGCATCTGAAGTTCGTCATAGAAAACAAGCAGGAACAAAATTTTACAGTTCCGCCATCTTGTTGTCTTTATAAGGGAGTGGAAGGGAGTGGGAGTCTGGGATTATCGTTGCCAGGGTAGCCACACGTACGAGAATTTCAACTGATGTATAGTCTGTCAAAAAAGTGTTGAAATGAAAATGAAACTATAATGAACTTTATTGGACTTAAAACGTTCAAGTAGTATAATTTAGGTAATATATTTATGAAATAACAACGCGGTTAACTCGATTTAACAGATGTTTGAAAGTCTGTTCTATAGTTTTTATACAATGTGAGCTAAAAATAATGCTTTACGGAAAATAACATCAAGACTAAAATTTAAAATTGAATAGTTGACAGCTCAGTGTGTCAAATCTCAGTCCAATAAAACCGAGTAGGATGACAGCGGAGCGGCGGCGTTGTTATGTCCAACTGCAGCGCCTGCGGCGGTAGCACGTAAATCGGATGAGGAGATTGAGGAGTAAAAACTTTTCTAAAAAAATCACAATATATGTAATGTAACCTCAGCACCTCGGCTTTTTTATATTAAGGCTATACCTGACCCTAGAACATGAAAAAAGCCAGATTTTCGAGGGTTCTGTTAAAGAAAGTAGGACTATCTTAATATTGGAAAAAAAAATAACTTATTGATCTTTTATCTGGGTGATCTACTTATAAACAATGTACTAAGATTTAAACATTTGTCAAAAAAAAATGTTTTCCACCCTCTTTTTTTTGGTTTTCAAACGTTCGTTTATAGAACGCGGCTTTATGAGATCAACTTGATTTTTTTTTCCATAAATAGGTAATAGAAATATAAAGGTTTTCTACTTAAATCCAATATTTTTTTCCCTACAAAATATTTCAGTATTAGCTAAAAACCCTACGATCTGCTGTTTCGTGCGTAATTATTAGTATTACGCGTCCTTGACAAATAGGTCGATTAGCTAACCAATAATCGCCTCTATCAAAAGCCAATAAAGTATTTGACATTGGCCTTTTTGTGTTGGACGGGTAATAACATTTTTTCCTAGCCTATGCCATACTCTTAACAATTGTTATTGTTATTTTTGTTTTTGGCTTCAGATAATGTGTTTAATTTCTAACACATTTAATTCCGCCAATGTCACGTCTTATGCCAGAGCACGGTATTTGTGAAAAATATTTATTGCCGTTATTTATTGATTTAACCTTGGCGTAGACCCATTTTGAAACGCAAGCTGTGGTGATTCACCTCTGTTTATTTTATATTTGCTTGTTAAAAATGTTTTCTTTTGTTTTCTTTCTGTCATGTTAAATAATTAATAATTTGTTGGCCCGATGATGTGTAATACGAAACCGGTAGCCTAAGTTAGAATAAAAATAAATATATGTGGAATAAAAGTACAAGAATTGGTGTATAATTTATTCATGAAAAATAAGTCTTGTCCGAAATTTTGTATCCTGTAAATCCTTGGGATGATGACTATGATCTACAACAAAATACAGAAGATGATCAACATTATTACTATATACATCAAAGTAAATTATATTTCTGTCATTGTCACTGTCACCCCAAGCGAAAAAAAGCGCAGTGAAAGAGGGGCGGATTCAAGGCAAAAAAAGAAAAAATGTTTTTATTTCCTAAATCCAAAATTATGTTAAATTGATACGGTTAATTTCCATCTTAGGTTCTGTACCTACATGAATCGTATTCGTCAAACAAGAAAGTTGTGTTTGAAGCTTTCAAAAGTACATGAATCTTATGTCGCAATTTTTGTAAAAAGCCCGCCGGCACGACGAAGAAAACATTCATCGAATTCACATCAAAGTTACCATTATGTTCTAATTTTTTTTTATTTAAATTACAGGTAAAGTCCATCTGTATCCTCATGGCCTTCTCCTCAATGTGGATATTCAACTTCGTCAGCTTGGCCATCTTCCAGCCTTGCATCGATCTTGTAGGCTTGAATGGGACCTTCTTTATATTTGCGATTACCGCGGCATCGATGGCCGTGATATCGTTTCTGATCGTACCCGAAACGTCAGGGCTGAGCCTATCGGAGATTCGAAAACTGTTTGAACATGGAATACTGCAAGTTGGACGCTCAAGAAAACTGAAATATGCCAAGACGAAAACTATTGAATAATAAAGGTAGTAAATGTTCTGAACCACTTTTAAATAAATATTATTTAAGTTCATTTCCATCACGGTTATTCAGTCAACTCGACAGACAATATGAAAACAGTACATATTCGTTCATAATTATAGATATCTTATAGTAAGTAATTCTAATACACACGCATTTTAAGCTTGAGGCCGGCGCGGCGGCTTGAAGTCATAAGCTTGCTATTTCATTCTACATTCAACTTCAGATTATAGAGCACTGTCTGACTGTTATTGGTTGGCCCGAACGTTCATTTCCCGAGCTCGTACGGAACTAACCGAACACTAAGCTAACGCGAGACAAAATTCATGTCTTGAAAAAACTCGAGAATGGTTTTGGGTCTTCCTATGACTTCAGGAGAAATATCCCAAAAATCGAAATAAAACAGAAATATTTTTGAATAGTATAAAACATACAATGCTGTGAACCTAAAATTATTTGAGTTGTTGTATCGCTTCTAGGACATTACGGTACATAAACATTCATGAAAATATGTGTAAAATCCAGGACTTTATACGCTTGTAACTTTTGTAGGTATTTGATTTTGATAAATGTTTTAGGTTCAAGTCATGGAAATTGTATGGGATGTGTTGAAAAAGAAAAAATAATAAGCAAATACCTATCAATAAGGATATTAATCAGCGAACAGCGCTAATAAGGGAGTCAAGGCGAATAGAGTCTCCTTAAGAGCGGGTGCTGGGAGTCTACCAATTATTTTTTGTTGTTTAGAAATATACCACACAAGTAGGTATACCAATCACAGTATTTATTGTATCATATTAATTAGAAATCTTAGTATAGATATTACGAGTATTTTTACGCACATTAACTATTAGCCGTGCGCGTGAAGGGAATGACATTGTATGAGTTGAATTCCAAAGAATTATATAATAGGTATATTAAAATTTGATCTACAAATAAATCAGTAATGAACATTTGAACTTAAAACACAAGTTAATTGATCATATTTATCAACTTTCAACCCACGAATTTTAAAAATTGTACACTAAAAAGAAAAACACGTGTTTTAAATACATGTAATTTAGCATAGGAGGCGAAAATAATATTTTCGAGTACCTATTTTCAAGTCATAGAGCAAAAACTTAATACGCTGTATATTGGTTGTATAAGTTTTGTAGCACGTTGTTGCTGACAGGTAAACATCGTAGCAGCTCTTTGAGAACTAAAGACTAAACCGTAATTTTTAAACCCCGAAGTAACAAACTTTACGTGCACCTACTTACTTTACATACAATCGTTTCGCTATCATCTTTTGTACAGTGCTACCGATTGTCGACAATGCCGGCAATCTATTCGCTGCCACGGTAAGTACCCACAAAGAGCGTCGTCCGTTCGGCACCGTACAACGCGTAGAGGAACGGTTTATCAGCGACGAAGTGAGAGGGCAGCGTGGCGCTAAGTAACATTATCCCCATACCGGTAGCAGCCGCAGCCTCCGCTCCTTCTTCATTGACGATAATGATTGCTTTCTGGACAGCCTTCGACACGACAAGCATCGCACGGTTGGCGAGAATTTTGTCCAATCCTGAGTTCTGTGCATCGAAGATAGACTTGATGCCGAGCTTCGGTAACAGGGCATTTAAATTAATCTCAGTCTCTATCTTAAACTTGGGGATGGTGACGTTTACCTTAGTGGAATACATCTTGTCCAAGTCCTGCATCAGGTTGTAGCCGGCTGCTAACTTGTTTAGCACGCCATTCAGACCTTCAATCTCATCAGGCAGCACTATAAGCATGCTCACCTGATCGCCTACGTATGGCATCTCCAGCAACTGACCACAGAGTTCTTTACTGACTCCATATCTAAAGTCTTCCACTTGATGCATCATGGCCACATTTATTGTCTTCTTTTTGTTCACATAGAACGGCAAATCCTTCGTGGCTTCCGGTTTGAACTGGTGTTTCCACGTGCCCTTGAAATAAAGAGCGTTCACAAGGACTAGATGGGTTAAACTATTGAAGTCACCAGACTGAAAGATATCGGTGATTCGGTTATTTGTCTTGGCTGCAACCCATTTGTTGATGGTATTGGCTGCTGTGGCACCATCACTGAAGTTCATCTTTTCGATCGCAGCATCAAACACTTTGACAGCGTCATCTAGCACGTCGCAGTTCAGCTTATAATCACCGTCCTTGAAATAGATTTTGTTAGCCATGTTCAGAGTGACTCCTTGGACGGCTTTCAAGTTGGATGAAAGTTTTGCAAATGAGGACCGTACAGCAGCATCGTCAGGCATGTCAAGCGCAGCCAGCAGCTCGCTGTGTGACGGATCTGAAGAACCCAAAGTCAGTAGAGCCAATAGCACCTCACATGACAGAGGGGAAGCCACCGAGCTCTTGGTTTTATCCAGTTCATTAACAAACTTTGCTGAGAATGTTGCAATAGCACAGGGTAGATTGGACATTTTGATAGAAGTAAGAACACCGCTTGTAATCTTGTAATGCACTTATGACGTTTAAATATTTATGGCTAACTGTCAACAAAACAATGCAATACCAAAGACATTGTATAGAGAACAAGACTGTCAAATCAAATCAAATCATAATATTTATTTTGGAAAATAGATACCTACATAAAGTATAATTTCTACAAGTCCAAGTTAATTTTAACAATATATGTATATCCTTAGAATATAAAAAAATATATAATAATACTGGGCATAAAATAAACATCTGCATAAAATAGAGCAGCCATACTCTAAGTGTGTTCCGTGGAACCCTAGGGTTCAGTAGTGGAGTCAGTAGTATGGTCTTATGTCATTTTTAATAAAGGTTTTGACTTTCAAACTAGTTCTCTGAACATCTACACAGTGATTATCTCGGACTAAATACGAATATAATGATAGGATTAAACGAACTTACCTGAAGTGAAGTTCTGTCCTAATTATATGAAGTATTTAGTCCGAGATAAGAGGATCCCTACCCTCCCAATAAGCAATAGCTTATTATCATTAACGTTATGCTCCTGAGCGCTTATGATCTCTGTTAGATACGCATACGGGAGACGGACAATACGTCCAAGTCAAACGCTGGCTAATAGCACACTGATCGTTTATTGTCCAATACCAAACATCCCTCCACCACAATTTGTAGACAACTCTATAAATACTTAACTAAACAATAACTAAACTAATACATCTTAAACTCTATTCAGAAAAACTTCTTATAGTCTCTCTTAGGTTTGTTCCTTAATCTACGTGAATAACTGGGTGCCTGTCTTGGCCTCTCTGTCTGTACTTCATCAGTTTCTGTTATCCTCACCCCTTCCTCGGAGAAAGGAAGCTGTAGCAGAAATGCAGAAGTATCTAATTGTGTCTCCACATCAGGAGAGTTCCTCGGATGTTCAACCTGAGATCTAGGCGACAACGTAGATTCAGGTGATAGCCCCTCGGATTGTAGTGACGCAGAAGCTACAGGCTGAGATGTTGAGGCAGGTTCTTCCACCAGTTGTGAAGATCGCTCGGAACTCTGAGACATGAGTGCGGGTGACTCACAGGCAGCTGATGACGACGACAATTTTCAATCGATCAATTTTTAAAACAAAGTTGAAGTCACTTTTATTACAAAGATGTATCTAAATCTAAGCAGAACTGTTACAGTGTAAGATTATGTATATGTTTAAAATCATATTAAATGTGTAAAATTATAGTACATAGATTTCATAAGTTTAATTAAGTTTAACAGAGGGTTTTTTCTGCCCACAAACTGTAATGCAGTTTGGCAGAATAATTTTTATAATTCGTGTAATTTCTTATGGAATTAAACGTCTATTACTATTACTACTACACAGTGATTATCTCGGACTAAATACTTCATATAATTAGGATAGAACTTCACTTCAGGTAAGTTCGTTTAATCCTATCAGTATATCTACGTTAAAATTTCCACTGACGATATTTTCTTTCTTCGTATCAAATAATAACTTTAGCACTTCTTCCATTGTTTTTTCAAAAATACTGTAATCTTGTCCTGAGGGTCGGTAGACTAGAATCATAGAACCACCTTTTTCCATAGTTAATCTGTTATATCAGCTAAGGACACTATAATTATCAACATTAAATTGCATATTATGTTCCAGTAAATGGTGCTCAGTTATACACAAAATATCTGTTTTTGATTCCTCTAGCAACGACTCTATTGAAAGTATTTTGCCGAGGAATCCGCCTTGTATGTTTTATATATTCATATTATCATCAAATAAAAGGAACTGCCATGGGAACTCGGATGGCTCCCAGCTATGCGAACATATTCATGGGTGCCATAGAAACCGCATTTCTGGCAAGTGAGCCCCAGAAACCTCTTGTGTGGAAGAGATTCATTGATGACGTGTTCATGATCTGGCCACACAGTAACGATTCCCTAAAAGACTTCATTGACAGATTAAACGCTCATTTTTCACTTAAATTCACCCATAATGTCTCCTCAAACAGTATCACCTTCTTAGATGTAGATATAACCATCGACCATAACAACAAACTCAGCACCTCCGTTCATTTCAAGCCCACCAATAAACTTCAATATCTCGACTTCACCAGTTGTCATCCACCACATATAAAAAAAATCAATACCATACTCATTATCACTTCGCGGTCGTCGGATATGTAGCAACCAGGAATCACTCGACCAATACCACAACAAAATCAACGAGGCCTCCTCAACAGAAATTATCCTCACCAATTCCTACAGAAACATTTATACAATAGACCAAAATATCACAACGTTCAAAATAGATCAATCAACTCATCCAACAATCCCGAATTAGTAACTACATTCTTTCATGGCAGCTATAAACTCAAAAAACTTATCAATGATTTCATTCCCATCCTCCAACAAAATGATGAAACAAAAAACCTACTCTCCAGAAACCCACAAATCTGCTACAGACAGAACCGGAACCTTAAGTCACATTTCACAAAAAATAAATCAAAATACCAATCCAACCCATCAAACACATCACCCGTTACCGCTCCATGCCAACGACCGCGATGCAAAACATGTCCCATCATTAGAACAGACACAAATATCAACACACACCACACATCCAACATCTACACCACACAATCAAACTCTTCATGCAAAACTGAAAACTGTATCTATCTGCTAGAATGCCGGCACTGTCCGGCATTCTACGTAGGTGAGACAAGAAATGCACTCCACATCAGAATGAACAACCATCGACATACTACAAACTCAATACCACACAACAACTTACCTATTCCTACACATGCTCGCTCTCATGGCCATTCATTTAACAATTGCTTCACCGTCCGTGTCATTAAAGCTTTTCACCCACCTTTAACTGACATTGAACTGAGGACTTGGGAATCTTCTTACATTTGGTCACTTGGTGCCCACTACGGAGCCGGACTAAACAAACAACACTGACCGACCGACATATGTCCTAACACCCAGTCTCAACCACAAAGACGTATATATTTTTCTTTTTCACACAAGCAGTTCGGTTTAAGTCCGTCATTTTTTATGTCTACTTTTTATCTATGGTTATATTTATATACTGTTCCATATTCGACTGACGACGACCTCGAGTGGATCGAAATATATTTCGAAATTGTTACTTCTTTTCTTTTCTTTTTTTGCATATATATAAAAGTGTATATATTAATAAAAAACAATGAAAAACCTTGTATGTTTTGATGTACTAGTTTATATACAGAAGGCATTCCCGTAGAATTTGGTACAATTTTCTGTGCACTACGATACGAAAAACGAGCCGAGCGAGATGGGTGTTGGCACTCGTTGGTCCCTTTCTAACACGTTAGAAACTCAACAATACTATACATAGGTAACACTAAAAGTTTCCGGAACTGGCCACTTACATAAACAATATTTAAAAATTTATTGCAACATTTGAAAATAGAACTCTTTGGCTGTAGAATGCAGTTTGTTTCATCTGACTGTCTTTTGTTTTTACCTTGTGGCGCCATTTAAAAAATTGTGTGTCTGCATCAACATGGATTTAACTCGGGAAAATTTTCGTAGTATGATTTTCTACGATTTTAAGTGTAATTTGACAGCTCAACAGAGCATCGCTCGGCTTGAAACAGCTTTTGGCAATGAAGCACCATGCAAGACGACTGTTTATAGCTGGTTTGCAGAATTCAAGCGTGGTCGTATCAATCTCAGTGACGAATCTCGCGATGGTCGGCCGTCCACCGCTGTGGCCAACAAAAACATCGATGCTGTGCGCCGTATGATTGAAACAGACAGGCATGTGACCTACCATGAAATTCGCGCATCCTTAGAAATAGGCATGAGTCAAATACAATCAATCCTACACAAACATTTGGGTGTGAGAAAGCTGTGCTCGCGGTGGATCCCACACAACTTGACCGAGGCTCAAAAAACGGACCGCGTCACTTGGTGCAGTGCCATGCTTACCAGATTCAACGAAGGTGCGTCAAATTTGGTGTGGGACATAGTAACAGGTGACGAAACATGGATTTATTGCTACGATCCCAAAACAAAGCAGCAATCGAGCGTATGGGTCTTTCAAGATGAGCCGAAACCAACCAAAGTGGCGCGCGTGAAAAGTGCATCTAAGCGGATGATTGCTTCTTTTTTTAATAAAACTGGACACGTGGCTACTGTTGCTTTAGAGAATCGTCGTACCGTGAATAGTGACTGGTACACGAACATTTGTTTGCCGGAAGTTATTGACGAACTCCGTAAAAATAACCGTAAACGCCGTATCATCCTGCACCACGACAATGCTAGTTCTCACACGGCCAGACAGACAAACGACTTTTTGAAGACGAAAAATGTAGAACTCATGAGTCATCCTGCATACAGTCCCGACCTGGCACCTTGTGACTTTTTTCTGTTCCCAAAAATTAAGAACCAATTACGCGGTCAACGATTTTCATCACAAGAAGAGGCTGTCGAGGAGTATGAAAAACACGTTTCAGAGGTCACCACAGGGGAGTGGCACAAAAGTTTTCAAAACTGGTTTGATCGAATGAAAAAGTGCATAGACGCCAAGGGAGATTATTTTGAAAAACAATAAATTAATTTTGTACCTTTAATAGTATTTTTTCATATTCATTCCGGAAACTTATAGTGCGTCCCACGTATAAGTATATTGCATATATTATATACACTGGCAACTTGCTAGACAAGGATACACGAGTAGCGACAGCTATTTCGCTCGGCTCGTTACTCGCTTGAAAAGGTTATCATAATAATTACAACCTTATTTCTAAGGAAATAAAATCTAATTTAATTGAGCGAAAATTGGACAGTGCACAGTCTTGTTATTTATACAATGTCTTTGTGCAATACCTACTTACCGTCAGCACACTCCGCAGCCACGCGTCCGTCCTCGCGACTCCTCCACGCAGCGCCGCCAAAGCCCCTCGCTCCGCACCGCTGCTTGTGTTTACAGCCCCGGCGAAACCTCATCATCGAGATTTCGCCAGCGTTACCGCGAGCGCCCCTGCCGCTCCCAGTACGAAGCCCGTTCCAGAAAAAGCACCGAGCCGTTTCGTGACGGTGCAAAGGAGGAAGTGCCAAACACGTATGACCCAGAACGGCTGCGGCAAAGCTCTTATGGAGCCTAACCAGAAGCTGCGTGCCGCGAAGCCAAACACGCCAGTGTATATCTCCCGCTTGCACTACACCACTAAGGCGGAGGACATCGCGGAGTAAGTGCGCCAAAAGACGGGATACGCGCCGAGGGTACAATTGCTGGAGTCGCGCCGCAACGTCAACTTTTCGGCGTTCGTGGTGCGAGTACCGGACTATTTTCTGCACCTCATCATGGAAGAAAACTTTTGGCCACAGGGTATGGTGTTCCGTCTCTTCCGCAGACAAGTGCCACAGGGCAGCACAATGACATAGCGCAGAGTGAAGTGATACTAACATAGTATCAAGCTTTATTTACTAACTCGTTTTTGTACCAATACACAATACCTATATGTTAGTTTGTAAGGTATTTATCTATGGGTAACAGATGCCTGAAATTAAAATTATTAAACGAGCGAGCGAAGCGAACGAGTTCTTAGAGTCTAATTGGACAATCCGGCGTTTGTATTTTCGCAACAAGCGGGAGTGCGGGCCATTTCATACTGACATGTATGTACTCACCCCTGAGACTCACCCGCACTCCCAGCATGTCGCGTACTATTATGTATGAATGCTTGTTCCACGATAACTCGAGTATTGTTGATCGGAATGTCGTGAAATTTGGCAGGCAAGTAAATAAGACAAAAAGAATTTTTTTAAGTTCGAACATAAGCCAAATCGTTCAAGCGCGAATCGGGCGAGCGTGAGTTTAAAGTTCGGGGCGAACTACTAGTTGAACGAGCGAGCGAAGCGAGCAAGTTCTCCGAGTCTACTGGAACATTCCGGCGTTTGTATGAATGTACAGACCATTCATCATAACTTGTCCCTTGCCGTCATGTTGGCATCACCGCTTGTCAAGCTTTTGCTGTCATTATGGTTGTCAGTCAGATTTTCCAAAATTATTTGATAAAATATGTATTATTATTGCCAAAGCCGTTGAACAATAGTGTAAAAGAGATTGTGTTGAAGGCCTTTTGTGAAAGAGAAAATGCAAACAATGCACCGTGATTCCTCTCGATCAGGTTCGATCTCGTGTCAGTGCCATGACGGGTTAGCAAAATAGGGATACCAGCTTTAAACACAAAGCCAATTTTATGGCCAAATAATAATTAGCTATTCACTTACTTGCAGGCATATCGGAAAAAAGCGTTCACATTAAGTCGCCTGGAAATAATCGTCAAAAACGTAAAAAACGAGAGCTCGACTATTTTGAACAAACGTCGTCGAGCTAGAACAAGAAATAAAAAATACCGTTTTGGTACAGAGATATATATATAGAATATTCATACCATTATCTTATACGCATTGTCTGCAAAATAAAAATCAACAAATAATTGATAATTTTAGTTTTTTCATTCTGTACATTTTATTTTCATTAAATAGTAGTCTAATTAATACATAAAAAAGGAGATATGTAAATATTATGAATGTGTAGTATGGTGAATCCTACGTGAGCAATCGGCAGCATTATATGCAGTGCTAGCATTTCCTAAGCCAGGGGACTTCTTATAAGGGTGTGTTAGTATGACCGGTAAAGATATTATTTTAAATACTGGGATATCGAAATAAAGTACCAGTACCTCATAATAAGACGATTTACTTTACTCAAAATACACTAATCGCGTGGACACCCTCACTGGTCGCTGGCCACTCGGATGAGGGGTGCGGGTTGTGGGGTGCAATTAGGTGTGTGGGGAGGCTGGTGAGCTGCGTAGCCATAGCTTAGAAAAATTATGGAAAAATTTGGTGAAAATTTAAGGAATATATTTTTTTCTCGTAATGACATCAGAATCGTGTATACTTTCATGACCTAAAGGGATTCTTGACTTTGCATTTACATTCTGTATAACTAAGTAATATTATTAACTCACATTTTTAGTAACGAAACAACTGCTGTATTGCAAACAACTAAACAGGGAAAATAAAACAATTAACTTCGTTGCTCAATGTTTTCTCTGGACCCCTCATCTTCCCTAACTACTATTAACTTCCATGTATGGTGTACAACAGAAACACCGTACATGTATTTAGTCCTTCGAGTGGTACTTCGAACTTAACTTCAGTGTTGTTTGTGATTTTCGTCTACACAGAGAAGCGATTCGGTTTGACTGGCCTTCCACAAGCGGATCTCCCCAGTCAGATTGAGAAAGCGCATAGAGCGTAGGCGAGATTATAAGCATACTGATTCACCAGAACCACGGCATTTTGGATTTTCGGGCTGCTACAACAACTTCAACTATACACCAACTTCGTCTTCGTTCACTTTGGTCTACCAACAACTTTGTCAAGCGATTCTGCTTGCTTCGGGCGAAGAACAACTAACGGCCTCACTTTGGTCGGCCAACATTTAAACAACTTTGTCGACCTAATTGCTTCAAGCAAAGAACAACCAAAGACCTCTCTTGGTCCACGAACAACTAACTCAGCAACAACTTCGTCGGGTGACACTGCTTGCTTCGGGCGAAGAACAACAATCGACCTAACTTTGGTCAAATAACTAACAAGAGTCAGAGATCAACAACAATCTTCTGAGTTAATCAACATAAACAATGACTACCAACGCGGAGGAACTCATCTCAAACCAAGAAGCAAGTTTCACAAATATATCGAAAATTTGCACCAACTTTAAGAAAGACTCTGCGGAAAGAAAACCCTTGATTATTTAGAAAAACGCATCGGGGCTCTTGAAACTCATTGGGAAGAGTTAACGACGGTGAGCTCCACAACAAAAACTCAAGCTTCTTTGTTGATGACGTGTTCAACAAAACAAAAGTGCTGTTTAAGGAAACTATGGAGGAGATGCTCAAATTAAAGAAACAGCTGATTCCAAAATCCTTACAAAAACAATCAACCAGCAGAACATTTGGCAAAACTCCAAAAAAAATCAGTCTATTGTTTAACCTGGAAATAGACGAAAATTCAACAGATAAAAAATACATTTTGCTGCATAAACAACAAGCAAATTTTAAGTGTATTCAACGAGCTCTATCAAAAATAAACATAACCAAAATAAAAGAAAAGTGGGACCTAGAAGACAACTTGAGTATTCTCAAAGAGAAATGGGAACTCATTGACAAGACCCACTGGGAACTAGGTAACTTGTTGCGAGGCAGTAACGCCAACTATGAAGAGGAATACCCTTTGTTGGAGGATACCTACGACAGGATGAGAAGAGGAATGAGCAGAAAAATTCACGAAACAATTCACCAAGTATCAGTTACAACTACAACGATAAGCGGAGTCGGGCAAGTTGTCCTAGGTCAGGGCTGCCTCTGATAATACCTTAAAAATGGAAAATAACATCCAAGTTCTAACTTTATCCTTTTCTTTTCAAACAACTCGGATCAGCTTGGGGAACACATCAGCGGTTGACGACATGGAACAACAAATAAAGACTCTAAGACAACGTGAGGTTCTACCGACGACACTATCTATCATCCCACGATATACCTATACATCATTACGTTGCGATTTGGTGTTTAGGAGGAATAATCATCACCACTATGATTTTCTTCGCCTAGACTATACTTAACTATAAAATCTACAACTGCATGCAACAGCAAGCGCACTTCGAGCATGTACGAGCTAACTCGTACATATGTATTTGTACTTAAATAATTCTGCTGCGCTTGCAACGCCCTACCTTACGTTATAACTAAGTAATATTATTAACTCACATTTTTTGTAACGAAACAACTGCTATACTTTAAACAACTAAACAGGTAAAATAAAACTAATAACTTCGTTGCTCACTGTTTTCTCTGGACTCCTCATCTTCTATAACTACTATTAACTCTCGTGTATGGTGTACAACAGAAACACTGTACATATATTTAAACACATAATAATATATTGCAATTTTATCATACAGTTATATCAGTAATGAACTTTTGAACTTAACCTACGACTTTTAAAACTTCACAATAAATACACTCCCTTAAGAAATTTTAATACAAACCTATACATTTAATCTTGCATAGGATGCGACAATAATGTTTTCTCGTACCTATTTTCAAATCATAGCATAGAGCGTAATTACTTAGACTGGTTGCATAAGTTTTGTAGCACGTTGCTGGTACGTAAACCGCGTAGAACTAGGCTCTTTGAGAACAAAAACCATAATTTTTAAACCGTGAAGTAGCTGGGTGAGCAGGACGGAGGACCGATATGAGTGGCGAAATTTGGGAAAGGCCTATGTCCAGCAGTGGACGAACACGGGCTGATGGATGGAAGTAGCTTACAGTTTTAAACAGCTTACATGCTGTTTACATGCCATCATGCCGCTATCATCTTTCATGTAGTGCTACCGATTGTCGACAATGCCGGTAATCACAAAGAGCGTCGGTCGTCCGTTCGGCACCGTAAAACGCGTAGAGGAATGGTTTGTCAGCGATGAAATTCGGAACTGGCGGCTTGGCGCTAAATAACATCATCGTCGCGCCGGTAGCAGCTGCAGCCTCCGCTCCTTCTTCGTTGACTATAATGATCGCCTTCTGGATAGCCTTCGACACGAACAGCATCTCACGGTTGGCGAGAATTTTGTCTAATCCTGAGTTCTGTGCATCGAAGATAGACTTGATGCCGAGCTTAGGCAATAGGGCATTCAAATCAATCTCAGTCTCTATCTTAAACTTGGGGATAGTTACGTTGACCTTAGTGGAATACATCTTGTCCAAGTCCTGCAACAGGCTTTAGCCGGCTGCTAACTTGTTTAGCACGCCATTCAGACCTTCGATCTCATCAACCAGCACTACTATCATGCTCACCTGGTCGCCTACGTATGGCATCTCCAGCAATTGACCACAGAGTTCTTTACTGACTCCATATCTAAAGTCTTCCACTTCATGCATCATGGCCACATTTATTGTCTTCTTTTTGTTCACATGGAACGGCAGATCCTTCGTGTCTTCCGTTTTGAACTGGTGTTTCCACGTGCCCTTGAAATAAAGAGCGTTCACAAGGACTAGACGGGTTATACTATTGAAGTCACCAGACTGAAAGAGACCGTTGATTCGGTTATTTGTCTTGGCTGCAACCCATTTGTTAATGGTATTGGCAGCTGTGGCACCATCACTGAAGTTCATCTTTTCGATGGCAGCATCAAACACTTTGACAGCGTCATCTGCTTATAATCACCGTCCTTGAAGTATATCTTGTTAGCCAAGTTCACAGTGACTCCTTGAATGGCTTTCAAGTTAGATGAAAGTTTTGCAAATGAGGAACGGACAGCAGCATCGTCAGGCATCTCAAGCGCAGCCAGCAGCTCGCTGTGTGGCGGATCTGAAGAACCCAAAGTCAGTAGAGCCAGTAGCACCTCACATGATAGAGGAGAAGCCACCGAGCTCTTGGTTTTATCCAGTTCATAACAAACTTTGCCGAGAATGTTGCAATAGCACAGGGTAGATTGGACATTTTGATAGAAGCAAGAACAAAAACCACTTGTAATGTTACCAACAGCAGCACAAATAAATTAGTAAATCCATCAAATGAAGTTTAAATGCTAACTAGAAATGTTTTTGGGTAAGTGTCAAGAAAACAATGCAAAGAAGTTTACAACTATATTATATATATTATAATTATATTGAATGTCTGTGATTATAATAAACATCAATGAAGTATTGTCAAGAAGCTTACTATATTAGGTATATATTCATGTCTATATTACTTAATAATAAAGTAGTAAAAAAGTCGTGTCTGTTCATTGAATATTTTCGGGTTATTGGTACTGTACTGAGGCCGAAACAACAATTTTTCGCATTTTTACCTGTCTGTCTGTCTGTATGTTCCATTCACTCAACGGATTTGGATGCAGTTTTTTTATTATCATCGTAGTGACCCTGGTCAACACATAAGCTATAAAGAATGTTCATAAAATAACGCACAAGCTGGAAACGGGGCAAAAATTGAATAAAGGCTTTAACTCTGGAACCACTGAATGGGTTTATATGTGGTTTTTTGTTTTATTATCATTGTAGTGACCCCAGTCAACACATAAGCTATGGGGGGTGTTCATAAAATAACGCCCTGGCCGAAAACGGGGCAAAGATTCACTGAACGCGGGCGTAGCTGCGGGCAAAGGCTAGTTTATAATATAAGCTTCTCGATAACACTTCATTGTTGCTGGCGACGAAAAGCGGAACTAGTTTTTTTTGCAATAGAAAATATTTTACGGGTATACTTTGCATTACAGAAAAAAGTAATTTACAAAACCGGTGAACAAAAAAAAATTTACAATTTAGTAATATAAGTATAATTCATGAAATAATTGTTGGTTAAAAAAAATCACAATTTAAGGTGTACCGTAAATGCATTAAAGCAATGTACCTATTATTGATTAGATTTTGCCTGCGGCTTCGCCCGCGTGGCTTTATTTTTTGTGTAGTCCTTTTGAATCTGTCAGTACCCGTGGTCAGTACCTTACCTTTGTATCTTAGTACTATAGTACGTATTTGACTTGAATCTGCAGTGTTTGTAGTTCTCATGATCTCTTTATCGAGGTCGAGGCTGAGGCCAGGATCGAAGATCAGGTGGATATATGTCAATTTTCAAGTAACCTTTGCAATCAGCATCCTGGTACAAAGCGTTTGCCGCAATATCGAATGATAGGTTGTCATCCATTGAGGAGTTCCACTGCCTCTCTTTAAATACCATCATCATATCACAACCTAACTAAGGTTGGACCTACCTGGAAGCAAACCCTTCAAAACAAAACAAAACTCTTTCAAATCGGTTAAGGAAGAGATGCCGGTGATATTTGCCTCAATATTTATTTATTTATTCAGAAGCTCCAACTGTATACTCCGATTTCAAACATGTTCTTAGTTCTATACATTTGTTTTGCAGAGTAATACAAAATAGGAGCACATATCGAGTGAATGCTGCCGTCATCCGTTGAGGAGTTCTGCTGCCTATCTCTGAAGACCATCATCAGATCACGAGCAAACTAAAATGGCACCTACCTGGAAGCAAACTCTTAAACGAAAAAAAAAAAAACAAATTGTCGAATTGAGAACCTCCTCCTTTTTTGAAGTCGGTTAAAAGACGAATTGACTTTGATTCAGAATATCAAGTGAAGTATTTCTCCAACAAAATGGTACGTCCTAAGAGTCCTAACAAATACAACTTGTTTTTATTCTTTTCAGTTCACTTAATGCAATGGGAGTCGTGTTTTTAATTATTTAATTTTTATTTAATTCCTGCGTTCCCGATCGAAATTATTGTTTGATTGATAACTGACTTAATCCTCCAGTAAAGCGTTCCTTTCAAAACGAAATTATTTCTTGATCCCTTATTCGAAGTATTTAAACCAGAGGGAAATTACCTTTGGCGTGGCCGAAAGCTGAGCCGCGTTTCCGGACGAAATTATTTCACAAACATACATACATACATGAACCCTGAAAATATGCCTTTTGCTTACGTTTAGGTTATAGGAGATAATTTAATTATAGATTTGTATGCAAATAACTACTTATGTGCCTGAAGGGAATTACCTACATTTCGTGAGATGAATCGCAAAGAAATTTGTTTTGTTATGTTTAAACACATATACCTTAATTACTGATAAAATACTGTTTATAATTTCATTGCTATAATCCAGTTCCATCGAGAACCATTAATCAAATCTATTAATTATTAATTAAAAGATTTGATTGATGGTTCTTGATGGAATTCCATTATATTTAATCAAATATGTAACCACTAAAAGCAACTTTTGTTCCTAAACCTCCAAACAGGAAAAATCAAATTGTCATTCTTGCAACTGATGTAAAACACATCAAATCAAATGTATTAGTAACTTTGCCTGAAGATCTGTGCCGGAAGATGTTTTTTAACGAAACCGGTCGCTAACAGGAGAAATAAACACTGTGAAACTAGTACAAGTAAGACTTCTCATTGCTTTAAACACATATATTAAAATTTTATAATACAGTTATATCAGTGACGAACTTTTGAACTTAAACCAAAGGTTAACTGATCATTCTTATTAACTGTTAACCTACAAATTTTTAAAACTACACAAATTAGTAAAACACTCACTAATCGAAATTTAAATATCTATATACAGGTGATTTTGCATAAGAACCGAATGTAATATTCAGCACGTTGCTGATACGTATTATAAACCGCGTAGAACTAGGCTCTTTGGGAACTAAAGGCTAAACTATAATTTTGAACCGCGAAGTACCAAACCTTCATGTTGTTTACAAACGATCATGTCGCTATCATCTTCTGTGTAGTACTACCGATTTTTGACAATACCAGTAATCTATTCGCTACCAAAGTAGGTACCCATAAAGAGCGTCGTCCGTTCGGCGCCATACAACGCGTAGAGAAAAGGTTTGTCAGCGACGAAGTTCAGATTTGGCGTCTTGGCGCTACGGTACATCAATACTGCGCCGGTAGCAGCCGCAGCCTCCGCTCCTTCCTCGTTGACTGTAATGATCGCTTTCTGGACAGCCTTCGACACGAACACCATCTCACGGTTGGCGAGAATTTTGTCCAATCCTGAGTTCTGTGCATCGAAGATAGAGCAGATCCCGAGCTTTGGCAATAGGGCATTCAAATCAGTCTCAGTTTCTATCTTAAACTTGGGGATGGTGACGTCGATCTTAGTGGAATACATCTTGCCCAAGTCCTGCATCAGGTTGTAGCCGGCTGCTAACTTGTTTAGCACGCCATTCAGACCTTCGATCTCATCAGGCAGCACTATAAGCATGCTCATCTTGTCGCCTACGTATGGCATCTCCAGCAACTGACAACAAAGATCTTTACTGATTCCATATCTAAAGTCTTCCACTTGATGCATCATGGCCACATTTATTGTCTTCTTTTTGTTCACATGGAACGGTAAGTCTTTCGTGTCTTCCGGTTTGAACTGGTATTTCCACGTGCCCTTGAAATAAAGAGCGTTCACAAGGACTAGACGAGTCGAACTATTGAAGTCACCAGACTTCAAGAGATCGGTGATTAGGTTATTTGTCTTGGCCGCCACCCATCTGTTGATAGTATTGGCAGCTGCCGTACTATCACTGAAGTTCATTTTTTCGATGCCAGCATCAAACACTTTGATAGCATCATCCAGCACTTCGCAGTTCAGCTTATAATCACCGTCCTTGAAGTATATCTTGTTAGCCATGTTCAGAGTGACTCCTTGCCCGGCTTTCAAATTAGATGAAAGTTTTGCAAATGAGGTCCGGACAGCAGCATCGTCAGGCATGTTAAGCGCAGCCAGCAGCTCGCTGTGTGACGGATCTGAAGAACCCAAAGTTAGTAGAGCCAATAGCACCTCACATGACAGAGGGGAAGCCACCGAGCTCTTGGTTTTATCCAGTTCATTAACAAACTTTGCTGAGAATGTTGCAATAGCAGAGCATAGACTGGTCATTGTGATAGAAGTAAGAAAAACCAATTGTAATGTTATCAACACTAGAATAAATAAATGAATAAATCAGTCAAATGAAGTCATTGAGAAATGGTACCTACATATGACGTTTAAGTGCAAATAATAAATATTTATGGGTAAGTGTCAACGAAACAAAGCGAATCGTATCAAACTCAAGAAGTTTTATAATTTTAAGCTTCTTGGCAATACATTAGGTACAAAGTTGTTGCTGACGACAAAAAGTGGCACTACTTTTTCTTGCAATAGAAATTTTATAAATGGAGACCACAGAGATGGAGACTTAAGAAATATAAGTACTGTAATTTTTTCAAAGATACAACTAGTGTGAAAAAGTATAAATATTAAATTACCTCTGAAAAATGACCCCATGAAAAGTGTGATGCTAAACGTAGGGCCCACCGTGTTGGGCTGGGCATGCCTGACCTCCGGTAGCTAATCAAAATATTGTGTCCGGCATTCATCCCACATCCCAAGTGCCCGATCCGGCAGTTGAGGCAGGACTTTATATAGCCTGCGGTCCTACAAAGCGGACTTCTTTTGTCTAGGGATTAAAGAACATAGATTAATTTAAGGAAATGGGAATTCTACCACCCAAAGTCCTCTACAAGGACTTTCAGTTAATAGCATATTTAGTAGGTACTTAAGATGGTACCTAGGTGGTAGGAAACAAAAAATCTTTACGTCAAAAAATTTGCTTTGGCTTTAACTCCAAGTCGGATGAGGGTCATTTTATGGGATTCTGGCTCGGAGGACTTTGAGGATTCTGGGCATTAGGAGGATGTTTTTGAAAAAACTTCTGAGCATTAGGAAGCTAAGAATACATAACGCTTTAGCTTTAAGATTCCATTTATCAGAAAGAAGGAAAAATAGGTTCTTCATGGCGCACACTTCGACGAAATGGTGACAAAAAACATTAAACATGTGTTTTGTCATTTTATGTGTAAAAGTCTGTATGGCATACAATAACCATCTAAACTATTATCAAATACCTGACCTAAAATAATTATTTACGTTTAACTTATTTTAATGAAAAAGACCTTCCAAGCTACGAAATATTATTTCAAACAACAAAATTACAAAATATTCCTGTTGAAAGACCTAAAGAAGCAGGTATCTCTAATCTTTTTAGGGAAGTATAACGCAACCAATTAAAAATTCGTGGCATTAGACGTGGTGGCCATGGGCGTCGGAAGGGGGGGGGGCGACTGCCCCCCTGCCTCCCCCCCCCCTCCCTGGAAACGGAATGGGACAGTAGAAAACAGAATTTCGCAGCACGACTAAAGTACACATACAGCGGACATATGAGAGACGAGACCGATCAGCAGTTTATGTGTTTGCACAAAAGTACGTTTTTTTATGTTTCAACTTTAAATCCCGTTGATATTTGAAAGGTTGCCCCACCCTAGACTTTCGTCTTCCGAAGCGACGCCCATGGTGGTTGGTGACAATCATCAAAAGGAACAGACTAAACCCAACAGACCCCTATTAACAGGCGACAGATTTCTGTCAACACATTCTACTAACAAATCTTATACCGGGTGTAAATAGACTGCTACCATTAAATGAAACCACATGTTCTACCGACCCTACTGAACCACTTTTCCCAAGAATCATACCCGCGGACACCCTTAGTTTGGGAAATAATTGAGTTCCAAACAAAAATGCGTGAACCCTAACGCACCGACATACGGGGTATGTTCTAAGTTAATGTTTTTTATTGCGCAATCCATCGCTTTCGAATACTCTAAATATTATTATTAGAGTGCATTACAAACCAGAAAAGATAAATTAGAAACAAATGTAAAGACAAGAATTTGAAAAAATTCCTCGGCCCAGGACCTCATGTTATCAAGACAAGCGCGCTACTGAATGCGCCACCGAGGTACTTAACTAGACTAAAATTCTTGTCTTTACATTTGTGTTTCTTCTTGTCTTTACATTTCTATTTCTAATTTATCTTTTCTGGTTCGTAATGCACTCTAATAATAATATTTACAGGTATGTTCTATTAGGTAGGTATGCAATTTTGTTGATTTCAATTAATTGTACATAAGTTGATTTCAATTTTTTAAATACGTGTGAATGTAGAAGAGTCTAAAGTAAGTAACTAACGATTTCACTACTTACCTGTGATTTTTAATTCATGTTCAAATATTTATATGTTTAGTGTGATCTAAACAGCTTCTGTATTCTGACGGTCCTAAGCCCGAACAAGTATGAAGGGAAAATTGTGATGTCTCATTTTAGGTAGATTCTGGTACTAAGTAGGCAATAACCATAGACGAACAAAAAAAGGCAGGTACCCCTTTATCCCCGGGATTTGAACCCGGGACGGGACCTCCAGGTCATGCGTGAGCCGACCGGTCTGATCGCTGAACTACAGAGGCAGTTGGAAGGAATAGGTAGGTACCTATCACTCATTCATTATAAAGTGTGGAAAAATCCGGGCGCAATTTGACGGGGCGGGACGGCACCGGCGCGGCGCGGCGGGACAAAGGATGGACACTTACGCGCCGGGCAGAAGGGGTAAGCGCGCGATCACGTGGCGATAGTAGGCGGTGACGAGCGACAAGTGATAATATATTATGACAATGCTTTTCGGTTTTTGTAGGAAAACTTTGACAGTCGATATCTTTTTTATTATTATGAAACATGACAAAATTAACAAAGCCAACATTTTTAATTTCGAACATAGAATAGTTTCCATTGATATAGCTATAGGTAAGTATCATTTTCAACCTGTATATGTATATTTATCCAAAGATGGAAAAATACTGAGTAAATACTATTTGTTTTATCCACCGCCCATTTCTAGTTTTATCATGGAAAATTAGAAAATACACCGCCCATGCACAAAATCAAACTATCCTAATGACTTATTTCCGTGGCAGTACAATATTTTTTTCACTAAATTCATCCTGGATTTTCTATCACGATGGATACGTTTATTATATGAAAAACGATATCCTATTAGATTTGCCATGATTTTGGGTATTATTTCGACACCATTTAACAACGCAAGATGGTATTTTTAAGTTTTATAAATTTGATTGTGACATTTTCTCTCGACAAATGTCAACGCGAGAATGAGGTTGGTAAAACGTCAAAGAAATTTCCGGCTCATATTTCATGGGGCCATATTTTGTCTTTGGTTCTATCTCCATATGTATCTATAGCTCGTTGAGTGTTTTCCAGTAAATTAAATAATGTGAACGGTATGAAATGGTTTCAAAACCCTGCTTCTGTTATCTTTTTTTAATGTTATATCGAATGGAGCATAGGGTATAGAATAGAGCACAGACATAGTATAGCCAAACTGCTAATCTATCAAAGTCAAAACTTATGTTCTGGAATGCGGATGGTATCGGTACCAAAATCAACGAATTAGCTGACCTACTCGTCGAAAAATCTATTGATGTGCTTGCTGTTAGTGAAATTAAACTTGCTCTCCATACACCATTGATCATACCTAGCTACACTTGCTACCGACAGGATAAACTTAATTGTGGTAGGGGTCAAGGTGTAGCTATCTTTATCAAAACCTGCATTACACACTCCTGTATATCAATCCCTATTACCCAATCTATTGAGTCTATTGGAGTTAAAATGTGGTCGTCAGGGCAGACTTACATTATCATATCAGCATATCAGTCACCCAATCTCGACTTTGTTACCCACGATGTTGACCTACTGCTTAACCTTGGAAATAAAGTCCTTGTCATGGGGGATTTTAATGCGAAACACAAACTTTGGCTATGCCCAACTAACAACAAACGTGGGACTCAGCTACTTGAACATATGATGGTTAAAAAATACACTATTATGCCCCTGCTAGTCCAACTCTTGTACATTACAGACCTGGGGATGTACCCTCAACTCCTGATCTTTGTCTTACCAAAAACATTGACAACTTATCAGAACTTCTTACAATCCCCGCGCTATCTTCGAATCATCTTCCGGTTATGTTTGAGTTACCTTTTCTTTTTGTAAAAGACTACCCAGTAACTTACAACTACTCTGAAGCAGACTGGCTACGCTACCGATCGTTTCTCAATAGCAATGTAATCCTTAAAAACAATGTTTTTAATTCTTCTGAAGAAATTGATTCTGAAATTGCTCACCTAGTTCATTTGATAGCTGAAGCAAAAGAAATATTTGTCCCAAAAATATATCAAGCAAACAACCTAAGCCCTTGCCTCGTTTCATAAAAAAACTAATTAAACAAAAAAACTATCTTAGGAGACGCCAACAAAGTGAATCAAATTGCGAAGTTAGGAATAACCTAAGAACTGCCATCAATACCTTGCAAGGCCAAATCAAAGCTGCAATACGTGTAAACAATGACAAAGCGTGGAATAAAAAAATGAAAAGTGTCGATAATCCGTCGTCCGATATTTGGAGAGTAGTTAAAGCTCTAAATCCTAAATCTACTGCTAATCCACCGTTGCTCAAAAAAACGGCTCCTTCACAAACGACATCCAAGAACAGTCTGACATCCTGGCGAAATCTTTTCATCGCAACATGCTCCTTACCTCGGACTGGGCCAGTCCAGATACTGATAAAGAAGTTGAGAACTCCCTGTCACTTCTTAATAGTTGTACTACCCCATGTTCTGATATTACCCCTGTAACGCCCAAGGAAATTTGGAATCACCTAAGAAACCTTAAATGTCGTAAGTCTCCTGGCTATGATCTTATTACGAACTCCTTGTTAAAAAATCTACCCCAGAAATGTATCGTCCTTCTTGCTAAAATCCTTAATGGTTGCCTTCGGATTGGGTACTATCCTACATCATGGAAAAAAGCAAAAGTTATCGCCATTAAGAAACCCGGTAAGGATGAAGCCATTCCTGTGAGCTATCGGCCCATTTGCCTATTGTCTGCTATCGGAAAGCTGTTCGAACGCATCATACTCACTAGATTGTCGAGGACTTGTGACAAGCACCTCTTAAGTGAACAGTTTACTTGGATTTAATTCTTGAATGTGTGATTTTTCTCTTTGGTTTTCCAACAAACATTACTTATTCTTAAGATTAAGGTGAGGTTCTATCAATAATCTATGGATACTTCGCCTGAAGTCACCGCCCAAGCTGTAGCACTTATCCAGGCTGGACACAGCCAAAGAAATGTGAGTGCTCAACTTAATTTAGGTCGATCTGCAGTCCGAAATGTTTATCGGAGGTACCTAGAGACTGGCGGCTTTGTTCGTCGCCAAGGAAGGCCACGATTTCGGGTCACAACTGAAAGGCAGGATTGATTCATCGTGACGACCTGCTAGAGAAATCGTCACCTTACCTACATTGAGATACAAAACCAACTTCCCGACTTCCACGGAGTATCTGTGAGCGCTCGAACTGTTCGGAGAAGGTTAAAAGAACGCGATATGGTACCACACAAGCCAGCTAATGGTCCCAAACTAACGCGAGCCCACCGAACAGCGCGCCTTCATTTCGCGCGCACTCATTTAAATTGGACTCAGCAGCATTGGAGCCGTGTACTCGTTTCTGATGAGTCTAAAATTGCGTTACATGGCAATGATGGAAGGAAGAAGGTCTACCGACGTAAGGGAGAGCGTTTTGCACAATGCTGCTTTGTAGAGAGGGTTGCTTATGGCGGTGGCTCATGGACTGTCTGGGGCGGTATATCCGCGAGCGGCAAAACTCAACTTGTGGTTGTTACGGGACCACGGCTGCCAACATTAAATGCTGAAAGGTACATTCGTGAGTGCTTAGAACCTCACGTGATGCCATACGCGGACCATGTGGGCCCAAATTTCCTTTTTATGCTTGATAATGCAAGAGCCCATACGGCCGGCATCGTCAGGGAATATCTTCGGGATGTGAACATCACAGTTATGGACTGGCCAGCCAGAAGCCCAGACATGAACCCGATTGAACACATGTGGGACGAGCTAAAAAGACGTGTTAGGGCTCGTCAGTCAGTTGCCCAGACGTTGCAGGAGTTGAAAACTGCCATAGAAGAGGAATGGGAGATGATCCCTCAAAATTTCATAGAGCGGTTGATAAACTCTATGCCTAATCGTATGAGAGCTGTAGAAAATGCCCATGGAGGCAACATGCGTTATTAAATTAAACCTTTATTTGATTAAACATATTTTTTTATTAAAAAATCAACTGCCTTCATTAAGGCGCATACCCGACTTGTTAGGCGTAGCTCCATGTCGTGTGGTATTCTGAATTCAAATTTAAAACAATACGATCGAAGAAGATGGTAAAATGTATCAGGTTTAAAACTGGATCAATAGTTTTTGTTCAATCTACAATCATATTTAGGTAGGGGCCATCGAAACCTAAACTCTAAAGTGGGCCAATAGATGTGTCCAGAAGTGTAATTGCCATAAGTTTTGACAGGCGCATGTAAAAGCCTTATAAAGCAAAACATTATTATGTTTATGTGCCTACCGACTATGTTGTAAGTTTCATACGATTGTATTTTTATTCTGTCAAATAAAGAACCTTGAAAAACAAAACAAACAAACAGACAGTATAGAGAGATATAAACTTCTTGAACAAAATTGAACGCTACCTATAACCATAGACAAGATAACAAATGTCGATTTGACAAGTACATCGCGATTTCGCGATTCGAATTCGCTGTTTTGTAGTTTTGCGGTATTTGTTTCGCACTATTCGCAGCCAAAATTCACTTAAAAATACTCAAAAAGGAACCATGAATTAATTAACTACGTTATCTATAAGTATTAATACAAAATACCTGCATTGATCACCTGATATAAGTTCAAAATGGGTTTGTTATCAGACCCCGAGTATGGACCCGTGAAATGGGTGCGTGTTCTCAGAAAGGTCCATGGCCCGGTGTGTTTCCTATGTTATCTTGGAGCCCTAATCTGGTTCGTGATGCTGGGCAACAAAGCCTTCAACAACGAGACGTATTTCTCTGAAAACGCCTTGCTTCCCGGCCTTGTCACAAACGAGTTTAATGGTGAGCCTGCAGCCAAACAATTCTTCAATGAACTGAATGAAGAACTCAAGGTAGGTGGCCTAGTGCTGTACCTATAAATTTGTTAGGTCATAGCGGAACCTTTGTCATTCAATTGCCTTTATTTTTATTGTTAAGTAAGGGTACAAGATTTGATTTGATTTAGAACTAAAGGATAGGTTTTAATTTGGTTTGCACTGGAATGACCAGATTGGTTAGGGTCTGAGTTTTGATAACAGGGCACAAACTTTCAAGCCTGTTGCAAATGTAATAAATATGATGGCAACAAAGACAAAAGAAAACCCTGTAGTTTTAACAGAATTCACGATATGCAGAAAAAAAACATTTTCTGAGCACGTTCTGATGACTTGCGGTTCAATAATTATAAAATTAAAGGACCGCTTCCCTTTTGGAATATCTTTGATATATCTTTCGTGCTAAGAAAGATATTCCAACAGCTAAGGTTCAATAATTTTAAAAATTAAAGGACCGCTAATGGCCCTTTAGTCACTTCCTTTATTTATTCCCTTTTAAATGTTTTGGCATGCCTGTAAAACAATATAATTTGTTTAACAGTTTCCATACCTATCTTATTGCAATACTGAAAACAATGCAGGAGATGAATATGATGATGATTTTTGTGACTATGAGGTGTGGTTTTTTTTATTTTTACACAGCTCACTGGTTTAAAGTTGTAATGCCAATCGGCTGTGCGTTTGTATAGTTTCTAGAAATGATTGCAATTACTTACCCATTAGATCTTGCTTATGAAGAAAAGAAAATTGCTTTAGTATTTCAATTAGTGTTTATTAGTTTTTACATTTAGCTTTTTGCAGTTTTAATGAAATTAACAAAATACTGGTAAAAGTTTTTTTTAATAATTGACGTAATCAATTGTCTGTTTCATGCCTATTTCTGCATTAAAACTGTTTTTTTTATTATATATAGTTCACAGATGAAATGAAGACATTTGTTTATTTTTATTATTTAGTTTTGTTTGAAATGCATGTTTTTTTTTCAAAGTTGATCAGTAAAATATAATGTTAATTTATAGATACATAATTATGTAGTTGCAATAGATATCAGCTATTTATTATTTTTCTTGCTTCTATTCGCACCCAGTATAGACTATAGTAGAAATCAGACTATTGCTCAGGTACTGCTAAAAAAAAAACATCCATCGAAGTGAGGCTCTGGGCACAATTCAAGTCTAATACATACGTAATACAAAAATTTTGTGCCTTTATAACTCAAAAAAGACAAGACAGGAGGAAAAAGCTAGTACTTTATATATTTTTAATAATTTTAGGACAAATATGAGGAGACAGACGTCATGCCAGTCCCATGGTTAGTGGGGAAGATGTCGCAGCTCCATCTGGAGGTGTATACACACAACTTCACCTTGAACTATCCACTGGGAGAAGGTCAGGTGAGATGTGACAGCTGATTGAAATGACACTCTGAAAAACTGACGCCATGAGCTAAAAGCCCGCACCACCCGCGGCCATTCACTTCATTGTAGACATACTCACGTGCACTCAGTGCAGGTTAAAGGGGGGGTTATCCCATTTTGTCTCTTTTCAAATTAATTTTAAACCAATAAAAAGCGAAGATTAAATTTAACAAAAAATAATATGTTATATTTAACTCTTTGATCTTCATATTTCGGCTGCTCGATACACGATTGCTTACACTTTCCTCGATCCGATTAAATCGCAAAGATATGTCTAAAGTACGATCTAAATATCATTTCATTTGAGCTATATTAAGTTTTGGACAATAAAACTTATACTAAAATAAACGTCGTGAAAAATGCGATATAAAACGGCCATCGTATTAAAATCCCATCCCTCCAATTCCAAAATAATAAATAAAAACACCTCAAAACCGCGAGTTTTCTGAGCGGCCCGCTTCCGCTGAGCAAGATAAACATGTGAAAAATGAAAGCGTTGGAGCAGGACAGATTTTTCTGGATAACCTCGCCTTAATAGAAAGATCGGCTACATTAGCTATCTTCGATCACACCAGCGCCGCCTAGGAGTCAAAGTAGTCGCCATGACCGAAAACGAGACGAGCGTCATCCATCATACCAGTCGAAAATGTACAACTATCATAATCTAACGAACAACTTCCCCGAAGACATAGCCTTAAGAATAAATGGAGTTGATGCTCGTGATTGTTGGCACTTGGTGGAACTTTTGATACATTTTTTATTGAAAAACACTTGTACTTGTCCACTGATTTATATTATTTCCCTTACGGGTTTCGCTGTTAAAGCATTATCAAAGGTTTTTTGTTTGTTTACGTATAATATTTTTTATGCCCGAATTACGGCTATAAGACTCGTCACCCGTCACCGTGGACGTAATGATCGTCGGTGAAACGTTGGTACGAGTGTGGACTGTTACTTGCATTGAGCACGTCTGACAGCCCCTCGGGGATTCGTGTTTAGATTAAGGGGTAACGTTTCGAGCTCAGTGCAAAGTGCATAACATAAGTTTGTTTACCTTATTTTAAAATAAAATGTATGAAATAAAATAGTTTCATCTTATTTTGCGACTATTGTTGAATAATTATCAGGGGTTTTTAGCAGAATTGCGTCATTTTATGCATTACGTTGTAAATGAATGGGTATACAAACTTAAAAGCGTGTTTTAAGTTTGTATGCCCATTCATTTACAACGTAATACATAAAATTACAAAATTTTGGTAGAAAAGCCCAATTGACACTAAACAATGGTCGCGAAATGCCATATATCACATTTATTTAATACTTTTTATGCAATAGTAAGAAAAACAATCATAAGTTGTGCATTTTGCACCGAGCTTTGTCTGTCAAAATCAAAATACTTATTTTGTAAAATGGATACATAAAGTATACTTTTCTACAAGTTAAATTTAATCTTTACAATATATCCATCCATCCATCAGCCTGTTTCGTCCACTGCTGGACATAGGCCTTTCCAGGATTTCACCACTCTTGGCGGTCCCCCGTGAAGAAATGCCCATACTCACACACGCTGGGCAGGCGGGTTGGTGAGCGCGGTGCCGAAAACCTTGCACCAGTGGCGCCGCTGCCCGTCACCTGGCAATTAGGGATGGATATACCGCCATCCATCGGTCCCAGGCAATGGTGGGCCGCCTGGTTTTGCCTGAGAGCTGTTCTCTTACTCTCCCCCGAATAACTTCGGGAGGATTTGCGAGTAAGATGGTCCACAGTCGAGCTCGGCATCAGCTCTACCACCTAATATACAATATATATCTTTAGAATATAAAAAAATATATATAATACAGGAAATACATACAAAAATATTTAGGTAGGGCTACTAAAATGTACTAGCCTTTCGCTCGCGTCTATTCAGTCTCTGCCCCGTTTTCGGCTTGGGCGTTATTTTATAACCCTTTATAGCCTACATGTTGACTAGGGTAACTACGATGACAATAAAGAAAATTGTATCCAAATCAGTTCAGTAGTTCTCGAGTGAAAACAGAACATACAGACAGACTAAAAAAAAATAGTTGTGGTAGCCATATTGTAGAATTGATAATTTCATGATTTGATGGACAATATGAAATAAGGAATTTACGATAGACTTCTAACAAAAAGTCAAAGGTAGGTGCGACGACGAGCGAAGCGAAGCGAGGTGGAGCGTGATACCCAATGGCCACGAGCTACGCCGCTCCAAACGAATTCGCTCTGCGCTGCAAGGGTTTGCGTCAAGCCCATACATTTTTGTATTTTGTATGGGCTTGACGCCGACGCCGACGCTAGCAGCGCAGAGCGAATTCGTTTGGAGCGTCGTTGCCCATGGCTTTCGGGTCAATTCGGGAGCCGAGCGGAGCGAGGTGACCTTTTTAGTTCTTACAGATTTCACGATATTTGAGCAGATTAGGAAATGATCACTTCCGCGATATGGCCACGACGTCTATATGCCCTTCCGATGTATATTCATATTCACTGGTCAACAAAATTGTAGAAATTTTCTGTAACAGAAAGGATTTATTGAAATTATTATAGAAATTTGTATGCTGAATCCGAATATGAACTCAGATTTTCTCTATCACGTCGTAATATTTGTCTAAGACAGACTAAATTTTGAAAAATCGCGTGTTTTTACTACTTCTGGTGGGGCTTTACGCTTAGCACAATTAGTTTTTCGGCTTTAATTTTCAATAATACTTCTTCTCAGTGGTTATTTTTAATAATATGATAAAAAGATTCACGTAACCAAGCCTAGTTTTCGATTAAATGTCTCAAAACAATCACACCCAATGTTTCATAGTAAAAACTTGGTATGAAATGTATGGACCGAACAAGCTCTCACAAAATATTATTTATTTTGAAAAATAAGGTTCAATCGCGAATTATGTCATTTTCACCTTAATAAGTATTGATTAAGGACTTGTAATGATGAAAAATAAATGTACAAAATACATTTGTAATAAATAAAAAAATTGTTTAGAAGCATTAAAGAAACGGTAAATTTCAATACTTGAAGTTGATTTCACAAAACTGAGACCTGATAGAAAAAATCTGAGTTCATATTTGGATTCAGCACACAGTTTTCTACAATAATTTCAAAATATCGTTTCTGTGCAGAAAACTTGTTGACAATTGTTATTTAACATAACTGTTCCAGGTATACAAAGGCACAAACGTGTACGGCATTCTGCGAGCGCCTCGCACGTCGTCACTGGAGGCCCTCGTGGTGACAGCTCCCTTCAGACCTACTTCGTCGCACCAGAAGGGAACCACCGCTGGCATTGCTCTCATGCTAGCCTTCGCGCAGTTTGCCAGACGTGAGTTACCTGCCTTTTACACGACTGACCTAGAAAAAGGTATAGCGTTTTTAGGGTTCATGTGGGTATTTTTCTTAATTCCACCATAACTTCTTAATACCTGAACCGATTTAGAAGTGTGTGGTATCGTTAGAATCGTTATGGCATCCTGAGTGGAATAGACTATAAATATATACAAAAAAGTATTAAGTACATAATAAAAAATATTAAAGAACACATAGAGATTTAATTCGGATTTCAGAGCAGCCGAGGTACATACAAAACAACACGTAACCAATGTAATAGTCCCCCGACTGCACTGAAATCAGAATTAATTTTTTTTTTCTAATTATCACTATTTTTCATGTGTCATTTTATTACTTATAAGAATAAACATATCATGTAATAAAGCGTTAATTTTATAAAAATAAAAACAGACTCATAATTAAAATGTTATATTAATTTTTACTATTTTAAATTTTCACACCAACTGTACTTTTCTACTATATTTGAGAAGCATTGCCAATTTATTAGTAAATAATTTCAACGCAGCACGAATCGTCACTGATAAAAAACAGCGGCACGAGTCACCACCAAAATAAAAAAGAGCACGAATTCCGCGGCACGAATCTTCCCCAACCCGGTGGAGGCAATAACTTACGAGGACGATTTGAAACACTTAATCCTTTATTTACAGCACAAAAATATTGGGCCAAAGACATCATATTTCTAGTAACAGAGCACGAGCAACTAGGAATGCAGGCGTGGCTGGAAGCTTACCACGGCATAAAGAGCGATGCGGAAACTTTCTACACGAGTCTCGGGTCTTTCTGGAGCCCTGGTAGTCCTGTCCTGGACTTCGCGAAGCTGGGCCTGGGTTTAAATGACCATGAGAAGTGTTTGAACCCTGGGAAGCTCAAAGGAAGGTCCGGGTCTATACAGGCGGCAATTAACTTGGAGTTCCATACGCCTAAAATTAGTAAGTGTTTTTTTTAATTAAAATTTAAACATACGTCCGTATGTCTGTTTTTCGGGGATGTAGGCAGAAATCACAGATTCCTATGCGCTACGATCCTGACACCCCTCTATTGTCTGCTCTTCTGGCTTCTTCTCTCGATGGTTTTGACTTCACCCTCCTTCATCCATACATATACTCACGCCTGTCTCCCAGAGGGGTGGGCAGAGACCACAGATTTCGATCTGCTACGATCCTGACACACCTCTTTTGCTTCTTAGTCACTAAGGCGACAACTATTGCTATTGACCCCGGGTACGTGCGTCTCACTCTCTCGCATGACTCGTCCCGCATTGATCTCTCCGTCGCTCCACGGGGAATAAAGTTGCGAACGCGCTAAAATATTACCTAAATAATTAACTACAAATAACTAAAATTCTTTAAAAATAATCAAATAAAGCAATTTGTTGCGATAATATCTATAATTTGACTCAAGTTTGAAGTTATTTGTTTGCATACTTAATTATCTGAATATATAAAAGGCAACCTGACTGACTCATCTATCAACGCACAGCCGAAACTACTGAACGGATTTCGCTGAAATTTGGCATACAGATAGCTGTAATGACGTAGGCATCCGTTAAGAAAGGATTTTTGAAAATTCGCCCCCTAAGGGGTTGAACCGAACTCCACGCGGACGAAGTCGCGGCCAAAAGTAGGTAATAATAAATCGGACCTTGGTCTTAATTTGGACCTTATGTTGGTATTAATTTAGTTCAAAATCTCGATAAAAGTTCAAAATCCTACTAATATTATAAATGCGAAAGTTTGTGCGTGTGTGTGTACGTTTGTTACTCTTTCACGCTGAAACGGCTGGACGGATTTGGATGAAATTTAGAATGGATATAGCTTATACCCCAACTTAACACATAGGTTACTTTTTATCCCGGAAAAAAGCATGTCGTTAAACCGAATAACACGCGGGCGGAGCCGCGGGCAAAATCTAGTACTATAATATACAAGTATACTAATCGAATCAAAGTCAAAGTCAAACGTTTATTGCAAACCAAGTGTACAAAAAGATGGAAATAAAAATAGGATCTTACAACTTAGTTGCCTTTTTCTAGGCACAGCAAATATCTGGTAGATACATAATATATAAAAACTTAAAAATAAGGTAAATTTTAACATTCTTCCTCACATCTTAAATACTTAATAACAGGATATAGCATCGATATTTTTTGTTCAATATTTAATGTAGTTATCATGTATATTATCTATATACCTACGTATGTTATTTTTTTATTTTATATAATTATTTATTTTGACTGAGTTAAATACTCATCAATTGAGTATGGGCATTTTTGTATCAAATACGTTTTGAGTTTATTACTGTAGCTGGTCAACTTAGGTTCATTTTTTATATTTTCTGGTAACTTGTTAAATATTTTTACTGCCATATAATATGGACTGTGGTTCAGCATTGTTAATCTTGATTGTGGTAAATGTAGTTTATTTTTGTAACGAGCAGTTTGTTTATGCAGCTAAATTCTTACTGAAGACTCGGTAAGTGCTCAGTAACAAGATTCAATGACCCTTTTTGTGAAATTCGTAAATTATTCTTTTCGTGTTCCTTACAAACGCAAGCCCAGCCCTGAGTCAATTACTATGGGACGTCAAGATTTTATTTTGCGAAATTAGCAATAAGTGTTATTGATCCGTGTTACTGATCACTTACCAAGCCTCCAGTATGAGTTTGGCTGTATAAATAAATTAAAGTCACCTTATATAGGTATAATCCTTTTAAACGTGAATGCCGTAAAAGCGTGGGTTAATATTGGAACGTCAAAATCGTCGATAAAATGAAGATGTTAACGAATCTATGATAGAAATAAATTTCTATATTTTTAAACACTTCGCGATTTATCCATCGCAAGGAGATAACAAATTAAATGTATATCACTGCGGTATAGAAAATCAGAAAAGTACACTAGCGTCCTCTAGGCGCCAAGAGGCTCGTAGAGCAACCGCACGGTAAGCGAGAGGTCCCGGGTTCGAATCCCGGTTCAGAGCTCCCCACGTCCAGATTTACTTTTCTGACTTTCTATACTGCAGTGATATAAATTTAATATGTTAACGAATATTGACAGTGATTTAACTTAATTAAGTGACAGTTTACGCTCGGTAACATCTCTGACACCGCTCGGGGATATATTTCGTGACTATATACCGGGTGTAAATGAAAAGCAATCTTTAAACGTGACCTCATACTCGTCTGATCATACTGAATATGAACAACTTTTCCCAAGAAGCATACCCGCGCAAATCTTCGGGGAAGAAGATACTCTATCTCGCAGGAGGAAGGTCTATTTTGGAACGCTGCGCGTGAACAGCTGTCTCACGGATGACGCTGTCTCAGAACACGCCCGTATCTCGTTGCGTTAAGGGCTTGCCTTTGGTCTTTCAACGGTACGCGCACACAAGCAAACTTACATGAACAGATTGTTTGAACAAATTTCGGCAGAGGGGGATAAGTGCGCTTGCCTAGTCCCGTGTTAAATGGTCTAAGGTTGCCACAGTAAACACAGCTGGTGAAATGTGTGTGTTATGCGCCTCTGTTTCCCATTTTGTGTGTCTCTTTTATAGTTTTTACATGGGAACAAAAGGAAAAAGTAGTTTTTATCCTATTCAAAGTCTAGAACTACATTTATGCAAAATTTCAGCCTAATTGTTTCGTAAGCATGGCGTGAAAGGGTGACACATCACTTTTCTATAGAAATATGAAAGCTCATTCTCATCCCATGGGAACTGATTTATTGGATAAAAAGAAGCCTATGTCCTATTCCAGGTCTAGAACTACATTCATGTAGAATTTCAGCCCAATGGGTTCAGTAGTCACGGCGTGAAAGAGCAACAAACACCCATCCATCTATCCATCCATCCATACATCCAAACTTTCGCATTTATAATATTAGTGGGAAGTGGGATGGGATTAGTGGGACAATTGTTATTGATAAAATATTAGCAATATATAATTAATCAAATACCAAATTACAATAAACTGGACTACATTAACAATTTGAATTACATTATATACACTGTCTTTAATCTAAATTTAAAAACTAGACACACAAATTATTTAAAAATATTATAAAATTAAAGTTTATAATTTTATTAATCATTAACTTAAAATGTCAACAGGAGAGAGAAAATTAAAAATTAATTTTACAAAAACAGTCAGAGATAAAAATTATTTTAAGGTATTTCAAAATAATGTAATTCAAAATTATGCAATATATAAGATTCAAACCGCTATCAACCGTTTTCATTGTAAAATTTGACACGCTTGGTTTTCATAGAGTTTGATGCACTCGCGTCATCTATTTAGATCTATATGTGTGGTATATACAATATTTGTGTTAAATATTTGTAATTGTAATTTACAGAGTATGTAGAAGTGAAAGTGGAAGGTTTAAATGGGCAGCTCCCGAATCTGGACTTAGTGAATTTGGTACACAAACTTTGTGTCAAGTCTGGGATCCACCATTCATACAAAAACAGGTAAGTCGTTTCTCGAAATAATACTGAGCATAGTGCTCTCAGCGCATGAAGCGAGTGTTTTAATGTAGACTATATTACAGTATAATAACAAGCCCAAAATCACTTAAGGTGGTAACGGAGGATCTCGGTGCAAAATGCACATCATAATATTGTTTTCCTTACTTGTGAATAAAAAGTTGGCAATGAATGCGTTTTATAGCAATTCGCGCAAACTGCTTGTTAATAGTTAGGTGATCACATGAAAATTATTCAATTTTATGCGTTACATTTTAGCTGTATTACATTGCAACTGTAAACACGCTTTTAAGTTTGTTAATGTAATGCAAACAAAATAGAATACATTAAAATACGTAATTTTCTTGTGAAGACTTTATTATTAATTAACTATTTGCGCAAGTTGCTTTAAAACCCATTAATTGCATACTTTTTATTCAAAAGTAAAGAAAACAATATTATGATGCGCATTTTGTGCCGAGGTAAAAAGTTACCCCCTTAATGCCATTGTTAGATCTTAAGGACAGACATCAAGCGTAAACTTCCATACAATGGCAAACACAAAATTGTGAAGTGTCTATGGAATGTTTTGTTGAATATTGTGTAAATAGACCATATTGTGTTTACGAATTGTTAAAACCAGCGCCACCTGGCAGCCTGTTTGTGTAAACTCTCTCTCTGCTCTATGTCGTCGTTCTGTCAATATCATGTGTAACTTAAAATCCGAATGAATCCAGCAGTTTCCACCATTTTACAATAATATATTCTTCCTCAAGAGGTTATGGACCCAGCACGCTTCCGCTAAAAACATGTCATCATGTTTTTGAAATATTGTAGGCTAAGTCCATAGACATTGTCTAGATCTATGGCAAATGGGAACTAAAAATCATACTCCTCCAGCCAGGATTCGAACCTGCGACCTCGAATACCTAGATCGTTGAATTTTTCCACCATACTTATCCACCGAATATTTTGTGAAATGTCTATGGAATGTTTTTGTAATATTGTAGCCTAAGTCCATAGACATTGTCTTGATCTATGCCAAATGGGGACTAAAAATCATAAAATTTGAATAATGTCTTGATAAAAACGCCTTGAAAATTACAATTTTTATATTCGGTTTTCGGACTTCGGAACGTACGTTATATATTATACACATATATTTGTGCCCGAAGTACACTGTGACTGCATTTTACAGTTCATACTCGGTAATACCTCTGGCACCCCCTCGAGTATTCATGTCGTGATGATGTGTTTTTTCCAGCTACTCTTGGACCCGTAGTCGTAACAAGATGGACGAGTGGTGGAACTCACTGTCAACAATGATGGGCATGGTCACCACGCAGCTCGCTGGGGTATGTTCTTTATTGTCCTAAACCCTTCGGGCCCAAATGTTGAATTTGCTAAATGTCAAATATGACACGTCACTGAGATCTGCCATATCTGATATCAGTCACAAAATCTATGTAAAATCTTATCATCTGTCACAAAATCAGTAAAAAACTTAATCATTTGTCAATTTTGACAGCTGCATAAAAACTAAATCATCTGTCACATTTGACATCTGTCACAAAATCTGTATAAAACCTAATCATTTGTTACTTTGCCATCTGTATAAAAAATAAATCATCCGTTACTTTGAGATCTGTTGATAAAATCTGTGAAAATTTTAATTCAACATGGGATTTTGGATTGGGATTCAACATTTTAGGAATTAAACATTTTGAGCCTGAAGGTCCTAAACTTAGTTCCTTTCTACAAACCATATTTTAGTTATGGTGGTTCCCCAAGATTCATTCCCAAACGTACAATTTATTATTGATTTCTAAACTATGATAGAAATAAATCTTTCTTCTAAATACATATAACAAAGTCGTTTTAGTTACACCATTTATAACTCAAGAACGGTTGGACCGAATTTAATGGTCTCATGTAATGTGTTGGATTCGTCTCCGCCACGAATAGCAGAGTAAATTAAAACAGAAAAATTCACGAAAAAATAATAATACAGAAAATGTATTTAGGCGGTACGAAGTTCGCCGCCGGGTCAACTAGTTTTTAAATAAAAAATAAATGTGATAATGACGCGACAAAAGTTTAATGTCAATTAGGCTTTCCTTTATTTTATGCATTTCTTTGTAAATTATCCTGCACAGTTCCTATAAACACGCTTTAAAGTTGTTATGCAGAATCATTAACGAAGTAATGCATAAAATAACTCAATTTTACTAGAAAAGCCCAATGGACATTAAACTATTGTCGCGTAGTACCATAAATCACATTTATTTATTACTTTCAATTCAAAAATAAGAAAAACAATAATTAGTTGTGCGTTTTGGAACGAGTCTTCGACCAACTTTAAGGGTATGGCTCAGGACAATAACTAAAGCATAGAAGTCATCATAAAATAGCAACTCTTTTTGATTTTCTTATCTTTTTTCTCATGTCTCTATTTAGAGTGCCAAAGAGAGACAACTGCCTATTTACATGTTTCGCCAATTACAAGGTTGTACCTGGTTTTAGCTACGCACTACTACGACTTATATGTATCAGGAAATAAAATTATTTGGTAAAATGCTACCAATACATATATTTTTTTTGAAAACTGATTAACGTGTTTATAATTTTCTGTTGTTATACTATAGAAAACATAGTGAAATTTTGTGCTCAAATCGCTTACCGGTGGAAGCTGATGTATTTGCACTCATTTACTTTCCGAGATGAATGGAATTTGCATCCTGATACAAAATACGCCATGCCCTTTCATAAATTGATGTTATTTTCCTTGGATCACCCTTTCTTTCATTAAAAATCACTAGAAATATATTTTAATACGCGGACCTGACTTCAGAACAAAATAGCGTAGAATATCCAAATTGTTTAAATTTCAGCAAATTTAGTGTAAACAATGTGATAAAAGAGAACTTTTTAATTTGGTCGACTATTAGAACCAAATTGAACCAATTTGACATTACGGTTTGTACGCATGTTTCAAAACGAAAAAAGTATGTCTGGATGTCCTTTTCTACCATACACATATTTTTTATTGGAAGGAGCGATAAAAACATACACAGTTTGTACCGATTTTACTGTAACTTCTATGCTTTAATTATTGTTCTGAGGGGCATGGGTAACCTTAGATTAAGGCTCTCATTTTGCATCAAGAAGAATTCACTCTGTGACGTTTCAGAATTTTATAAAAATAATCTTCCCATAAACAGGTCCCAAACGGCAACCATGGCCTATTCCACCGTTTCGGTATAGAAGCGGTGACCCTCGAAGGGCGCAGTAACGACGACCCGGCCGGAATGGCGCCGAAAGTCAACTCGTTGACTTCCGCCAACTTCTACCGCCTCGGTGTCGCGCTGGAGAGCATTCTGAGATCTTTGAACAACCTGTTAGAGAGATTCCATCAGAGCTACTTCTTCTATTTGCTGGCGGCGACCAATCGGTTCGTTTCTATTGGTGAGGACATTTTATTTATGTGTTAAAATCTGCCAGGTGTCGCCAACTTTTTGTCCTGCTTCCAACAGTGACTGTGTCACGTTGGTACTCGATGAGTTATGGTTACCGGCTATGCCCTCATTGTCTGTTAGTATTATCTAAATATTGTAGCGACGACAGCGCCATCTCTGTTCCTTTGAACAAGGCGTGAAATTCACACTCATGAGTGTTTCGTATGTACATGGCAGTTCATGCTAGTGGATGAGCTATTTCACATTGCAACATTCAACAGTTCGCGACAATGTGAAACGGCTCATAGGAATTAAAAGCGCATTTTCCACTATCACAAAAAATATACTTTAGATGGTGTACCAAGTATTATAATTACAACATTAGGATTAGTAGATTTCGGTGGATAGACAAACTGGACAAGACACTGGCCCTCGATACTTGAGATAGATAGATCTTGTAATGCGCTCTAATAATATTGTTTCTTTTTGTTTGCAGGGCAATACATGCCATCCTTATGCTTTCTATGCGTCGCTATGCTAATCAAAGCTCTAGCACTATGGGTGACAATCCAAAAGGATGAAGAAAACGCCCCAAAATCACCCAAAAATGTACCAGGAGAGGAGAAACGGGAAGGAGTTAAAGAAAAGAAAGATGACGAAAATGACCCAAAACCAGCCCAAAATGTACTAGGAGACGAGAAACAGGAAATAGTAAAAGAAACGCAAAAGAAAGAAAAGTCTAAAAAGAAACGAGATGTTCCATTGAGTATTGTCAATATTGGACTGAATTATCTATTGGTTCATTTATTTGGATATGTGGCTATGAATTCTCCGCTTCTACTTAGTCAGATTGGTATGCAACATACTTAAATATATTATTTACTAGCCTTTCGTCTGCGACCCGCCCGCGTTTATTCAATCTCTTCTTCGTTTTCGGCTTGGGCGTTATTTTATCAACACCCCTCATCGCCTGTATGTTGACCGAAGTTACTACGATGATAATAAATAAAACCGCACCTAAAACGGTTGAGTGGTTCTCGTGTTAAAACGGTACATACATACATACAGACAGACAAAAATTCTATAAAAGGTTGTTTTGGCCTTAGTACAATAACCCATTTCATTTAAAATTTCGCAAAAACAATTCTAATTCACGCCTTTTTTATTACATTATTATTAGAGTAGATTATTAAATGCTAAATTATTAATCTACTTTACTACCAAATACTCTGAAGAAAAACAAAAAATCTCGTTAAAATTGTTTTTATTCAGTTATTCTGTTGAATACATATTTTAATTGTATTTACTCAAAAATGCATGTAAGGTGGTCATTATTTTGACAACCTTGTTTGAGCAAAGTCCACTTTGCCGTTCTGTTTCAAGGAGCGGCCGGCAAAGTTTTGCTAGCCGCTCTAACAGGCCGGCAAAACATTGCCCGCCGCTATTTTGACGTTACAACGCTTCAAGAAATCAAATGCAAAAATATTTTATTTAAAACACGGATAAAGATTAAGATTTTCTAATGATTTTCCACTGCACAAATTTTTCATATGCAAGCTTATATTTTTCCTTTGAGTTTCGCGGTATCAAATTTTCAACCACTAATTTAGCTTCATCTTTAATGTCTGGCGATGTTAAACACATTGAATCGGAAGAATTTTCGCTTTGAGAGTTCATTTTTAGCAAAAAAGTCACCAAATAAAAACAAAATTTTTCGCTGAACCGCGCTTTTGTTACTTTTTTTTCAAGCAATGGTAGTTGAAACTATACAGCCAAATATGAAATAAGAATCTTTTTTATTTAAATTACTTGCTGGTTTTATTTAGATTAGGTACTTGCATTTTTGAGTAAAGCACTATACAAGCCTTGGCCCACAATGACTGCTTCGCTGGTCACGCTATGATTGCCTCGAGCTAGCCTAGCTACGCTCTAGGCCTTCTAGCTTGGCCATCATTGCAGCCCTTGCTGTCCTCGCTGTAAAGGCCTCGACCTACGGTCTCGGCCTTTATCTCAGCTCTTCCATCAAGTGCTGCACGCTAACCGCGCTGTGTCGGCCTGGAGCTGCGCTGTCGGCCATCATCAGCGCGACCAGCAAAGTAGTCATTATAAACCGCGGCAGTAATGTACTATACATTTTCTGTACCAAATAATTTCTCTCTGATTTCAACCAAACCTTTCCTTTTCAGGGGCGAAATACTTCGATCTACCCTCAGAAGTGTCAGTATATTACGGCCTAACAATCCTATCGGTGATCCTAACGTTGTTTACGCCATTTATGTCCAAACTTCTGCGCACGGGCACCATGACTTTCGAGGAGATGACTTTAGTGAATGTCCTGGTACTTATTGAGCTGGCGACGATTTGCTTGAGCGTTGGGATGCACAATTTTCCACTCGGACTCTGTATGGCTGCTCTTTATACCCCTTTGGCCCTGGTAGCTGGTGTGGTTACAAAAGGCGGTGGAAAGCTTAGGTAAGTTTTGTTCACGGAGAATATATTATTTAAGTTGTTTTTAAATACTAGAGATCGCAACACATTAGTATCATCCATCCATCCATCAGCCCGTGTTCGTCCACTGCTGGACATAGGCCTTTCCCAAATTTCGCCACTCATGTCGGTCCTCTGTCCCCCTCATCCAGTCGCCCCCCGCAACGTCCTTGAGGTCGTCGGTCCAGCGGGCACGAGGTCGGCCTACACTACGCTTTGCTGTGCGTGCTCTCCATTCTATAGTCTTTCGGCCCCAACGGCCTTCATGTCGGCGACAAATATGGCCTGCCCACTGCCACTTCAACTTACTGATTCTGCAGGCTATGTCGGTAACTTAAGATCTCCGACGGATCTTCTCATTTCGTATTCTATCCATCAGAGATACCCCAAGCATTAGTATAGTTCTTTCGAATGCCCCTGTGGCCGAGTAATATCATAGTATAAATAATTAATAGTATTCTTTCTCCATACAAACGGGCCGAAACGGGGGCCCCCAAAACTCGGTTTAACTCGGTTTACAACGGTTGTGGTCGCACTGCAGTTACGTACGCACGTTGTGATTATGACGCTCCCGCGCATTTTCGTAAATTATGGCACGAAATTACAGAGTATGTTGTGCATTGTATGGTTGCTTAAATACAGCTTTTATAATAATAACATAGAATTATTAAATACGTAAACAGTCAGTTGGCAGCCCTAGCACGTGTTTAGGCACCGAGCTGTCATATGGACCAAATAAAAGTCCGAAATAAAACCGCAATTTTATGAAATTATATAAATATAATTCCTAAATCATTAAATAAGACTAATTCAACCGTGAGCTCGTCCGCGGACAATGGACTTTTTCAAATTTTTGCGGCTTTCGGATTAGTCCATGCATGTCTCGTTTGTTGTGTTTAACGAAATGATTATGAATGGTTTTATGCAAGTAAAGCATGAAAAAATATCTGTATATACAGGGTGTAATCATGAGGTGCTCATTATATTAAACGACATTCTCTACTGATCATCATGAACCACATCCATAGAAAAACTTTAAAAAAACGCAGAATAAAAACTCACTTCCTCATACAATTAATGTTGTTTGTAGATACTATTTTTATATTTTTGTCTGAATTTGCCATAAAACCGAATCTTTCACCTTCCAGGTCGTCAGTTTTATTCATCAAACGTCTTATATGCATTCTGCTCCACCCCCTATCAGCGGTGACAATAGGGATGATAATATACAGCAGGGTGCTGTTTCCAGAGGAAGCGATACCAGCGATGCTAGTTCGGGGGCGCGACGCAGCTGTGCAAGCGATTATGTTCTCTATAGTCGATTCTATGGTAAGTTTTATCATTTCGAGTGATTTAGATTTCCTTGACGCCTTACGTATGAAGAAGCTATACTATTTATAGCGAAACGAGTCAGTTTAAAATATATCGTTAGTTGTCGGTTTACATTTTAAAAGGTTCAAGGGCGATGGTCTAATTTATTTTTTATGATTTTGTTAGGATGCTTTTTCTGAGCTCTTTAATTACATGCTAGGTTTAATACAGGTTGAAAATGAACCTTCTTGCTTTATTGAACTCTATGAATCAGGATCACTTATAGAACACAAAACCGTAATAGGGAATTTCTTTTCATTTTTCTTTTTTTTTTTTGGTTTTCAAATTTGGAAAAAATGACCGACCTACGCATGTGCTGACAATTAGACCGTACATATTCCCGGCGGTAAATAATGCACATAGGCTATGTACACTTAGGTTTCGTAGAGCGCCGTCTCTGTCACCGGAGTATTAGTGCTTTGGCGGTCGATATCTTTTTTTTATATTATAAATCATGACAAAATTAACAAAACATGTATTTTTTATTTCGAACATAGAACAGTTTCCTTTGTTAAAGCTAGGGGGTTCGTTTTCAACCGGTATATAAATACATTTGGGGAGCTGAGAAAAGCGGCGCGGACCGAGGCGACCTCACCAGTGTTAACATAAAAATTTCGTATAATCGTGTAATGGGACTGTGTTTAAGGCGACATAGTTATTAAAACATGAGATTTTAAAACAGCGGAACTCCCATACTACAGCAGATAGGGTTTCTGTAAATGAGGCCTTTTTTTTTGCAGTTCAAAACAATAGACCGTCCAAACTAATGATTAACGAAGTAAAAATAACAATAATTTCTGTTGTAAACATAAATATAGAATAGCGATTTTTTTAAAACGCTTTCGTGTGATTTTGTATTAAATTTTATTCACTAAAAAACAGCATTATCCAACCTTCTCTTGATTCACCGCACTACTCGGACGCGCACTTTTCCAGATATGTTTATCTATTTCGTTGTGCGATGGACATATTGCGCCTTAACAACAAAATGTTGTATGATCCGTGTGATGGGATTCGATTTTTCACAGATTTCATATATTGTTTTTGCCTTTTAACTTCAAAACTAATTATTTCAAATTTAGTTAAATCACTATTTATTTCAAAATCTTAAAAGACTTACATCAAATTAGGTTTGACTTTGTTTCTTACAAATATTAACTGTTAGTCTGTATTTTCTTTTTTGTCGTCGTACCCATACTTCGAAGCACTTAGGTGCTAGAAGCCAAATCACAAGTTCATCTTTGATTTATCTTTCACAAGTTAATCTTTGATTATCTTAGCTAGGTTTCTAACGTTGACCAGTATTTGTATTTACTTTAAGAACGAAACTTTCAATATTGGTAAATGTGCTTGATGTAAGTTTTTTGAATAAATATCTTATCAAATTGCCACAACACGGCACAGTCCCATAGCGGCCTAAGGAGCAAGCTGGACTAAAGCGGCGCGACGCGCATCGGGCGCGCGGGCATCATTCAATTTTCGTTGAAAACGCATGGAAATAAAGTCGCAATTTGAACACACCGAATGGTATGTGCCGGGTGTAGAACCGGCCGGCGGCGTGTCGTACCATATCTTCAAATGCGCGCCGCACCGCTTCTGTTTGGCTTGCGCCTTATGTTTTAAAGAAATTTTTTCTTCATTTATCACAAGCTATTACCGTGTGTGTATTACAGTGTGTCTTGATTAAATGTTGCCCTTTATTCCCAGATCTACGGCAACTGGCTGTTCAACGTGGCAACGTCGCTCGTCCTGCCGACTTGGGTGATATTCTGGCAGATTTTGTGTAACAAAGTGGAAGCGGATAACTAGAGCTTTCGAACACATTCCCAAAGACTTATACTTTTTAATATAGGAACAAATTTTTCAAACAAGTTGTTTTATTTGATATGGGTATGGAGAATAACGGCTGGCTGCGTTATCTTTGATAAGTAGTAGATTATTAACACTAAACTGCCCGAGAATCCATTGATATCGAGCATTTTACCAACACGAAACCAAGACGAGGACAGTTGACATTATTATTTTCCATCCATCCATCCATCAGCCTGTTTCGCCCACTGCTGGACATGGGCCTTTGTAAGATTTCGCCACTCTTGGCGGTCCTGCTGAAAGTAATGCCCATACTCGCACATGCTGGGCAGGTGGGTTGGTGAGCGTGGTGCCGAAACCCTCGCAACAGTGACGCCGCTGTTTTTGAGAAGGCAATTGGGGATGGATATACCGCCATCCATCGGTCCCAGGCAATGGTGGGCCGCCTGGTTTTGCCTGAGAGCTGTTCTCTTACCCTCCCCGAATAACTTCGGGAGGATTTGCGAGTAAGATGGTGGTACCTCCACAGTCGAGGCTGACATCAGCCCTACCGCCTTTAATACATCTTAGTATTTAATTTTGTCTTTTTTTTAATTTATTTAGACTTTAAAATGAACATTTCGTCGTTTATAGGTCCGTAGAAGGCTAGATGCCCAACTTCAAATGAGTATATCACATTGTGTAACTTGGTTAATCGGTAAAGTAAAAATAATATAGACAGTAGACTATAGAGCTGATAGATTCATCTTAGAAAAAACGAAAAATGTTTAAGTTCGCTCGATAGAAAAAGATTACTAAGTTAAAAGGCCTCTCTTAAATCATAGAGCCTTGAAATTTGTATTATAAATAAGTTAACAAATGACATCGTCAGTTCGTTTTAGAATATTTAAAAAATTTCATATTTAAGCAGAGTTATTAAATAAAAACGCAGGTTTTTGTGGGCGCGTGTTTCTTTGTGGTCGTAACAGCCACGGCTGAGAGCGCGCTATTTTAAACTAAAAGGAAACGTCGTAGAGTTCAGTTCTGATTGTGCAAAATGAGGTGCTTAAGAGGCTATGTAAATTTTATTTTTGTCGCTCACTCCAAGCGAAAAAACGCATAGTGCGAGAGGGGCGGATTCAGCGCTAAAGAGAAAAAAGTATAGATCTATGTTTTTTAATTTTATTTAAAAAAGTAAAATAGCTAGTAAAATTTCCATAATTAAAAATCTAGATATTGATAACGCCATTAAATAAAATTTGTTTGAGTTCTGTATATGATTCCTATTTGTCAAATGAGGAGAAAAAGTGCGTTTGAAGACCTCATTTCAATCATTATTTCTATCGAGGAAAATTTATCCAAACGTGTTTTCCGAAAGCAACCCTAGATTATCTAGTCAACATGCATATACCAGAAATTTATAGAAAATTAACAAAGTATCCATATTTTATTTACATAGCGTCTTAATCTGACCTTATTATGTAACCCTAATCATTAGCACTAAAATTAGTTTTATTTAATCAAAACGCAACACATACATTGGTGTCGATTCGGTGTAACACTCGCGGCTTAACTTATTTGACAAGACTACACTTAATTTAAGCTTTCTGTCTTTTTCTTTCTGTATCGAAAAGACAAGGACAGGAAGCTTAAATAAGGTTAGTCCTGTCAAATAAGTTAAGTCGTGTTGCACCGAATCGACCCTGTAATATTTATTTACCCTCATTTATTTTAATTGCCATATTTAAGAGTATTTTACCTTTTTCATTTAGCCAGACAATATCGTAAACAGAAACGTAAAAAAAGCCAATAAATATATAGGTTCTTAGTAAAACATTTACAGGCTTTTATTAGTATTGCTTTACTCAATTTTAAGGCGTTATTTTTAGGGTTCCGTACCCGAAGAGTGTCCCTGTTACTATTTAGCTTCCGCTGTATGTCAGTACCTATGTGGCTGTCTGTCTGTCCGGCCGTCCGTCACAGGGATAATAACTAGGCAGTTGAAATTTTCACAGAATACTTGCCCAACGATTCGACGACTTCCAAACTCCAGAGGTTTCGAAAAGGCTACAGCACCGTGGACCACATTCACACGGTAAGGCAGGTTATATTTATATCTAGCGTTTGTGGACTACGAGAAAGCCTTCGACCCCATCGAAACTTGGTCTGTTCCTTGGAGCGATGCCAAGTTGACTGGCGTTACGTGGAGATGTTGAAATGTCTGTATGACTCCGCTACGATGTTCGTCCAAGTACAGGGTGTACAAACAAGACCGATACATCTTCAGCGCGGCGTGAGATAGGGAGATGTTATTTCCCCAAAACTGTTTACCTCCGCGCTGGAGGACGTCTTTAAAACACTAGACTGGAATGGACGAGGCGTAAACGTAAACGGAGAGTACATTTCACATCTTCGCTTTGCCGATGACATCGTGATAATGGCAGAATCGCTGCAGGAACTGGAGGAAATGGTGCGCAGCCTTAGCGATTCTTCGAGACGAGTGGGCCTGCGGATCAATTTGGATAAGACTAAGGTCATGTTCAACTGTCACGTCATCCAAGAAGGGCCACTAACCGTCGACAATATCAGCATCGAAGTTGTTCAAAAATATGTTTATCTGGGTCAAGTCATACAGCTGGATAAAAACAACTTCGACGCCGAGGCTGACAGAAGAATATGCTTGGGTTGGGCAGCATTCGGAAAGTTGCGTGACATATTTACATCGTCAATACCGCAGTGCTTAAAGGCTAAGATGTATAACCAGTGCGACCTTTCTGTGATGACGTATGGTCTCTTACAAAGGGCCTGATCCGCCGATTTAAGGTCGCTCAGTGAGCTATGGAGCGGGCTATGCTTAGTGTATCTCTGATGGATAGAATCCGAAACGAGAAGATCCGTCGGAGATCGACAGTAACCGACATAGCCTGCAGAATCAGTAAGTTGAAGTGGCACTGGGCAGATATTTGTCGCCGACATGATGGCTGTTGGGGCCGAAAGGCTTTAGAATGGAGACCACGTACAGCAAAGCGTAGTGTAGGCCGACCTCGTGCCTGTTAGACCGACGACCTAAAGGACGTTGTGGGGGCGGCTGGATGAGGAGGACGGAGGACCGACATGAGTGGCGAAATTTGGGAAAGGCCTATGTCCAGCAGTGGACGAATGATGGATGTCACTATGGCCCCTACCACGGCAAATAATTAAAAAAAAAACTAAAAACTATTTTTTTTAGCCTTATCTTAAAGACGGTAGTAGATACTTACCTACCCACATACAATTTTTAAATTAAGTCAGAATGTTGTGAACATTCTAAGGTAAATCAAGAAATAAAAACAATTAGGGTTTCGTACTCAGACCATTTCAGAGGCTTGTTTTGTTTCACCTTAATGTTTGTAAAGCTTTTTATTTTTAGGGTTCCGCAGTCCGACAAGGAACCCTTATAGTTTCGCCATGTTCGTCTGTCCGTCTGTCCGCGGCTTAGCGCAGAGTCTATTAGTACTAGAAAGCTGTAATTTGGTATGGATATAAATATTTACTCCGACAAATTGGAAAAATAAAATCTTAAATAAAATGTTTTTAAGGGTACCTCTCATACACGTAAAGTGGGGATGAATTTTTTTTTCTCGTCTATCCCATAGCGTGGGGTATCGTTGGATAGGCCGTTTAAAAACATTGTCGGTGTGTGAAAACCATTTTTCGACTTAGGGATCCGTTGGTGAAATATTAAGCTTTAAAGTGAAAAATTTAGTTAGGGTGGAGCGTCCCCCCCCTGCCGGCTAAACGGTTGTTTATAGAAATGTGAAAAATTCACAATACCTAGTAGTATATATGTATAATGAATTTAAAAGGAAAACTATCACAGCTAAGTAGGCTTTACAGGTTTACGAGTACAGGTTGCGCCAAACTTTTGGCCCCCTATAATGTAGGGACCAGAAGTTTGGCGCGGTCTGTATTTGGTAGACCAACTTATATTACCGGGCAACTACGGAACCCTACATTGCGCGTGGCCCGACACGCACTTGGCCGGTTTTTTTTTTGTTTGTATTATGATCTTGTTGTATTCATACAAATGTGCATTCAGGGAGGAAGGGGGTGGGGGGCAGGCAAATCCTCACTTCGGTTCTCTTGTGTCGGCGCTCGTTTGAAAAAGTCCTGCTCTAACGCTTTAGTTTTTCAACAGTCTATCTCGCTCTACTCAACTGCCGTGCACGAGTTATTTTGACTTTATTTGCAAAATTTTACGCATTGCAGAAAATCTAAAAATTGTATCGCATAACTGTTTTCTTTATTATATTATTACTATGATTCTGAAATATGTTTTGTCGTTGAAATGTCTCTAAATGAATCACAATACTGAGAAAGGGCAATGCACGAGATTTTCTTGAAATTCCTATTTTTTTGAAGTCACTATACAATTTAACAGCATTTTCTACTAGTACTTCATTTTATAGAGTCCATCCATCCATCAGCGTGTTTCGTTCCGCTGCTGGACATGGGCCTTTTCAAGATTTCGCCGCCGTATTTATTTTGTTTAGAAATTTTAATATTTACTATTATCTAAAATTAGAATGCCAAACCTTGTTTTTGCCCAATTTAAGGACTCTGATCCCTATAATACTGATTTCGAGTTCAAAACCACAGATTATTACAATAGTGCCAAAACTTCGTCAACTTGTTTCATCGAGGCGAGGATTCCGTCACAAAACACACGTTGTCTGCGTAAATTATCTTCGTTATCTTGTGAAAAACTTATAAAGGTAAATATTACAATATAAATAATATGTACAGTACGATTAAAATCAGTTAACGATTCGGCCAACCTCGGTAATTGTCGTGAATCCCTCATCTCTCACATAGAGTTATCAATTTACAGATATGACCTTTAATTAAATTACTCGTTGTCTAATTGAATACAATACAAGAACGATATAAGCAACAAAACCTCCTTTGTAGCTCAAAACTAACACAACCTTTATATTGAAATAAGAAAAATAATTGACTATTTTGACAGTATGACTTCTTAGTGTCAATAAAAACAGTTTGACGTATATGATACTTTTATGTTTATGAACGCTAATTATCAAAATTAACTTACAATAGTTATGTATCATGGCTTCAACAAATTTAAAGCGTGGTAAAAAAATTGTTGCTCAATCTCGTGAAATTATAAATAATGTATATACTTAACTATTTTAGAATAATAATAATAAAAATAACTATTTCTTTTTCGGTTTTAAATTTTTTAATTTGGTTATTAATTATTAATCCGACGTAATATCGTACTGTTACTTACATCAAACAGTAAAATATTGACTTATATTATGTTTTTTTTTTAAATATATTGTATACAAGTATAGCTTCAGTAAGTAATGAATGTTCAAATTCATGTCGCTTCTGCATAATAAATTTCTTAGGTCTACCAGTTAGTAATGTCATCTTGGCAGGTGCTATACATTGCGTTTATGATACTCCAAATTGAATGCTACCTAAAAGAAATCGCGGTAATGTATTTCGTGTCATTTCCGTCTCGGGATTTAGGCGATGATATCCGAGAAAAGCCGAATCGATAACTGATTTTAATCGTATTGTATGTATGTATGTACATGGTATGTAAATGTATTATACAGGTTGAAAACGAACCTTCTTGCTTTATTGAACTCTATGAATCAGAATCACTAATAGAACACAAAACCGTAAAAAAAGTTTTTTTCTTTTTATTTACATTTTTTTTTGGTATATCATCATATTTCGATAAGATGGCCAACCTACACATGTAACTGGCAATAGACCGTACATATCCCCGGCGGTAAATAATGCACATAGGCTATGTACACATAGGTTTTGTCACGGTTTTGTAGTGCGTCGTCGTCTCTGTCACCGGAGAATTCGTGCTTCATTTCCAATACAAAAGTGAGAAAAAAAAAAACTAAAAATACAATATGGGTATCAAATTGTAGATATCAAAGAGCTGATTAAAAAAATATCTACTTTCAGTATATTTAATCTTTTTTTGTATAGAAAAAATTTTTTTGGTCCTAAACCTGTCCTGTGTGGTATGAAATGAAAGGGCTTTCTGAGCCCATTCTAAAAATATATCACATCATTACATTTCATTCACTTGTTTTAAATTAAAATGAAAATCATTTTCAAGACTTACCAAGTTTGGGCTCCTCCAGATACGACACGATTAAATATTTTTTGTAAAATCTACCTCAAATTATACGCAATATCCTCATATCGAACCTTAAGAAATCAATTTTGAAAATATTTAAGTACATTTTTTTTATATTATCTGTCCGTCTTAAAATTTCGGGTAATTAACATTAATTTACATTATTTAAAAAATATAAGTACTCATAAATTTTGAGTTTTGTGCTCCAAACGTCCCATTTACACCTAGATTTTTCTTATTCAAATTCAAATAAAATCAATTAAATTAAATAATAATAATAATAAATATTTGAAAAGCCCGGTAGTTTGTTATGTAGTATATGTACCTAGTCGGTTCTTAAATACTGTCACTGGCCATTTATTTTAAAAATAGAACACCTAGAAAAAAAAATGAAATGGTTTTCGATTTTCACATATTTTTTGATTAATAATCTGCCAAATCACAATTACATTCGTTCATTTTTTACGATGGAGTGGACTCGCAAAGAGGACCGAGTAGCAGTAATTGCATTGCATCGTTGCGGCTATCCACCGAAGACTATATTCAACTTGCTTCAAAAATTAAAAATCACGAAGAGGTTCGTGTACCGTACCATCAAGAGGTACAATGAAACCTTTAGTGTCGATGACGAGAAAAGAACTGGCAGACCTCGTTCCGTTAGGACTCCAGGGGTCATCAAAGCAATCAAGGCGCGTATTGCAAGAAAACCCGTCCGCAAGCAGAAACTGATGGCTTTGGAGATGGGATTAACCAGAAGTACCGTAAAAAAGTACTCAATGAAGACCTGGGACTACGAGCTTACCGAAAAAAGAGTGGACATCTTCTGAACGCGCGTCTGATAGCTATGAGAGCCAAAAAATGCAAAGTTTTGCTAAAGCGGTACGCAAGAAACAGACACCGCGATATCCTGTTTACAGACGAGAAAATTTGTAATATCGAAGAGAAGTACAACAAACAAAATGACAGGGTGTACGCTACCAGCTCTGCGGCCGCTGGAAATGCCATTCCTAGAGTGCAGCACGGCCATCATCCATCATCAGTCATGATTTGGTTGGGAGTGTCCTACTATGGCCCTACTGAAGTGCATTATTGTGAAAAAGGTGTCAAAACCAGTGCAAAAGTGTACCAAGACACGGTTTTAGATCGCATAGTAAAAGATCTGCCCCAGACACTCTTTGGAGGACGGCCATTTGTGTTTCAACAGGACTCCGCACCTACTCATAAGGCCAAAACAACTCAGGAGTGGTTCGAGCGCCAGAATATCGAGTTAATAAGGCATCAAGATTGGCCCTCATCTAGCCCTGACCTCAATCCACTGGATTACAAAATTTGGCAGGAATTGGAGGAGAAGGTCTGTTCTAAACCTCACAAAAATTTGAGCAGCCTAAAGTCATCATTGATTAAAGCAGTGGCGGATATCGACATGAATATGGTCCGTGCTGCTATTGATGATTGGCCTCGAAGATTGAAGGCTTGTGTGAAAAATGGTGGCAATAATTTTGAATAAATTTTGTGTTTAATGTAAGCTAATTAAATTACCTTTTTTTAAAAAAAAACTTTTTTTGAATATCATTATTAGTTTTCATTTTATAGCCAATTTTGTTTGTGACAGAATTTAAGCACCGACTAGGTATATAAGGTAGCAATAAAACGATATGTATGAGTTTTATTTAATTTATGATTTGAAATAGCGGTAAAAAGTTACTGTCTAGCCATAAGGGGGTTTATCCTATTTTGTCTCTTTTCAAATTCATTTTAAACCAATAAATAACATGATGGGTTTTGTAACAAAAATGTCATATTTCACGCCGTTCAATAAACGATTACTTAAATTTTGGCGACATGGATGTCCGTTTTTCTCAGCTATAAAAAAACATATTTAATTACCAATTTATGTAGCTACTATATTAATCATTTCATTGACATCATTTTGCCCGAAGATTTACGAGTAGTTGATAGATTAATTTTCATAGCAGAGAAAAAAATATTTAGAAAACCTCTTTTAAAACAGAGATTTCTATTTTGCTGACAAACGGGAGCGAATGAAGCCTCTAAGTTTTTTATATAAATTTGTCTACAAATACACTTCAAAATGGCCGATTGGATTAACTAAATTACTTATAGTTGTCATTTTAAATGAAAAATACTGTTTTGCCGCATACGACCTTACGGCATAAGCTAGTTCGTGAGCGCATATTTGTATAGAGTAAGTCCCCCTCACTCCACTCCCCTAAGGCGCCGATTTGAAATTAAAAGTTTATCAATGCCTCGCCTTAAACCACAAAGATAGGTCAAAAATATGATCTAAATATAGGTAATTTCGTTTGAGCTATATTAAGTTTTGGACAATAAAACTTATACTAAAATAAACGTCATAAAAATGTGATATAAAACGGTCATAATATTAAGAACCCATCCCTCATATTCCAAAATATTCGCAAATTTCTCCCGCCAATTTTGTTTTTGGCTATATCTCCGGAACTAGATTTTAATGCGGTTTTCTTTTTCTAAAATGAGATTAAATTTACTACACAAAAAATAATTTTATTTTTTTGCTTCGAGAAAGGGGGGGGGGGCCTTTCTCCTAGAGAAAGTTTTAATTATATATATAAATATATGTTTTTTTTTTTTTGTTCCTTTTTTATCTACTATCAGTCAGGAGCTGACTTTTATTAGATATGTTGACTGTCAGTTCACTTGTAGGTACTGTATTCAGCAATACAGCTTCCCTTCATACTAGACTAGGCATTGCCCTTTAGTTGTGTGCCTTTGTTCCACTTTTCACTACTTTGCTATTTGGAGTCCATAAGTGGTAGACGTTTAAGTCTATGGATATTAGATGTTGTGTTCAGCAATCCAGCAGCAAGCTGATTAGGGTGACTTTGCAACCGTCGCTTGTAGTTGCATTTTCGTTGTTCAATTTCTTCTTTAATTGTAAGCATATTGAGATATTCATGGATTTCCGTATTTCTTGAAAACCAAGTAGCATTAGAAATGGACCTCAGGATCTTGTTTTGTGCTCGTTGAAGTATTTCCACATTTGAGGTGCTTGCTGTTCCCCAAAGTTCAATGCCATATGTCCATACAGGTTTTATGATAGCCTTGTATATAAGGAGTTTATTTTCTAGTGACAATGATGAGTTTTTGCCCAAGACCCATTGTAGTCCTTTAAATTTTAGTATAATTTCGTTGCGTTTAGTAGTGATATGTTTCTTCCAAGTTAGCCGGCGGTCAAGATGAAATCCTAAATATTTGACAGTGTCAGCATGTGGGAGTACATCACCACCAAGAGTGACAGATGGGCAGTCTCCTTTTCTCAGGGAGAAGGTGATGTGCATGGATTTACTAGCACTATAAATATATGTATGTATGTAATAATAAATGAAAAATAGGCGTAAAATTTGGGTCTCAAATTACAATCCAAATTTTTTTTTTGTTGCTCATCTTTCTAGCTTTGCAATGATACCCATATTACAGGGTGTAAATGCAAAGTCAAGAATCCCTTTTAATTACGAGAAAAAAATATGTACCTTGAATTTTCACCAAAAATTCCATTATTTTTCTAAGCTATGGCTACGCAGCTCACCAGCTTCTCCGCACACCTAATTGCACCCCGCAACCCGCACCCCTCATCCGAGTGGCCAGCGACCAGTGAGGGTGTCCACGCGAATAGTGTATTTTGAGTAAAGAAAATCGTCTTATTGTGAGGTACTGGTACTTTATTTAGAGATCCTAGTATTTAAAATAATATCTTTACCGATCATACTAACACACCCTTAAAGGATTCTTGACTTTGCTGTATATATATATATATATTGTATATGGTATAAATAATATAATAACTACAAATAATTTATTTTTTGTATGAGCCGCCAGAGATGTGACGATCGTCACTCCTATGACTCTACGGGACTCTACTCTATGACTTTTCTCAGTGGCCCGCTTCCGCTGAGCAGGATAAACATGTGTAAAATGAAAGCGTTGGAGCAGGACAGATTTCTCTTGCATAGCTAACATTACATGGACGAAAATAATGAAGAAGTCTTGCTCCCGAAGAAACGTTTCACCAATGGAAACGCAGGTAAGCGTTATCACGTGATCATCGCCTCGATAAAACGACTCGTCCTGCGTGTCCATTGGTCAAACGTTTCTTCGAGAGACAAAATTTATCTATTCGTGTCATCTATGGTAGCTATACTGGAAAGCGGTGCATGGCACGACTATACCATCGTATAAGTAACAAATAGTATTCTATCTCCATACAAGCGGGCCGAAACGAACCACCGCCAAAACATGGTTCAACTCGGTTTACGACAGTCGCGGTCGCACCGCAGTTACGTACGCACGTTGTCTCTGTGACGTTCCCGCGCATTTTCGTAAATTATGGCATGAAATTACAGAGTATGTTGTGCACTGTATGGTTGCTTAAATACAACTTTTATAATAATAATATAGCATTATCAAATACGTCAACAGTCAGCCAAGCGGCCATAGGTATTGATTTCAAGCACACCGCCTAGTTAAACTACTGTTTTTACCTATACTGTGACTATACCTAGTCTAGACGGTATTTATTTTATACGATTTTCACCTATACACAGCGTGGTAAGAACTGCCAACTATAGAACGTGTTTTTATACTTGAACCACCAAAACCAGGCTCAAGAAGAGCTCTTCAAAATCACCTCTATTGGTAGACTATTAAGAGTTTAATTAAGTGTGTCAGATACCTAAGCCAAACCAGTGCTAAAGACATACGATACCTATACATTGTTGTTGATACAATAGGTCCTAGCGACTGGTAATTTTGGATCAAGTATAAAAACACGTACTTTAGATATCGTGGAAACTACTACTAGGAAGAAAGGCATGCAAATCCGAGCCGTAAAAAATGAAAATTCCAATGCGTCACAATCTTATCTTTATACTGTTCCCTAGTAATTATGTTTGCCTAGTAGATCTCTTTTTACACAATAATAAAAAAATTATATGGATTTATGTAATATAACCCGATTATATCTTATTCTCTATTGGATGTGAAGGTATCATTTTAGTTTGTTAACTGGTTGGAGTTTGTGACTATCTATACAGAGAAGAACTTTTGTTAATTTAAAATGGGATTATGTAGACAATTAATATGCACTGCCATAGGTATGTAATATTTTATTTTATGCTAAATCTTCAACCATGTAGAGAATTCTATCTACCATAACTTTTAGTTGACACCATGGGCAGGGGGAGGGGGTTGGGTTTAGGGGGTTTGGAGGGGACCACTACCATACGCGGAAAAATAATTATTCGTGTAATATTTTACATTGTGTATCCGTGCCATAAAATACAAGGTAATATTAATTTATGCAGACATGTGCCGACTAAATTGGCGATATACTGGAGAAGAACTAAATTAAACGCACCCGAAATAGAAGAGATTCTATGACCACAGTTTAAAAATCCATACAGTTGTCCAACGAAAGCGCTCAGACAGAGCAATTGGAGTGGGGACTGCGGGGCGAGACGCGAGAGGTAAAGCTACATACAATTTTCGAACAAGCATTTCGGAATATCCTCCCGCAAGCCCCGCACAACCGCTCTGTATGAACGCCTTCGTTGAACAACACTATGGATTTTTAAATTGTGGTATGACCAGATTGATGGATGTGGAAGAGACGAAAGAGCTGTCAGGATCGCAGTAGATGGAAATCCGTAGTCTCTACCCACCCGTCTACAAAATTAAGTAACGTTTTACGGCCTGTGTCGACAATTGCTCCGTCCGACGCACAGGAACAGAGTAGGTCCATTAGATCACAAAGTACATATTAGTGGTCCAACCAACCTGCAGTAACTTTAAACTCTCAACTTACAAAACTGAAGCTACAGATCTAAATAACATGAAAATAAAGTTGCCATCCAGAGTTAATTTTCTAGCCTTAATACAAATCGACATTATTCCACTTCACAAACTGTTTCCAGTATGCAACCTCTGCTTGAGCATGGGTATAATGTTCACCTGGCCATCATCTACGCTGAAGATCTTCGAGTCAGCCAACACAACCCTCAACCGCCCGATGGAACCGTCAGAATTGGCCTTATTCGGTAGCATGTATTCGATAGGGTCTTTAATAAGTACGCCCCTTGCTGGATTTGCCTTGGACAGGATTGGAAGGAAATGGAGTGCGATTACGTTGTCTTTAACGAACATCGTGAGTAGCATCGTACCGTCGAAATGCATATTTGTTTTACCAATGCCGTTGTCAAAAGGGATTGTATACCTTCATCTGCTAGAAGACTGTTGAAAAATCAAAGAATCAGCAGATCAAAGCATTTTCGTATTTAGTACAATGCATAACAATAAAAAACTTCATAATTGATGATGATAATAAAATATTATTTTAAAGTCCCAAGTAGTGCTCATGGGTTTTGAGAGGAATGAAGTCTTCATTATTCTGTTCCAGATCGCGTGGTCCCTGATAGCAGCCTGCAAGCAAGTCGAAGTGGTCCTAACTGCCATTTTCCTCTCAGGATTAGGAGGAGGGGTCTTCCTAATCGCTCCAGTGTTTGTGTCAGAATTCTGCCAGGAATCTATCAGAGGCGCCATGACTTCTGGCTCCATGGTCTTCTATGCCATTGGCATGTTGGTGTCATATCTAATGAGCGGAACTTTGGGTTATAACATGCAGATTTACGCATGCTTGAGTATTTCGGTCGCTGGAACAGTGTTATTGGCTTTTTTGAAAGAGTCAGCCACATTTCTAATGCAGAAGGGCTTGGAAGAGGTGAGATTAATACTTATTTTTTAATGTTGAGGTAACTTTTACATTATATAAACGAGGTTCGTTTCCCAGACTACAGATCTCCAACTGCTACATCTGCTTTTTCTTCTTTAATATTTACCAATTTAATCTTTCAAACTCTTCCTTTTGTGAATGCTTTTGACTTAGCTATTCAGTATGTTGTCAATTTTAACGGAGTTATACGATTCTATCTTTCGATACTCTTTTTTAACGTTTATCAAATCAAACATTCAGTTAAACTCTTTTATTCTGACTGATTTTTAACTTAGTCTTACAGAATATTGTCAATCTTAATGACGTTAGCATCGATTTTAGTATGTTCATGTCTTTTTAGAGGAGAATCTTAAGTAAATTCCATGTTGGCCCCATAATTTCTATCGTCATTTACATTTACATACCAATTTATTCTGATTACTTCTGACATGGTCCTTTAAGGTATGCAAGGACTAGACGATTCTAGATGAGAGTTTACATTCCACTTGTGCTCAATCATTTCTTTCGTCAGTATTCGTCATTTCGCTCTATCACTTTAGAAAATCGTCTCATCTCGTGGATCAAAGCTTTTGTCATTTCAACATTCTCCCATAATGATGAAGGGATTTTTTCATGACTTTCACCGTTGCTTTTTTTTATAACAGGAAGCCAAAGAGTCGGTAGCTTTTTACCGAAGCATGCCAACTTCGGCGAAAGAAGTGATCGAAGAAATCAACGCCATCAGGCGGGCTCTGAACCCAGATTTGGACGGTTCGTGGTCTTTGCCTTTGAACATCCGTATAATATGTGATTGATTAGGTATACACTTAGGTTGCAACTACTTATAATTGCTACTTCCAGGTTCGAATCCTACTTATGGAGGTTTTCGGAATGTGCAAAATAGTTATACACTTACCACTACCCTTGCTAGATGGTAACGGAAAACGCTGTGGGGTCAACCCGGACGGCCCTAAGAGTGTATTTTTCACTCCCTATCAAATTGGGTCGTAAAAATAGTTGGTGAAAATTGGGTGTTATCGAAAATTCGTCGCATTAAATATGGCAACACAAAAACCAATAAAGGTGTTTTAGCAAGAAAGAAATCGGCAAAAGTGGTATTTCATGTATGTATGTATGTCGATGATACTGGCCGATATACCCACCGATATACACATACTATACACAATTATTTCAAACTTTTTAGTGAATGTTTGCTGTTCAACTGCATGCTGTTACATTCAAACGGGGTCACTTCCTATTTTTCGTTTCAAATTTTATTTAATTTTAATTTGGAACTTATTGGTTCTATCACTGAGTATTTTTGATGCCACTCTTCTTGATCTCAAACCACTAGGTATATAGCTAAACATACATACAAAATTATTACACGAATTCCGTATCAATGTTATCTACGTTTATTTTAGGCCTTAAAGACAAAACAAAGACCTACAATATAACTATAGGAATGACAGTCTGGTAGTGCAAAACAAATGGAGTTCAGTAAAAACCATATTTAATAAGATAAACTAGTCAAATACTTAAAGCATAAGTAGTTACTATAATCCAAATGGAGTTTACAACGCAGTTATAAACTTTATTTCCCGATAAACGTATTATTTGAAGTTGTAAACTTCTTTATATGCGTTGTGTAATGTAATGGAGTTGGTTTAGAGCTCGAGCTCGACTGTGGAACCAAGTAATGGGGGAGAGTAAGACGACAGCTCTCAAACAGGTACAATCAGGTGGCCTACTATGCCTGGGTGGGACCGATTGCGGGGCTTTATACGAAACAGAATGGTGACGGGCAGCCGTGTCACTGGTATGATGGTTTTGGCAGCGCGCTCACCAACCCGTCTTGCCCAGAGTGTGTGACTGTGGCCATCTTTCAGAAGGATCGCCAAGAGTGGCTTAAATCTATGTCCAGCAGTGAATATAATGAATGGACGTGTAATGTTACGATTCCGTCTTTCAGACTCATTCCCAGAAGAGGAGCAAAAACTGAAGATTGAAAAGGAAGAAAGCGTAAAGCCTACAGAAAATCTTTCAACGATGCAGTTTTTGAGTAAGCGTTTTAAACCTTTGCTTACTGTAATAATATCTATTTGTAGAATGTAGAGGCTTAAGAGGCCTGTAGGCGGCTGTTATTGGTTGGCCTGAATGTTCATTTCCCGAGCTCGTACAGAACTAACCGAACACGGTGTGAGAGGCAAGACAACATTCATGTTTAAAAAAAACTCGAGAATGGTTTTGGTTCTTCCTATGATTTCATGAGAAATATCCAAAAAATCGAAATGAAACAAAAATATTTTTGAATAGTATAAAATATACTATACTGTGAACCTAAAATTATTTGATTTGCTGTATCGCTTCTAGGACATTACGGTACATAAACATACATCAAAATATGTGTAAAATCCAGGCCTTATACGCTTGTAACTTTTGTATGTATTTGATTTTGATAAATGTTTTAGTTTCACGTCATGGATATTATGGGATGTGTTGAAAAAGAAAAAATAACAAGCAAGTACCTATAAATAAGGATATCATCAGCGAACTGCGCTAGTATGGGAGTTAGGGCGAATAGAGTGCCCCTTAAGGCCCTGTCCACGTTGGCAAGTTCGTTGACGCCTTAGAGCATCTAGTGGTATAAGATTGGCGCGCCGGCCAGTGTGAAAGAGAAACCTTTGAGTAAATGGAATCACAGTTTAAAAATCCATACAGTGGTCCAACGAAAGCACTCAGACTCTCGGACTCGGTAAGCCACTGAGCTACATGAACTTTTCGAACAAGCAGTTCCGAGTCTCGCCCCGCAAAACCGCTCCGTCCTAACGCCATTGTCGGACAAATGTGTGGATTCTTTAAACTGTGGTGGAATATACAGTGTTCTTCTTGCATACTTTCCTAGCATTGTCCATTTCACTCTGGCCAGTGAGCCAACGCATTGGCCAAAAAATAGAAAGATTCCATTAAGATTTTCGACTGCCAACGAGCCCAAACAGTTCTTTAAACTTTTCTTTTTCTTTGCCATTATTTGGGGTCCGGTCTCGTTTTCTTTCGCCAGGACGATCTTTCGTGGGTTGTCTGTTGATTCAATTGAGCTCGTGGACAACCAAGTAGTTGGAGGGCGTCCTGTTCCTCTTTTGGTGTTTGGGGGGTCTTCACACAACGATAACCCCTATTACAGAAAAGTATTTTTTTTTTTCACGAAGGGTAAGTACCCATTGACTGTTGATGCTCATGGAAAATGCGATTTTAACACCTATGATGCATGAGATATTTCACATTGCAATATTCAAAAGTTCACGACATGGCTCATGCACCATAAGAATTAAAAGCACATCTCCCATGAACTGCCAGTTTCCTGCAAGAAAATGTTTCTTACAGAATAACGCGTTCATTAAAGAAAACCATGTGAAATGCAAGAAAAGGCGGATTTTATAGTTTTTCCTGTAGGATTCCGCCACGCATGCGCAATATGGCTGGTTTTTCCGGTGGAACACTGACCCCTAGGTCAGTGCGGCGGAAACATAGCGTCTACAATGCGATTCCGCCGCCGGACGTTTATAGCCACACACCGTCGAAATTATGAACTCTAATTACTTAGGTATATTAAAATGATGATAAAATGGTCATACAATTCGTAATTTTCCGCTGGTGTTCTTTCCAACATGCATACTAATTTAATTCCCTTATCGTGGCCTTCCAGGAAAGTCGGCATCAACCCGCCGCGCGTTGTTCGTCTCTATGACCTTGATGGTCGCGGCGATATTCCAAGGACTCGTGGCGGTGCAAGTGTTCGCAGAACCGTTGTTCGAAAAAGCCGTACCGACGATGTCCCCAACAGTATGCAGCATCATATTCGCCATTGTGACGGTGGTGGCTGGATTTGTGGCTGGGTACCTGACCGAAGTAGCTGGACGTAGGGTAAGCAAGCTGAATCCAGATATCAGACTTCTAATATATACACCTACTATTAGACACGCTGTTCGTAAATGATGTTCACGCAGCGGAGTTTTCATCTGGTTCGCTCGCAAATACCACAGTCTCATGGTCTAAAATTAATTTCTAATAGACAAAACCGGGATAACCCTCCCATAAGTGCTTTTCGAGGCCCCAATCCAACTTCTGACCATGGCTGATGACACGACTACACGCTCTGCAGGCCCCTAACTCTGTTATCCATCCTGTTGATAATATCAAGCTAGTCTGGACTGATATTCAAAGGCCAGTTTCATATTTCCGATCTACCTTCCAGGCTCTAATGATCTACGCATCAGCGGCGTCAGGGGTCACCTGCGTGCTCCTTGGCAGTCAGATACAACTGGAATGGGCGCCACATGCCTTCACAGCTGTTTGCATTTACGCTTTTACCATTGTTTACACTTTTGGCGCCGGAACCATTCCTTATGTGGTGGCTGCGGAGGTCTTCTTACCTGAGGTATTTTTTTATTTTTTGTCCTAAAAGTATGATATGCTATAGTTTCTTGCAGTTTTCCAGGGATCTTTTAGGGGTTGCCCCTAAACCACGTGGTTTTCCGAGGGGGAAGGGTGTTTTGTTTATAAGATACGCTGGACTACTTGAGGGTAAGGGGGGTCTGAGCCTGAGCTTCGAAGTTTTCATAGGTGGTAGAGCTGATGCTGGGCTCGACTGTGGAGGTACCACCATCTTACTCGCAAATCCTCCCGAAGTTATTCGGGGGAGAGTAAGAGAACAGCTCTCGGGCAAAACCAGGCGGCCCACCATTGCCTGGGACCGATGGATGGCGGTATATCCATCCCCAATTGCCGGGGCTTATATAAAACATACTGGTGACGGGCAGCGGCGTCACTGGTGCAAGGGTTTCGGTACCGCGCTCACCAACCCGCCTGCCCAGCGTGTGTGAGTATGGGCATTTCTTCCAGGAGGACCGCCAAAAGTGGCAAAATCCTGGAAAGGCCTATGTCCAGCAGTGGATGAAATCTGGATGGAACCAGAATTAGTCGATTTTGAAACGCACCCGAGGAAAAGGGGGCAAATTGACATCACACGGTTATCATCACCTTTTTCATCTTGATTTAAAAATACATCATAGACCAAAATAAACATGTAAACACTCAAATCAAAATATATTATAATGTGGCTGTAGTTGATTCTGAAAGCTTTAATTTTAGTTTTAGTGCTGTCAAACAATTTTTTTTCCATAGAATTTATAATAGCTTCTGTTGTTAACACTAAATAACTATTTTGGAATTAAAAAAAAATAGTTTTGACAGCACGAAAACTGAAATTGAGGCCTTCAGATCATTATATTTTGTTTAAACAAAAGTCACCTCATATAAATATTTTCGAAATAAAATAAATTCTTCAAATAAATATTAAAACTTAACATTTCTCAAACATTAATGTACCTAGATGGCGGTAGCTGTATTAAACCGATGGATATATTTATTTTAGTGTTGGACAGAATAATTGGCACGATAGTAAAGTACAATTCACACCTGAGCTGACAATTACCTTTTTCTCGTTCCAGGTCAAAAGCCTAGTCACAATGCTAGTAATAGAGGTGGCCTGGCTCTGCAATTTCATCGTCCTCTTCATATTCACACCTCTAGTGAACGTTATAGGCCTAGGACCAGTATTCTACTTCTTTGCTGCTGTTTGCTTCTGCACTGCGGCATTTTGCATCATCTACCTCCCCGAGACAAAGGGTTTGACTGTTGATGCCATCCAAGTCGTGTTCACGCCGAAGAAGAGGCCGTCTCGCGTTTGACGACCATAGACAATGCGGTCGTATCACGTTCCAAATTCCGTCCATGAGCCTGATGATCGGACGTTTTAATGCGCGAATTGAAGATAAGTAGAAACGTTTAACCTTCAACCAGCTATTTATTTCGCCCCTAATAAAACAAAAAGGGTTTATTATTATAATACAGTCACAAGGAGCAATATTGCTCATGTTTATTACTTAAGGATATGGCTTAGGCAAGATCACATTATTTAACATCAGGCGAAAACAACATTTAATACGTTGTATTTTAGTCTACAATCGCACGCTCTTCGTCCTGGCAGTTATGACGACAGAAATGCCTCGCGTTCGTGAAAAAAACATGTTATTTAGATTTATTTATCTATGTTTGCCATAAGAACTGCAATTTTAGGTAACTGCAATAGGTATCAATAATACCTATTTTAATAAATAAAAACCAAGCGAATCTGTTGAATAATACAGGAGAAATGAATTTTTTAAACATGAAATATCATGAAAACTGAGGTTTATATATTTTTTTCTAGATTGAATATTTGATTACCTAATTTAATTATAATTAGGTAACTGCAGTTCACAAAAGATCACTCAACGTCATATATTTTTTTCAAAAGATGGACCTTATGGCTTCTTCAGAAAACTATAATCGAAAAACATAAAACTTTTTTTTCTTGCGTCATGTTGACTCTTAATGTGATGAGTAGGGATGTTTCTTGTTGCGAATTAAGTCGATTTTAGGAAAAATGTTGTTTAATCTTAATTCGTGTTGAAAGCGTGTCACACGCACGAGTGGGCCAGTCATCCGCCATAACTTAAATCTTGTCGCGAACCCCCTACGATCATCATACAACTGCGGGGGATTCGCGTATTCCCGTCGCCATCATGGACGAACAAAAAAAGGCGGCCGAAGTCGCCGCTAAGCAAAAACTGAAGCACAGCAATGGCGGCGATTTACAAGTGTGTGAGTGGACTTACTATGAAAAACAGGCTTACTATAAAGGTGTGCGTGCCGGACTCATGCGTATACGTGAGTAGGCTTTCTATGGGTGCTTCAGTTTTTGGTTAGGGATACTCTTCTAATCAAGCTTAGTAATTGTAAGGAGTATAGATACAACCCGACCAAGTCAACTTGAGATCTGGCGAGCGATGAGCGGCAAGAAAAACGGGGTCGCAATTTAAATTGGCCGCATTATACCTAATCTGTGTAAAATTGCAATTTTCGTACTTTTCCACAGTGCTTACCTAATCATACCTAAAACAAAAACAAATGTTTACTGTACCTACCTATTATTTTTTTGTTAGTTTTAAGGGGGTAACCTCTACAAATGCACATCATAATATTGTTCTCCTTACTTTTGAAAAGAAATTAAATTATTCACTTATTATTTTTTTATTCAAAAGTAAGGAAAACAATATTAAGATGTGCATTTTGCACTAAGATCCTCCGTTACCACCTTAAACTATAAGTATTAAGTATTATATTTATATACCTACCTAGGTTTAAATTTGATTGTTGACTAGTTGTAATGGAAAAAAACTTCAACTTTATGTTATATCTTGTAAATGTTGTATCAGAAAACATAAAGTTGTGCAACTTTTAAGGCTTGTTTAGAATTTTAGGTTTATATACTCACTAGCTTTAATACCTACTGTAAGTAAAATAAAATATTGCAAACAAGTCAGTCAATTTATTTCGATACGCTATCGCCTGCAGTTGAAGCTACCTATTTTATACAATTTTAACGCGAGGGAATTCGTATTTTACCTATAAATGCTTGCTTTCAAATCAATTATAGAAGAGCCAACGAGAGATGGCACCTATGACAGCTGCGTTTAGTGATGGGGTGCATTTTAATTTCGGCAAAAATAAAAATCAAGTGCGACTAGCGACTTGAGTAAATAAAATATCGATTTATTTGACACGTCATACAACATGCATCATAATAATACAAATGGCAAATGTGCATTTGCTTACATTAACAAAGCAGCCATAAAATCTAGAAAACTGGTTCACAATTTTTTTATCATAAAAAGATATAGTTTGTAAACAGACGGAGTCGTACGATTAAGGAGAATAGAACCCGTTATTTATTGATTACAATTCAGCCACTAACATTCCTCATGATCCCTTGAGCTTTTAAAAAATTTGAAACTTTTGTTATATAGTCTTTATAAAAACGAAAAATGATGATCGAAACGAGTAGTACATCACTTTTCGCTGCCAGCAACAATGAAGTATTAGATTATTTTAGTGACACTTACCTATAAACAATTATGAAACTTTGTAGGCATTTAAACGTCATAGGTGCCATCTCTCGTTGGCTCTAGTTTAATAGGTCATTAAAATGCGGATTAGAAATTTCAAGATAATGGATGCATCTTTAGTCCTTAATCAAATTATGATGGGAACATTTAAGCAATTTATTTAACTTCACCACTGCATTGAAAAAAATCTGAAGCCTTACTTACCTAACTAATTTTTAACTAAAAACATTTTCAATCATTGTTTAAATATTGATTCCATTCCATCAATGATTGATTCGCATTAAAAAATATGTGAAGTAAAGGATTTAACTAGTATTGTTTAGTTGTTTATTAAAAAAGGAAAGTGACTACGAACCGTTAGCGCCGCGCCATTAACTTAGCGGCTACCTTAGTTTTAATTTTATTCGACCACTAGGGATAGGTCGCGACGACGAGCGTAGCGAGGAGGAGCGGTCAGGTTGACATCTAAGTACTTATTAGGGAGCCGAGCGAAGCGGAGCGGAACGAGGCAACCCCGTAATTTTAACAGAATTCACATTATGCAGCAAAAAACATTTTCCGAGCACTTTCGGTTCAATAATTTATAAAATTAAAGGACGGCTTCCCTTTCCTAACTGTACATTGCAAATTGAACTTTATTAGCTAAGGAAGATATTCCAACAGCTAAATAATGACCTTCGTCACAGGCCGGGACGGCGCGGCGGCAGCGTCTGCGGAGGAGGCAAAACGGCGCAAATATGTATCCCTTGGCGTAGGATACATATTTGTGCCTTTTGGCGTTGAAACCCTCGGGCCGTGGGGGCCGAGAGCGCGGCAGCTCTACAAAGAACTGTCGTCGCGATTGTTTGACGCTTCCGGAGATCCCAGGGCTGGCACATACCTCGGCCAAGGAATTGCAATTCAACGAGGTAATGCTGCCAGTATCCTGGGTACTCTTCCACGTGACGACAGCGATTTCGGCTCAATTTTTTATCTAATTTAATTAAATATTTTTGCTAGGTAGTTTTAGTTTAGTTTAGTTTATTTCGTAGAATAATTTAGTTTTTTAAATTAGTTCTATACCTACATATATTTCAGTTTTACCTACGGCTCACTAAAACTAAAATTAAAGCCTTCAGAATCGGCTTTATTAGATATATATAGTAATGGAATAGTGCTGTAAGCGTGAATCGCGTGAATCTTGTGTGTAATTATACTATTGAAATTATAAAAAAAAGTAATTTTGTTTTTAACAGTAAAATAATTATCTACTATTATGATTATGCTTTCTTTTGTAGGATTACTTTATCAAGCATAAAAGTAATTATTTTACTGTTTTATACAAAATGACTTTTTCTGTTTTATAATACGGAGTAATGAATATGCGTGAATCCTATATTCACACGGTGTATTCAGCACGTTCCATTACTCCGTATTCTAAAACCGAAACGAGATCCGTTTTAGATAGAAAGTGCATCGACATAGTCTGCCGAATCAGTAAGTTGAAGTGCCCGGCCCGTGCTGGGCAGGCCATATCTGTCACCTAAGTACCATGATAGCTGTTGTGATCAAAAGGCGTTTACTTAGAATGAAGACCATGTACAAAAAAAAGTAAAGTTGCTTTGTACAGCAAATAATTGTAGTTTTATTATATTTAAAACACAGTTACTAAAAAAATACAAAAATTAACGAAATATTTCGACTCCTTCAGTGGAGTCGTCATCAGTCGAATAAAATAAAATTAAATAAATGACATAAGAGTATAGAAGAGTTGAAAGGTGAAGTCTGTACAAGTTGAAAGAGGAAAACAGAAACTTTTTGGAGATATTACATGTAGATGATGATGATGAAGATAATGACGATGATGATGATGAGGATGAGGAGGATGAGGATGAGGATGATGATGATGATGATGATGATGATGATGATGATGATGATGATGATGATGATGATGATGATGATGATGATGATGATGATGATGATGGTGGTGGTGGTGATGACAATATTTATATTTAGTAGTCAGTATTTAATGGTGAGTGACGTCATGTCTGTCAGTTAGTGCTGTCTGTTAAGTCCTGGTCCATAGTGAGCACCAAGTGACCATATGTATGATGTTTCCCAGGTCCTTAATTCAATATCGGTCAGTGGAGGGGTGAATGCTTTGATGATGCGTAAGGTGAAACAGTCGTTGAAAGTTGAATTGTGGAGGCGGGTGTGTGTAGGGATAGGAAGAATGTTGTTTGGCATGCGATCTGATGTGTGTCGATGTTGATTTATTCGGATGTGTACTGGATTCTTGGTTTCACCTACATAGAATGCCGGGCAATGACGGAATTCTAGTAGGTAAATGTAGTTGCTCGTTTTGCATGATGTGTTAGGGTGTGTTTTGTATATGTTTGTCGTGTGATGAGTGTTGATGTCTGTAGCTGTATTGATGATGGGGCAGGTTTTACATCGACGCCGTCGACAGGGAGATGTACTGGGTGAGAAGTTGGTAAGGTCGGTATGTTGTGTCGTTTTTGTTTTGCTAAGCGTGTGTCTCAGATTTCGGTTTTGTCGGTAGCATATTTGTGGGTTTGGAGGGAGTAAGTCTTTCGTTTCGTTATTTTGTCGGAGAATGGGTAGGGATTGTTTGATAAGGTTCTTTAGTTTGTGGCTGCCGTGAAAGTAAGTGGTGATTAGACGTGTTTGGTGGGGTTTGTTTGTGTTCCTGTTATGTCTGTGAAAATTTGGTCTGTGGTGCAAGTGTTTTTGAAGGAAGTTAGTTGGATAGTTTCTTTTGGAGAGTGCGTTGTGAATTTTGGCGTGGTAATTGTCAAGTGTGTGTTGGTTGCTGCAAATATGGCGGCCACGTAATGAGAGTGAGTACGGTATGGATTTTTTGATATGTGCCGGATGACAGCTGTGAAAGTGCAGGTATTGAAGTTTGTTTGTCGGTTTGAAATGTACGGAGGTGTGAATGTGGTTGTTGCGATCAATGAATAAATCTACGTCAAGAAATGTGATTTTGTCAATGGAGATGTTGTGAGTGAATTTCAATGAGCTATGGCTGTTTAGTCGGTTTAGAAATGTTGTAAGTGAGTCTCGGCTGTGCGGCCAGATCAAGAAAATGTCGTCGATAAAAAATAGCAAACGAAAATTCCTTACGACTACCTGGTTTAAATAATAAACCTCCGAATAAATTACTGAACTTCCGAAAGAAATACTAAGTTAACGAAAAACAATGTTCTGCTGAGTCAAAAAATAGGTGCGACGACGAGCGTGGCGATGAGGAACGTGTTAGGTTGACATGTTAATACATATTGGGAGCCGAGCGAAGCGGAGCGGAGCGAGGTTTTAACAGAATTCATGATATGGTCAGGCAACTTTGAATTTTTATTCTGAGATTTACGACAAAAAAAGCTGACAATAGTTTTCGCTGAAATGTATTTTCAACTGGTGACGTAGTTTATGTCAGCTTTTTGATTAAGTTTTCGGGATTTTCAGTATTTCATTCGGTAGTTGGTAGTGTATTTATTATCACAGAAGTTTTCGGTAACTTAGTATTTAAAGCAGTAACATTCATAAATTGAACATCCTCATTTTTAATTTAGTTTTCGGAGCTTTTATTACTAGACTATACATTTTGTTTTAGAAATCAATTACCAATCATTGACTATGGCATTGTAAAATTATACCCTAAGGAAAATGAATTGAATTTCGCAACCGGTTGGGTTAAAAGTACCTATAGTTTAGTAAATTTTGTGTAAACAGTGTAGGTACAAGTGGTTTTCATCAAGATGCTTTCCATGTTTCACCAAGTGCCGACAATCGCAAGTATAAGTTATATCCAAGCTAACCGAATTAGAGAGGCAATACCGAATGGCACTGAAAACAGCGGGAAACTTTCCTCGCAATACCAACTCAGAAGCAATCTGGGATATGCTTGATGAGGATCCGTGGTACATACGTGATAGGGACCTCCATGAAGACATGCTCCGTAAGTTAATAGACCAGCAAATCACTGGACTTACATTCCCTGGTGATAAGTATGTAAGTCGAACCATCATAATCCCATGTTACCTCTGGCCTGTGTACCGGCGAAATAGATTATGTGTGCAAAAAAGAAAGAGAAGTCCAAGCGGACGTCCCTCCTCATATCCCTATTCTGTAATATTAAATCCCATCAAAAACATTTCATGTAAACGAGGTCGCCAAGACTCAGAAGCTCATAACGCTAAAAAGTTATCAGATCACATGTAGAGCCAAGCCCTTAACTCTACAAGGCCTAACTCTACAAACCTTACATCATGCACAAAAAGTATGGCTCGGCCGTTTCGCAGCCGTCAAAGAAACACTCCCATTGACTTATAGTATTATGTCATGCAATAGTTACATGAAACGGCCAAGCCATACTTTTTGATGAAGATGTAGGGTTTGTAGAGTGTTTTTGATGGAATTTCATTTCTTTTTGTAAGAAGCTCTACTTTCTTCATTTTTTCAGGCTGCATTTCTTGCACCTTAGCTATGACTTTTTTATAGCCCACTATCTTTGCCTCTTTTTCTTGTTGGCTTATTATTTGCAATTTACTTAAGAGAGTGTCGAATTGTTTGTCAGGCGCAAGAACCTTGGCGCCGTTTTTTCGTCGTCTTGACCCCTATATAGGGGGGGGGGGGGGGGGTTGGAGGGTTAAATTAACAGATATTTTAATTTTTTCGTTGGGTGTGTGCCAATCCTAGCCCTCATACCAAATTTCAGATTTCTAGGACTTTTGAATGTTAGGAAAATATATTTTTTAATAATAGAGAACCCGACCCTCCTTAATTGGGGTTGGGGGGTGAAAGTTACAGATTTCTTAATGTATCTGTTGTTTGTAGCCTGCATACCAAATTTCAGCTTTCTAGGACTTCGTGAAGTACCCTAGAGGTTTTGATGATCATCAGAGAGTGAGTGAGTGAATGAGTGAGTGAGTGACGAAATCGACGTATTTTAGGCATCAATAAAATTCAAAGTATAAAAGCTAGACAAATGAAACTTATCGTTTTTAATGAGACTGCTTACTGCATCTTATCTTGCGAATTTGGTATCTCTAGTACTATTAAGACCGAAGCTATGAGGGTTCTAAAATACGACGAAACGCTTCGAGAAAAGGTACCTACATAGTGCCCCGCCCGCTTTTGGCTCGTCTGGGCGGGGGGCACTGCATAGCATAGGCGTAAGCCATTTAATGCATGAACTGAGTTCAATTTATTTTACATCAGAACTTGTATTAGACACATCCATCCATCCATCAGCCTGATTCGTCCACTGCTGGACATAGGCCTTTCCAGGATTTCGCCGCTCTTGGCGGTCCTCCTGGAAGAAATGCCCATACTCACACACGCTGGGCAGGCGGGTTGGTGAGCGCGGTGCCGAAACCCTTGCACCAGTGACGCCGCTGCCCGTCACTAGTTTGTTTTATATGAGGCCCGGCAATTGGGGATGGATATACCGCCATCCATCGGTCCCAAGCGATGGTGGGCCGCCTGGTTTTGCCTGAGAGCTGTTCTCTTACTCTCCCCCGAATAACTTCGGGAGGATTTGCGAGTAAGATGGTGGTACCTCCACAGTCGAGCCCGGCATCAGCTCTACCACCTATAATTAGACACATAATATACATATATAAATATATAACAATAAATTCATTTATTTCAGGCTACAGTTAAAAAACCCATAATTTGTTAGTAACAATAGTTCTTTATTAATTAATTAATAAAAAAATAAAAACTATTTAGACTGCACCTATATCAAATCAAATCAAATCAAAATCAAAATATTTATTTTTGCAAAATAGATACTTAATGTATACTTTCTACAAGTCAAAGTTAATTTTAACAATATATCTTTAGAATACAAAAAAAAAATATAATAATACGGGAAATAAAATATACACCTGCATAAAATAGAGGAATCTAGGAATAAAAATATAAAAATATTATATAATGCAATGAAGAAATAAGTTCATAAATAAAAACGGGAAATACATGCAAAAAATATTATGGTTGGGCTACTAAAATGTAATAAAGTTATACACCTGCATAAAATAGAGAAATATAGGAATAAAAATATTATATATACATAATGCCTAACCATCCGCACCATTCGATTAGTATTGCTAAGAAGAAGGGCAAGAAACTTAGCAAACGTTTTTTTTTTTTCAAAATAAAACATATGATGCAAAATCATATGCGGTACTCAAGTAAAGGCATAAAAAATATAAGACTGCAGGAATTAGTCACGAGAAAAAAAATATATCTCAGTCATCCCGTCTCATATTGTCTATTACCTTTAACAAAGTAAGTTTACATATTAATTAAATTTAAGCCTTTAGAGGAATCATACAGTATTAAAATATGCTAATTATGAATTACAATTTTGAATAAGATTATTATTATTTATTACACCATGCTTCATTATCATCCAAATAATCATTGATTTTATAATAAGCTTTCTTAAGTAGTCCCTGCTTAATATATATTTTAAACTTATTTTCAGGCAAACTAAGGACCTCCTCTGGAAGCTTATTGTACAATCTTATACCATGTCCTACAAAAGAGGTACCTACTTTGGCAAGTCTTAATTTTGGAAAAGCTAGTTTATGTTTGTTTCTGGTTTCAACAGAGTGGTGCACACCAAGCCTCGGGAAATTATCAATATTTTTTCTGACATATCTAATAACTTGATAAATAAATTCACATGGGACCGTAAATACATTAACTTCTTTAAACTTTTCTCTTAATGAATCTCGGTACTTCATGTTATAAATAGACCGAATTGCTCTCTTTTGCAAGACAAAGACTGCTTCTATATCCGCGGCTCTACCCCACAACATTATGCCATATGACATAATGCTGTGAAAATAACTGAAATATACTAATCTAGCAGTATCTTCATCAGTAATCTGCCTTATGCCTTACAGCGTATGCGGCTGAACTAAGTCTACCACAGAGAGCTTCTATGTGGGGACCCCATATATATTGGCGGGCCAAGTAACTGTAAACACGAATTATATACCGGGTGTAAAAGCAAAGGCAAGAATCCTTTAAGGATGTGTTAGTATGATATGTAAAGATATTATTTTAAATACTGGGATCTCTAAATAAAGTACCAGTACCTCATAATAAGACGATTTACTTTACTCAAAATACACTAATCGCGTGGACACCCTCACTGGTCGCTGGCCACTGGGATGAGGGGTGTGAGCTTGCGGTGAACTGCGTAGCCATAGCTTAGAAAAATGATGGAATTTTTGGTGAAAATTCAAGGTATATTTTTTTCTCGTAATGACATCAGAATCGTGTATATTTTCACACCCTATAGGGATTCTTGACTTTGCATTTACACCCCGTATAAGTAACGAAGTTGTTTTTTCTATTCTATTCAAAATCTCGTGTATATTATTGATTTTGTTAATAAGGAAGCAATGTTGATGTATTAATTATTTTAAATTACGAGTGGTCTCGTGCACATCTAAGCAGATGGCCAAACCAAACAATACTCGTATTTATTTAATTTATTATAATATACTATTCAAGACCTCCAAAAACATTATTTTATTTTATTTTCATTATATTATGAAACATAAACGGTCACAAGACAAATACATGTTAGGTAGAAATATACAAAAAGACCTACAAGTTTCAAAAATCTTACAGAAACATTATAATAAATTTGAGATCGACATCAGAAGACAAAAACAAAGTAGCTTACAAAAACAAAATCTTTTTAACTTTACTTTTAAAAATGTTGTAGGAAGAACTAAATAAATCTATAGTATACGGTTGTTTGTTGTATAGATCACACGACTTATAAAATTATTTCTAGTGTACAGGGTTCTGGAGAAAGGTACTGAGGATAAATCTTTACATCGAGTATGAGGAGCAGGAGCTCTGAATCTGATTTTTTGAAGGAGGTACGGGGAGTCCACAAATCCATAAGTTTTTGTTATGAGACATTTTTGCTGGTCCAAAGATGTAATCTCACAATCCAGATTTTTAAAAACCTGTAAATATTATCGTGAATTATTAAACTATCAACCTTTTGACTTAATTGGTGTACTACACAGGTTTACAGTTTTACAAGTCTCTTTTGGTGCGTGGATTGGTCGTGGTCAAATACGGAACTAACGCCGCTATTTCACAGCTGCAAGCCTCTATCTATGTCATACGCGCACGACACGCGCTGAAAGAGCTTTGTAGTTTTGTAGCACTGTAGTTTGGGACTGGTACGTCCATTAATTGTCAGCACCTTTACGCGAATAAAATAGTAACTGCCATTGTATAGATACCATGGAAACTACCTACACGGAGAAAAAAAAACTAAGTATATTTACTAAACTATTATTAACTCTACTAGATTTATTTGTATTATGCATGTGTGTGAGACTACTAGAGTGTTTGTCCATTACTTTACATTTTCACGAAAACTGGCCACAACATGCAGAAAAGTCATAAAAAAAACCTTTTTGTGTTTTGTTTCGTTTGTTAATTTTGTAGATGCCGCAGTGGGATAGTTGCCCCAATATCAAAATCTCGCTCTTCCAAAAGAGTGGATGATCCCATGACACAATCGTTTGAAAGCGCACCCCTTCCCCACCTTAGTGCATCGACGATGTCCCAAAGTCACGCACGTGGCTTGCGTTAAAAAATAAAACGTATTGTTAATTAATTTCTATTTCACCCAAATAATTTTGTAGTGTACAAATGATCTTCTGTTTCTTACGGAATGAATTAATAAGCATTTTGTTTTTACGATACCATTTGTTCAATCTTGTATTGTTGAGTACGTTTTTTATTACTTTGAGTATTTATGTACCTTTGAGTTTTTTTATTTGTAAAGACATCTTACGAGTACAAAAAAGGTAAAAATTTTGTATTTCACATACTTAGTATTATTTATAGTATCTATAGTTATTTTTTTCTAGCACCACAGTATTACTATGCCAGCACCCAACTTATTTCCAGGATCGTCATACCACGTAAATATCAATGAAAATCTGGCGTTCAACAGTGAACAACAGTTACCTGGAAGGTCTAGCTGTGGCTATGAAAGAATTGCACAAATTATGTGATGGAAGCGGACTTTCGGTATCCTGTGAAGCAAATGCTCTAGATATGTTAACATATTGTTTAGTCTTAAAATTTATGTGTTCGTTTAAATCCTATTACCCATTTCATTATTGGGGACCCAATACAATACATCAACATAAACATAAAAACATTTATTGATAAAATACATTTACAGAATTACACAATAACTTATTTACAGTTAATTCAATCTGACAAGATGTACAAAGCTTATTAGTACCCTATACTGGACTTTTTAGGTCCGTACCATAGGGCACCATCAACCTTGGAGCAAATAGTTGTGTGTGTCAAGGCTGCGTGAGTGTAATGTCGGTGGGCGTAATTGGTGAGTAAATGATTATTTTGAGTGCATTAAAAAAGTATTCTTATTTATCGAGTGATATTAGTGGTGAGTGTAATGCAGTTTTAGGACTAAGTTGACGTGTTTAACATGGTTAAATGAAGTTATTATTGTCGTTTACTATAAATATGACTAAAATATGTTATAGTAATAAAAGACAAGGACATAGTTTGTTAGTGGTTCAAAAAATAATAATAATAAAGAAGGTTAGTAAATGAATAAAACGAGAATAAACGAAATTTTAGGGATTAACTTTTAAGACAAAACAACTATCTACTTTATAATTTGGAGGAGGTTTTCGCAAGAGTTATAGTCAAGGGTAAGCAGGTGTTGTAAAAGGGTCTTTTTCAGGGTTGTTCCTTTAAGTTTTGTGAGACGAAGAGTTTTATTTAATTTGTTGTGTATGTATGGGGCCAAGAAAACTTTATGTCGTTGGCCAAAAGATGTCTTCATGAGGGGAACTTCCCACTCGCCAGCTCTTCTGTTTGACCTTTCATTATTGTGTTTTAGAACTGAGATATTACTTGGCTTAGTGATTATCTCCATGATAAAAAGTTTTCTGACGGTCAAGAGTTTGGTTTCCTGGAATAATTGAGTAGTGTCATGAGTAAACGGTTTCTGAAGCATCACTTTCAATACCATTCTTTGAGCTCGTTCTAAAGCGATGAAATGTCTTTTAGCTGCTCCACCCCAGGATGTTATGCAGTAGTTTAATAAGCTCTGGCACAGGGCAAAGTACAATACTCTTAATAGATTCCTCCCCATCAGATTCCTGGCTTTTTTGAAGAAGTACATTAACTTTCTCACTCTACCTGAAAGTTGGGCACTGTGAGGTGCCCAATTTAAATGTTCGTCGATGTTAACTCCATGATAGCGCATGTAGTTAACTCTTTGGAGTTCTTGACAGGGACAGGTAATTTGGTAACATGTCGATTGACATTCATGGGCTTTTATGACAAGATTCTTTGGAGGCTCTGAGTGACGCGTTATTGTGAAGCTGATATATTTAGTCTTCTGAGTATTCAAGGTAAGCAATTTGTGGTTTAACCATTCCTTTACTAAAGAAAGCCCTTTATTTACCTTTGAATAAGTGTTCTCCCAGGAATCGTCCGCAAACAGGAGTACAGTGTCATCTGCAAAACAAATGGTTTTACCGTTCATTTCAAGCTGTGCTAAGGGATCAATGTACACGAGAAACAGGGTCGGCCCGAGAACGCTGCCCTGGGGAACACCAAACTCAATGTTTGATTCTGTGCTTGTATTACCAGAGATTTTTACAACTTGTTTCCTGCCCAGCAGATAACTTTCGAACCATTTTAGAGTCAGTCCTCTGATGCCACTTCCTTCTAGTTTTTTTTAAAGTATTGGTAGAGACACTGTGTCGAACGCTTTAGCGAGATCTAGAAACACCCCAACACAGTGTCTACCCTGATCAAGGTGATTATTAACAAATTCTGTTAAACTGTCAACGGCATGACCTGTAGATTTTTTTGTTTGGAATCCATATTGGTTATTGGATATTAGTGAGTTTTTAACAAGAAAATCTGTTACACGTACTTTAATTATTTTCTCCAGGACTTTGGACATCGAGGGTAGCAAGGTTATGGGGCGGTAGTTAGAAATGTCTATTTCTGGGCCATTCTTAAAAATTGGACAAACAACACCTTTTTTAAAGGATGTGGGATAGGTACCACTGCCTATACTAAGATTAATAATGTGAGTCAGGGGGATGACAATGTGGACTATGGTTTTTTTCAGAAACTCGTTGTTAATGCCGTCCCAACCTGGGGCGCTTCCTGATTTTAGTTTAGTTACGATTCGTTTCACCTTAGTTTCATCTGTGGGCAGTAGAAAAAGTGAGTTTCCAAGAGGGCCACTTTTACCTTTAGTCGTATCCGATTGAAGAAGCTCGTCTTCTGTTTTATTAATTTTGCCAAGTATAGTTGCACTCAAGTCTTTACCGATGTTTGCGAAGTAACTATTGTAACTATTTAGATTGCTTGTTTGGAGTTTTGTTGTTTTTTTTTGGTTTGTGGTGTCAGTTGCTTCCTTTATAATGTTCCAGGTGCGCTTTAGGTTGAATTTATTGTCTAATAGCTTTTGCCCGTAATATATGTCTCGAACTACCTTGGTTGCATGTTTGCATACGTTACGATACCGGTTGTATTTTGTTTTCAGGTCAAAGTTGTTGGGGTTTTTTCTTACTTCTATATGCATTTTGTCTCGTTTAATAATACATTTCAGGAGGGATTCAGTAATCCATGGAGCTGTAGTCTGTGAGAATATTTACGAATTTTAGTATTTTCTTTTAAAATAGTTTGCAATTTTAATACAAGTAAATCAGTCGCTACATTGACGTCTGTTTCGTTAAGTATATCGGTCCAGTCAGAATTGTGAAGGTGATTGTTGATTGATTGATAATCGATTGTAACTTTTTCTGTTGATGGTTTAATACGTTTTTGTCTCTTGCCATGTAGGCAGGTCAATACTAGTTTATGGTCTGTAGTGGCACAATTACAGGAAAGTGTACAAGTTTGATTTTTTGTTTTCGCGATGACATGGTCTAAGCATGCTTTAAGTCTGGTTGGAATGCGAGACGTAGCAAATAACCCTATCTATCCCAAATCTCTATCTCCAAACCTCTATCCCAAAAAATAAGGTGTAAGAAAACTAACTAACTAATTATATTTTAAGGTGGTAGAGCTAATGCCGGGCTCGACTGTGGAGGTACCACCATCTTACTCGGAAATCCTCCCGAAGTTATTCGGGGGAGAGTAAGAGGACAGCTCTCAGGCAAAAAAACCAGGCGGCCCACCACTGCCTGGGACCGATGGATGGCGGTATATCCATCCCCAATTGCCGGGCCTTATATAAATTAGACTGGTGACGGGCAGCGGCGTCACTGGTGCAAGGGTTTCGGCACCGCGCTCACCAACCCGCCTGCCCAGAGTGTGTGAGTACGGGCATTTCTTCCAGGAGGACCGCCAAGAGTGGCAAAATCCTGGAAAGGCCTATGTCCAGCAGTGGACGAAACAGGCTGATGGATGGATGGATAGTTATTTATCTTGCGTCAGTGTCTCGTACATTAATAAACCGAGCGTTGTGGTTATGCGACTCACAATACTAGCCCACGTAAGAGATGTACTGGAGGCCAATGATTATAATTGGAGACAAAGTAACCAGCTTGGGACTCCATGAACCCACCATCGCCCATCCGTGGTTGAGAGGGCTCCGATATACTTGCCCTTTGTGAAAGGTGTAACTAATAAGATTGGACACCTGTTTCATCGAAAAAACAGTGTGAAAACTATCTTTCGAGCCCCTACCAAACTACGCAACTGGTTGAAATCTCCAAAGGATCGAGACCCTCTCAATACACAGGGAGTTTATAAAATTTCTTGCGATTGTGGCAAAAGCTACATAGGAGAGATCAAACGCAACGTGACCACAAGACTCTCCGAACATATTCGGTCCATGAAGAAACTGGACATTAACGGGTCAGCAGTAGCAGAGCATGCACTAAGTTCGGATACGACCCACTACATCCGTTTCGACAAGGCTACAGTATTAGAGAAGGAGAAATTCACCATTCCTCGCAAAGTACACGAAGCCATCAGGATAAGTCGTCATCCCAACTTCAACAAAGATCATGGTTGGCAGCTGGCTCCGACTTGGAAACCGGTTTTTGACGGATCGAGAAACTTTAGAACAGTGCCCAGTGATAGTGATGACGTTGTGAGTTCGGTCTGTTTAACTAACGACTTTAATAATGAACAATTAGAACCATGTGCATCGTCAAACCCACCTCTATCGATGACGCAGCGCCGCGCACGCAGCTCACCGGTCGGCGGCTGCCAGTGGCCGTGTGACAACGTCGGTGAACGCGACGTCGTCGTCCTAAGAACGACACTCGCCTTGACAATGCCGAAATTGTCTCGGTGAAACAGTTGGCATATAGTCAACAATAACAATACGTGCGAGTGTTAAGGCCGGTATTTAATAATAATTTAATTATATTTTCTTGTAAAAATAACAAATGAACTATCCATATAAATAAAGAACCAATTGTCTTCCTATTAAAAGAAATACGAATGAAAATTTAAATGTAGGGCAAATATCCTGGACTTACCCTAAAGATGAGAAGATAAAAGTCAAATGTATAAACATTAATAATTATTATTTTGTTATTTTAAATCAGTTTTTTTTAATCAATTCAGTACTGGGGAGGAGGACAACGAAGCCTGGTCATTCAAGAGTAAATTTGGGTCCAGTCGAATATCTGTTAATTTCCAGGGCTTCAATCCTTTGAACGGGGAACCGCCGCGTAACCATGTTTGGCCCCGAAGAAACTGTACGAATACAGTGAAACGGCTTATAGAGAGGCTTTACTCTTCAGGTATTCATGGAGATCTTTATCGATGGTTCCAGTCATACGTCAAAAACAGGACCCAGTCGGTTGTGATAAACAACTATAGCTCACAGTGGCTTACGGTTCCCTCGGGTGTACCACAGGGCTCACTCTTAGGTCCACTCCTATTTATTTTGTTTATGAACGATATAGCTGGCTACTTCAGGTCTGCGAGGATCCTTCTTTTTGCAGACGACATGAAAATTTTAAAGCCAATCCAAAATAATCAAGATTGTGTCGCCTTACAAGAGGACCTTCGGCGGTTTGAGGATTATTGCCACTTAAACAAACTCGACCTCAATGTTTCTAAGTGCTATGTCATGTCGTTCTCGCGTAAATCATATGTGACAATTTTTCCGTACGCCATTAAAAATCATCTTCTACCACGAACAGACTCAATTAGAGATTTAGGTGTCGTACAGGACTCTAAACTTCTGTACGACAAACATATTGAAAGCATAGTTAATTCTAGGGTTTCTAGAAACCTAGGGTTCATAATTAGATCGTGCAAGCATTTTAGAAACATAAAAGCTATAAAAATTCTTTATTGCTCGTTCATTCGAAGTACACTTGAATATTGTTCCCAAGTTTGGAATCCCAGGTATGCCATATACATCACAAGAATTGAAGGGATACAAAAACGTTTTCTCCGATACCTGGAATACAAAACTGGAGTAACTGATGCTACATACGAGGCACGATGCAAGAGACACCATCTGCTACCACTTGACGTCAGACGCAATATTGCAGATGTAGACTACCTCATAAAAATAGCTAACGGAAATATAGACTGCCCTGAACTCTTAAGCTATATCAATTTACAAGTTCCCAGGTCTGCCAACCCTCGTCACCAGAGCAAATTACACGTTCCCGCTGTGCGTACTAACTACAGGCAAAATACGTATACAATACGTGCAGCTCGGAGTTTTAATACGTTAAGTCATGAAATTGATATTGACCTGTTTCACACAAGCTCAGTCACATTTAAGAGACTCGCAGCAAATCTATTTTTTAAGGAGTGACATGAAGAAGGTTTAGGTGCAACCACAAATAAACTAATATTTTACGTAGGTATAGATACAGCTTTGTATTATATAAATATATATATATATATTAAATATATTATTTACAACAAGTAAGTATATTATAATAATATTACATTACACTGAGTGTTTTCTTATTTATTAGGCAGTTCACAAATCAACTGTATTTATATTAAATTGTGAAAACTATAGGCTAACTTGCATTGCCATGTTATGTTAAGTTTCGATTTAAAGCTGTTTGTTTTCCTATCATAAATAAATAAATAAAAAAAATAAAACTAGTCAGACGAAATATGACTATTAAATAAATCGTGAGTAGACGTTTCCTATCAATAAGATATCGTAACGTTTAACTTTCGTTCTTTTTTACTCTTTTTGTAAAATCTTTATTGCTCAATCGTGGTTGAATGTGTGGTCTTCTGTGTTAAGATGGTCTGCAAATGTTGACCTGGCGTTCTTCTCTTTGTCTCACATAAAGCCCCTAAAGAATGCAATGTCAACATTATTCGTCTTACTCCCTTGTCATATGATAGACTTCCCTTAAGTTGAATATTCAGAGATTTTGTTATTTTTCTTTCCCATGTATTTACAAACAGGCTTGTAAATATTGCAATCTCCAAAGCTATAACTGTTTGGGAACCGAAACACTGAACAACAAAATTGTTACTTACATTTAATTATAAAGCCACCAAAGAAATTTTTTAAATACTAAAATAAAATATGTGTTGAGTATGTATTAGTGAGTATAAAATAGTACGTATTTTTTATCTTTTATTAAAGTTTTAATTAAAAACGCTAATGCTAAAACCTCATACACTTAAAATAATAATATTTTACGCATTGAAAAGCACGTAGAGTTGTATGCTAATCCAACCCAAAATTATGCCAGCACTGTGTTTTCTTCTGTCCATTTAACTAGATTATTTTAGCATCCGTAAAAAACCGATTAATAGTGTTCAATCTGTTTCCCAGATTATTTGGTACAAAAAATCTGGTAGTTTTGTAAAATTTTCTTTCCGTGTACTAGGAAGAAAAGCCATGTAAATCCGAGACGTAAGAAATTAAAATTCCAATACGTCACGGTCTAATCCCTATAATGTTCTTTATTTTTGTTTGTTTAGTAATTAGATCTGTCATTGTACAATAATAAAATTATATGGATATAAGGCAACAAACCGATCTTTCTTTATGTAAAACTATCATTTTAGTTTGTGAAGTGGTTGCGAGCGGTGTCGGTCTTCAAAGAAAAACCGGTATTTTTTTGGTAATTAAAATGGGATTATACAGACAACTAATATGCACTGGCGTGGGTACGTAACATTTTATTTTCGTCGTCATAGCCATTAAAAACTTGAAATTCAGACATAACGCTTGACAGAATATTTCATTAAAAAGTATTTTATGATCCTAGATGGTCTTAATTCACAGCTGTTGGTTCATTTGTGCCCGAAGTACGGCGATAGACTACCCATCACATTTGGGACGTAATAATCGTCTGTGAAAAGCAGGTGTAGCATGTTTGGACTGTGACTTATATATTTCTTAATTCATACTTGGGAACACATTCTTCCACGGGGATCCATTTTTAAGGTTCTGCGCCCAAAGGTTATTATATATAATTAAACTTATAGGCGTAGTAGGTGGATCGCACCAAAAAAAGAGAGAAGCATATATGAAAAAGCGCGCGTCTGAGCAGTGCGGTAAATCACGAAGACAGTGGATAATGCTGTTTTAAAAGGAATAAAATTTAATATAAATTCACACAAGTGCGTTTAAAATTTTTTTTAAAGTACATGTTTAAAACAGTAATCATTGTTATTTTTACTTTATTAGCTTCGATAGACTGCTTGTTTGAAATGAAAAAATAGCCTTCACTTTGCAATTTTTTTTCGATCGAGCCAATTATTCTTTATCGCGTTTCGGGCTTTTGTATCGCCTTGATAAAGGCTTTGTTTATAACATGTATTTATTTCAGAATCATATCTATTGTAGTTTGGGAGTACTCCGTTTTTACATGGGTAACACTAAAAGTTTTCGGAACTGGCCATTTACATAAACAATATTTAAAAATTTATTGCAACATTTGAAAATAGAACTCTTTGGCTGTAGAATGCAGTTTGTTTCATCTGACTGTCTTTTGTTTTTACCTTGTGGCGCCATTTAAAAAATTGTGTGTCTGCATCAACATGGATTTAACTCGGGAAAATTTTCGTAGTATGATTTTCTACGATTTTAAGTGTAATTTGACAGCTCAACAGAGCATCGTTCGGCTTGAAACAGCTTTTGGCAATGAAGCACCATGCAAGACGACTGTTTATAGCTGGTTTGCAGAATTCAAGCGTGGTCGTATCAATCTCAGTGACGAATCTCGCGATGGTCGGCCGTCCACCGCTGTGACCAACAAAAACATCGATGCTGTGCGCCGTATGATTGAAACAGACAGGCATGTGACCTACCATGAAATTCGCGCATCCTTAGAAATAGGCATGAGTCAAATACAATCAATCCTACACAAACATTTGGGTGTGAGAAAGCTGTGCTCGCGGTGGATCCCACACAACTTGACCGAGGCTCAAAAAACGGACCGCGTCACTTGGTGCAGTGCCATGCTTACCAGATTCAACGAAGGTGCGTCAAATTTGGTGTGGGACATAGTAACAGGTGACGAAACATGGATTTATTGCTACGATCCCAAAACAAAGCAGCAATCGAGCGTATGGGTCTTTCAAGATGAGCCGAAACCAACCAAAATGGCGCGCGTGAAAAGTGCATCTAAGCGGATGATTGCTTCTTTTTTTAATAAAACTGGACACGTGACTACTGTTGCTTTAGAGAATCGTCGTACCGTGAATAGTGACTGGTACACGACCATTTGTTTTCCGGAAGTTATTGACGAACTCCGTAAAAATAACCGTAAACGCCGTATCATCCTGCATCACGACAATGCTAGTTCTCACACGGCCAGACAGACAAACGACTTTTTGAAGACGAAAAATGTAGAACTCATGAGTCATCCTGCATACAGTCCTGACCTGGCACCTTATGACTTTTTTCTGTTCCCAAAAATTAAGAACCAATTACGCGGTCAACGATTTTCATCACCAGCAGAGGCTGTCGAGGAGTATGAAAAACACGTTTCAGAGGTCACCACAGGGGAGTGGCACAAAAGTTTTCAAAACTGGTTTGATCGAATGAAAAAGTGCATAGACGGGCTGCGTATATTATATATAAACGAGAGTCATCTTACGAAATATTATGAAAAAGTTGAAAATGTCGATTATTTAGTCAACTTGTTTATTTGTTCCTTATTTCACGTGTAATGTTATGGTTTTATAGTTTGGTTGTGATTGTAATCTTATCTCGTAATTCCTTTACACGGTTTATTACATAACTAGTGTTGACTTGTAGATAATATTGAACTATGAAGACGTTATGCCTAGTTTTCACGGATAGGGTATAAATTTATACAACCAAATTCATACTGGAGCTTGAACTGAGCAGTTGTCTTCAGTAAGAATTTGGCTGCATAAAATCTCATAATTTTATTTTCCATTCGCGTGATGACGCGACGGCCCCAATGAGGGGTCGAAATATAGCCATCCATCCATCCATCAGCCTGTTTCGTCCACTGCTGAACATAGGCCTTTACAGGATTTCGTCACTCTTGGCGGTCCTCCTGGAAGAAATGCCCATACTCACACACGCTGGGCAGGCGGGTCGGTGAGTGCGGTGCCGAAACCCTTGCACCAGTGACGCTGCTGCCCGTCACCAGTCTGTTTTATATAAGGCCCGGCAATTGGGGATGGATATACCGCCATCCATCGGTCCCAGGCAATGGTGGGCGGCCTGGTTTTGTCTGAGAGCTGTTCTCTTACTCTCCCCCGAATAACTTCAGGAGGATTTGCGAGTAAGATGGTGGTACCTCCACAGTCGAGCCAGGCATCAGCTCTACCACCTACCGAAATATAGCGCATTCTATTTAATATTTCTTTGCTTTTATTAATATTTTATCATATTCTCTACTATGTGCGATTTAATCCGCATAAAAGCAGATTTAAAGCGGTGCATTTTTCTTCGCATGCAATGATTTTTTAAATTATTTATGCTCGTTAAGGATTACTTATTTGTGTATCAAAATTAGGTAAATAAAACTATATCAGGAGTTTCATTTATATTACTTTTGCTTTATAATAAAAACTGTGAATAATTTGACCAAGTTCCAAGTCGGACTCGCGCAGAAACACTCTTAGCGCCATCTCTTATAGTCTGTCAAAAAAGTGTTGAAATGAAAATGAAATTTTAATAAACTTTTTTGGACTTTAAACGTTCCATCCATCCATCAGCCTGTTTCGTCCACTGCTGGACATAGGCCTTTCCAGGATTTCACCACTCTTGGCGGTCCTCTTGGAAGGCTGGGCAGGCGGGTGGGTGAGCGCGGTGCCTAAACCCTTGCACCAGTCTGTTTTATACCGGGTGTAAAAGCAAAGTCAAGAATCCTTGAAGGGTGTGTTAGTATGATCGGTAAAGATATTTTTTTAAATACTGCGATCTCTAAATAAAGTACCAGTACCTCATAATAAGAAGATTTTCTTTACTCAAAATACACTAATCGCGTGGACACCCTCACTGGTCGCTAGCCACTCGGATGAGGGGAGCGGGTTGCGGGGTGCAATTAGGTGTGTGGGGAGGCCGGTGAGCTGCGTAGCCATAGCTTAGAAAAATAATGGAATTTTTGGTGAAAATTCAATACTTATAAATATTTTTTTCTCGTAATGACATCAGAGTCGTGTATACTTTCATACCCTAAAGGGATTCTTGGTATAAGGCTTGGCAATTGGGGATGGATATACCGCCATCCATCGGTCCCAGGCAATGATGGGCCGCCTGGTTTTGCTTGAGAGCTGTTCTCTTACTCTCCCCCGAATAACTTCGGGAGGATTTGCGAGTAAGATGGTGGTAACTCCACAGTCGAGCCCAGCATCAGCTCTTCCACCTATAAACGTTCAAGTAGTATAATTTAGGTAATATATTTATGAAATAACAACGCGGTTAACCCGATTTAACAGATTTTGTAATTATTTGTTTGGTGTAACCAGGCGAAAGAAAAATAGTTTCTTCAATTTTCATCTCAACACTTTTTTGACAGACTGTACATAGGTAAAAGCTGTCAGATGGCGCTATTTATTGTATGGGGCACGGATCCGGGACAGCTCGACACAGGTCAACTCAACACGAATAATAATACCAGAAACTATGTCTAAAAAAGTGGTTTGTACCGTCGGCATGAAAAGTATCGTCCTCTTAAAATATTGAATTTTGTTTAAATGTACATATTGATAGAATGATATACTTATTTGTATGAGTAAATGTAATGAATATTTTATTGAATTTAATGCTATGAACATGTTTTATTTATTTAGGTACTTATTACTATTCGTAATAAGGCTTTCAAAATAAACAAATATTGAGTGTCATGCATAAAATAAGTAATTTTTATTGAAGGTTATAAAAATGTATGTTAATTGGTACAAAAAGCATTTGAAATAAACGTTGTAGATAATTTAGTTTTCCTGCTTTGTATGGAAATAAAAAAAAAACTTCGGAATAAATTAATATTATTTATTTCAAATTATCGATTTTCTGCCTGACCGTACAAGTCATCGTAATGGGGAGTGAAATGTCTGGTATTATTATTCGTGTCGAGTTGTCCCGTGTCGAGCTGTCCCGGACCCTGGCGAACTTGGCTTCAACTTTTTTTAATTTTTATTATTTTTCGTGATAGATGCCATAGTAATACGTATTCTGTGAAAATTTCAATTGTCTACGGTTGAAGCTGTAGACCCCTGTGACAGACAGACAAACGGAGGTTTTGTAATAGGGTTCCGTTCGGCGCCCTTCGGGTCTTCGGATACGAAACCCTAAAAATAGAAAGTGCTTTATATCCGCATACACAACGAGGTAAGGCGCATACATCAGAGAGCCAGCCAAGTTGACTCGCCACTGTCCGATTGGTTTACAAAGTTCGAAGTATGTTTGTCGAACCAAAGTACAATATAGTACATTATTATGATACAAGTGTAATGTCTAATGCTCACGCGTTTCATACGACGTTTTTCAACCCACTTGCGAGGAAAATAATAAAATTTCACTGTCTTCTTTTCCACATAATCGAAACCACAGCTATGAACTGACAATTTTCTTTGAAAAATGGCGGCGGAGATTTTGTTTATGCACGCGCAAATGGAAAAAGAGGCACTGACGCATCCGCCAAACAGCCAAATATTAAATATTAACAAACTGAATATTTTTGTATTTACAATAAAAATTTGAGTTCATTTCTTGATAAAAATAAATAATTTGATGAAATTATTATTAGAGTGCATTACAGATAAGATAAATTAGAAACAAATGTAAAGACAAGAATTTGAAAAAATTCCTCGGGCCAGGATTCGAACCTGCGACCTCTTGTTTTCCAGATTTGATTAAATTTAATTATTATTTATTATATTTTAACTGAGACAGTCTATTTATTCGCAAAAATCTTATTATTTCTCAAGACATCAAAACTGTTTGCTAAGCTTTAAAAAAAACTGTAATGTAAAAAAACACTAGTGCGATAATGTAAAGTAAAAAGCACGCGTGTTTAATATGCTGCATTATGACCCTAAGAACGCTGCAATGAGGGCCACTTTATAAGCAAGTGTGTTGAAAAGGTTTTTTCTAATATTGGTACATATTAATAATATAGCTCAGCTCTGCCTCTTAAGACCTACAAATAATCTTATTACCTAAACACAAGATAATCTAAATATAGCTGTGATGAAGAACATTTGTACTTTTCCGCTGTGTTTTTCATTACAACAATGTCTGATAAATTCCACCAATTGCCAACAATCTCAACAATCAACTTCCATAATCTAAATATAATTTAACTCATCGGAAACATTACGTCATGAACACAAAAATAACAATAATCCAGTGATGAGTTAATAATAATCCAGCCCTTTGTCATCCTGTGTTCGTTCACTGCTGCAGCTTCCCAGATTCTGCCACTCTTGGTGGTTCTCCGTCGTCCTCATCCACCCGCAACCCGTAGGTCCTTCTGGTCGTCAGTCCAGTGAGCACAAGGTCAGCCTACGCTACGCTTTGTACGTGATCTCAATTCTAACGCCTTTCAGTCCAACGGCCATCACATCGGCGACAAATATGGCCTGTCCACTGCCACTAATGATTCTGCAGGCTGTGTCGGTCAATTTCGATCTCCGACGGATCTCTTCGTTTCGGATTCTACCCATCAGAGATAACCCCAGCATAGCCCGCGCCATAGCTCGCCGAGCGACCATAAATCGGTGAATCAAGCCATGTAAGAGACCACGTCTCACCATACGTCATCACAGGAAGGACGCACGGGTTGCACATCTTAGTCTTTAAGCACTGCGGTATTGACGATATAAACATGTGACGGTATTTTCCGAATGCTGCCCAACCCAAGCATATTCTTCCGTCAGCCAGCCTGTTACTGGCCCTTGGGTGATATGACAGTTGGACATGGCCTTAGTCTTATTATCCAAATTCATCCGTGGGCCCTCGCGTTAATAATTGCTTAGGCTGCGCTGCATTACTCCCAGTTCCTGCAGCAATTCTACCATTATCACGATGTCATCAGCGAAGCAAAGATATGAAATATACTATCCGTTTACGATTATGCCACAGACGTATAATATAGTAGCAATCATTAAATGTCTCTATGGATTATGCTTTGTCCCTTCCAGTCTTTTTCTTTAAAGACGTCCTCCGGCGCGGCGGTAAACAGTTTTGAAGAAATAACACCTCCTTATCTCATGCCGCGCTGAAGGTACACCCTGTGCTCCTTGTTTGTACACCCTGTACTTGGACAGACATCGTAGCGGCACGGAACAAAGTAGCGGAGTCGGACATTTCAGCAAATCCACATAACGCCAGTCAACTTGGCATCGAATACAGAACGGAGCTAGTTTCGATGGAGTCGAAGGTTCTCTCGTAGTCCACAAACACATAGACAAAAGGGATGATTATAGTCAATAAACTCACAAACAGAACAAAAAAGGCAGGCTGAGATAACACAAGTCCAGTATCAGCAAATCAAGTAGTGTCTTTTGTCAAAACATACTATTTTCGCACCTGCCAGCCGCAGCGACAGTGTAACAGCCATGTTGCAGTGCGAGCTGAAATGAACTTTACTTTTATCCTTTCTGGTTTGTAGAATTTTTATTTTTAAATTTTTATCACTCTAATAATAATATTAAGAGTATTCCAAAGCGATGGATTTCGCAAAAAAAAAACATAATCTCTGAACTTTACTTATTTGAAATTTCAACCACCACGAATCAAGTTGCTAATTTTTGCAACGGAGTCACCTTAAGTTAAAATATTGTAAATAGAAGGATCTATTAATATCAAGTTGGTGGTTTATGATCATGTTTTGGTTAAGGAGTACTAATTTATCAATTTATAGGGCTACAAAGGTGGTAGAGCTGATGCCGGGCTCGACTGTAGAGGTACCACCATCTTACTCGCAAATCCTCCCGAAGTTATTCGGGGGAGAGTAAGAGAACAGCTCTCAGGCAAAACCAGGCGGCCCACCATTGCCTGGGACCGATGGATGGCGGTATATCCATCCCCAATTGCCTTATATAAAACGTACTAGTGACGGGCAGCGGCGTCACTAGTGCAAAGGTTTCGGCACCGCGCTCACCAACCCGCCTGCCCAGCGTGTGTGAGTATGGGCATTTCTTCCAAGAGGACCGCCAAGAGCGGCGAAATCCTGGAAAGGCCTATGTCCAGCAGTGGACGGAACAGGCTGATGGATGGATGGATGGAGGGCTACAAAATCATTAAGTCTTTTGCCTTTATTACAAATGTGAAGGGCTTTAAAACTATTCTTAACGTCAAAGGTATGATCGTCAGATCAGTTCTGCAAAATTAGTCTCCACCATCTGCATTGTTCCGTGACTCTAATTTCAAAGGTCTTACCTGTCTAACCTAAATATTTTTATGAAATGCGCAGGATAATTCATATACACTTTTCTGAAAATGAAACGGTCTCTCCTTATTGCATAGAAGGCTTTTAAAAAAATGCTAGTCTGGAGTTGCACAGAATTCTAGAAAATGTATATGATAGCTCCCCCAAAAATGGTATCCTAGCCCATCGGCTTAGCTCTTTTTTATTGTTTTTTTAGCCATATCTCCTTGATACAATAATTTGTTATGCTTGTTTTGTCTGTTTCTTGTATATGATGGTATCTACCAATTTATATTCAACTTCACAAAATGTTTCAAACTGTTTTCAGTATGCTACATCTGCTTGAGCATGGGCCTGACGTTCACGTGGCCATCATCGACCCTGAAGACTTTCGAGTCGGCAAACACAACCCTCAACCGCCCGATGAACCCGACAGAGTTGGCCTTATTCGGTAGCCTGTCTTCCATAGGTGCTCTGATAAGTACGCCTATTGCTGGATTTGCTTTGGGCAGGATTGGAAGGAAATGGAGTGCGATTTCATTGTCTATAATGCCTATTGTGAGTAGCATCGAACTGACAAAATGCTAATACTTAGTTAATTTGTTTAACCATTGTCAAAAGGGATTATACCAGACTCTGATTTCCGGATCTTATGCAGTTAGAGCTCTGTTTACAAATATAAGGCAACATTTATTTCTGCAGCCTAATTCATACTGAAGACTCGGCAAGTAGTCGGTGTCAAGGTTCGATGACCCTTTTTGGGAAATTCCAAAATTATTTTTAGCCTGTACCCTACAAAAGCAAGCCCAGCCCCGAGTCAATTACTATGGGAGGACATTTTATTTTGCAAAAAAAAATTTTGTTGATCACTTACAAAGCCTCCAGTATGATTCGACTGCTTACATAAATTTCACCTTATGCTAGGTGAAATGGTTTAATAACCCACCAGGTAAAATTCGAAAAAAAAATTTTTTTTGCCCCTTAGTGCCTGCACTAGGAATTGGACTTAAACTAGTCAAACCAGTAAGGGAGAAAAAAAAATAGTTTTCGAAATTGGCCAAAAGGATTACTGAACCTAGTTCTTGATCACTAACCGAGTCTCTGCAGTATGAATTTGGTCGGTTGATTTAATTTCTCTCCTTAGGCTATAAATAAAAACAGAGTATTAATTATTTTATTATGTTTATTTTTTCTAATAGCACCGTTGAAAAATTTGCTAGCTGTACCTAAAGTTCTAACTTTCAGATACATTATGTAAGTTTCTTTTGCCAATTTTCAAAACTTAGATATTGATGAAAATAGTCATTTATTTTCATGTAGGTAAGGTCCCAACCAGCGCCTCCAAACAAAGTCACACAAAGCCAGGCTTTGAGAAAATTAAAAAGTCTCGATTATTCTGTTCCAGATCGCGTGGTCCTTGATAGCAGCCTGCAAGCAAGTCGAAGTGGTCCTAACTGCCATTTTCCTCTCAGGATTAGGAGGAGGGGTCTTCCTAATCGCTCCAGTGTTTGTGTCAGAATTCTGCCAGGAATCTATCAGAGGCGCCATGACTTCTGGCTCCATGGTCTTCTATGCCATTGGCATGCTGTTGTCATATCTAATGGGCGGAACTTTGGGTTATTACACGCAGATTTACGCATGCTTGAGTATTTCAGTCGGTGGACCAGTGTTTTTGTCTTTCTTGAAAGAGACACCTACATATCTAATGCAGAAGGGCTTGGAAGAGGTGAGTTTCAAATATTTTTGGGTCATTACCTAAAATTTTAGAGTTATTTCCAACAATAAATAAAGCTAGATGTGCGGAGTTACATACATTGCGATAGGTATCGAATAATTTTTGCATTTCTAGATTTTGTACGCTCGCGCATGGTACGTTTTTTTTTCAATATGTCTCTCTATTGAAAATAGATAAAAAGAGCAAGGGCGGATTCAGAGGGGGGTAAAGGGGCACGTGCTCCCCCAGACGGTTCAAATAAAACAAAGAGTTGTAAGATTCACTAATACCGCTTTAATATTAGTTTCTTTTTGTATCTTTAACAACATTTGCAGTATTTTTTGGCTTACCGGTTGGATTAAACTAAAAGATATAGTTCAATACTATGCGGGACACTTTACCGTGTGTAAAAGCAAAGGCAAGAATCCTTTAAGGATGTGTTAGTATGATCGGTAAAGATATTATTTTAAATACTGAGATCTCTAAATAAAAGACGATTTTCTTTACTCAAAATACACTAATAGCGTGGACACCCTAACTGGTCGCTGGCCACTCTGATGAGGGGTGCGGGTTGCGGGGTGCAATTAGGTGTGTGGGGAGGCCGGTGAGCTGCGTTGCCATAGCTTAGAAAAATGACGGAATTTTTGGTGAAAATTCAAGGTATATATTTTTTTCTCGTAATGACATCAGAATCGTGTATACTTTCATACTCTAAAGGGATTCTTGACTTTGCATTTACAACCTGTATACTGTATATCTAACCTATTTGGTCTTTGTGCCCCACCCAAAAATAAATTCTGGATCCGCCCTTGAAAAAGAGTGATGTGAAACTACAAGTGTCCGGACATGAACTGCTTTATTGAACACCTACCCACATACACATTATCATATACTACATCTTTCCCTTCACATTTTTAAGACAAATACATTTTTTGCTTAATTGCTACAACAAATAATAACAAATTTAACACTAATTAATAACATTACCCTGTAGTATCTTTAACTCCTTCCCTTTTGTTTTTAATAATACATATTCATATAACAGACAATTTTAACTTTTGACAAGAATTTTCAGGTATGAAATCTAAGAGACATAACAAAATTCCTTTTTCAAATTTTCCTTTTTTTTTTTAAGATATTCTTTATTTTTTTAAATAATGTTTTATTTTTTAATTGCTTTAGCAGCAGCCGGCCTCTGAATACTATTCGACGGTTCATCCTCTGGGGTTGACTCGTCAGTTGCGTATATGCTGATATCACTGGCGTCATTTACCCCAGGATTTAATATTTCTTCCTGAGATGATGATGGAAGCGTAGGATCAGAGTACATTTTTATCAAGTGCCTCCTATTCCGTCTATAGCGTTTACCGGTACTGTCTGATACAAAATATGAGCGAGGTTGGGACGCTTGACCTACAACGCGCATTTTCTTTCTTTGATGGCCGTTTATAGCGACCACATGATCGCCAGGCCTCAGTTCTGGAAGGTTACGAGCATGTTCATCATACTTGAGCTTGCTATAATCTTGGTTTTGCAAGATTTTATCATAGTCAGCCGAATTGTCGCGATCAGGTTTAAGTTTATCAGCGTGTACAGGCAGACGTGTATTTAATCTGCGTCCCATTAGCAGCTGTGATGGACTTGCGATACCATCTCGGGGTGTGGCACGATAATTCAGTAATCCAATGTAAAAATCGGTGTTGGTCGTAATAGATTTCATCAATATTGTTTTTACGGTTCGAACCGTACGCTCACTACGTCCATTTGACTGTGGATAGTTGGGTGACGATGTGGTGTGGGTAAAACCCCAAGAGTCAGCAAACATTTTGAACTCTTTCGAGGCAAAGGCCGGACCATTGTCAGAAAAGAACTCAAAGGCAATGCCATGACGTGCAAATTGGTCTTTCATAGCAAGTACCACTGACTTTGTCCCTAAAGACTTCAATGGGCAGACCTCCACAAAGTTGGAAAAATAATCTACTAAAATCAAAAAATATTTCTTTTGAAACTCAAATATGTCTCCTCCAACCTTTGCCCAGGGCAGGCTGGGCACAAAGTGAGGAATCATCGGTTCGCGCTGAGGTCTTGCAGCTGCTAATGCGCACGGCTCACAGCGGCGCACACAGAGCTCTACGTCATGTGACATTCCCGGCCAGAACATAACTTCCCTCGCGCGACGCTTGCACCGGTCTATTCCTAAATGTCCTTCGTGTACACGAGATAACATTTCTCTTCTTAAATCTCGTGGTATAATGACTACATTTTCCTTAAAAACTACCCCACGAACATGCTGAAGTAGCTCTCTAAAATCCCAATATGAACGTACACATTCTTTTACCTCATATTTATTAGACGGCCAACCATTAAGTATATAATTAATGATAAGTTGACACTCAGAATCATTTTTTGTGTGCTCCTTGATGAGATTTAGTTTTTTATCACTAAATCTCACAGTTTCAATCAAATAACACGTTTGATCGTCTATGTCTCTAGATACTTTATCATGCATAAGATCAGATACAGGTGCTCGTGATAAAGTATCAGCGATGTACATGTATTTACCTGGCTTGTACACTACATTTATATCATATGCCTGCACACGGAGCATCATACGCTGTAATCTCGCAGGTGTGGAATCTAAAGTTTTCTTAAATAAGCTTTCTAAAGGTTTGTGGTCAGTCTCAACAGTGACGTCACACTTACCAAATACATATTGGTGAAATCGCTCCAAAGCGAACACAATAGCGAGCATCTCTTTCTCGATCTGTGCATAACGCTGCTGTGCACCTGTGAGAGTGATGGAAGCGAACTCGATGACGCGGCCACCCTGGAGGAGTGCACAGCCCAAGGCGTGGCTGCTTGCATCGACTGACACGGTGACGGGCTGTCGGGCGTCGTACAGCGCCAGCACCGGCGCGCGGCACAGCTCACGCTTCAGCTGCTCTACTACAGCATCGTGACTCGTGTCCCAAATCCACTCTGAGTCTTTTTTAAGTAGAACTCGTAATGGTGAAACCTTCTCAGAATAACCCGATATAAATTTAGACAAATAATTTACCATCCCGAGAAACCGTTCTAGCGCTTGTCTATCATTCGGAGATGGTAGATTCATTATCGCTTTTAATTTATTGTCGTCTATTTGCATACCTTCTGCGCTAAACTTATGACCAAGATACGTTACTTCTGTAACGCCAAACTGACACTTATCTGTGTTAAACTTTATACCCACCTCACGAGCTCTCTCTAACAAACATTCAAGTCGCTCATCATGCTCTTTTCGTGTAGAACCCCAGCAGATTACGTCGTCGATAAAGGAATCTATTCCATCGAGGTCTTCTAGTAGCTGCCGCACTCTGGAATGAAATATTTCCGATGCAGAGTTGATCCCATTAGGCAGACGCAAAAATTGGTATCTCCCAAAGGGAGTACCAAAGGTACAGAGGTCTGTACTGGCCTCATCAAGTTCAACCATCCAGAAACCTGATCTAGCGTCCAATTTGCTGAAATAGCGTGCACCTTTAAGCTTAGTAGCTATCTCTGTCAGCGTCGGCAAGGGGTAATGCTGACGACGTATAACTTTGTTGAGAGGTCGTGGGTCGAGGCAAATACGAAGATTGCCGTCTTTTTTTGCTGCTATTACTATAGCATTTACCCATTCTGTTGGATGTGAAACTTTCCTGATGACACCTAATTTTTCCATTCGATTTAATTCCGTCTGTAACCTATCTCTAATGCCCTTCGGTATTTTTCTGACCGGACACACAGTCGGACATGCATTACTATCAATAGGTATTTTGTACTGACCAGGTATTTTACCTAAACCTTGAAATAAGTCTTTATAATGTTCAATATCCACGCTATAAATCCTTTTTATTAACCCCAATTGTTCACAAGTATGTTTACCTAAAATGCTTTGACAATTATTTTCTGTGATTAAAAATTTTATAAAGTATTGTTTATTTTTGTGCAACCAACATAATTCACATGAGCCTGCAATTAAAATGTAATTACAGCAAAAGGATTGAGCTCTGGTAAGATCCGGCCTAATTTCAGCTAAAGAAAATCCTAATTTCACATAGTTACTTTTCGAAAGTATATTTAGGTCGGAGCCAGTATCCAATTTAAAAACATGCTCAGATTTATCACCAGGTAAAATCAAAGTCTCATACCATTTAGAGTCCTTACTGTATCCATACACGGCATCCAAAGTCGAAATATAGAACAAGTTATCATCTTGGTCATCTTCTTGCAATTCGTACACTTTATTTGCCTTATACACGGCACACATTTTTTTAAAATGACCGTGGGCACTACACGTATAACACTTGGAATTTTTAGCCGCACACCGAGACCCTCCGTCACAATCGACGCTCCCGCAAGCCATGCAGCACCGCTGCGAGCCCCTGGCAGACCGGTTCGTAGCCTCTGACCCGCTCGCCGCCTGGTTACCGCCAGCCGGCCTGCGCGCTCCGCGCCCCCAGCGCCTGGCACCTCTCGCGCCTCGCCGGTTCCCGCGCATCCACACGGCGTCCACACACTGTGATGAACTATTGTGACCTTTAGCCCCGTCGATCTGACGACTGTCCTCGTGTGAAAGTTCACTTGATTGACAGTGAACCAGTCCGAAAGGGCGTGGGTTCGTATCCCACCGCTGTCACCATGATGTGAAACTACAAGTGTCCGGACATGAACTGCTTTATTGAACACCTACCCACATACACATTATCATATACTACAAAGAGCATGGTTATTTCATAAGTGTTGCGCGGATTAATTAAAGCTTTATTTCAATTCAATATACCAATAAGTACTTTGACAGGAGACGCCTTCCGTGGTATTCATACAGATATATTTCTTTTTTTTTTACAGGAGGCCAAGGAGTCGGTAGCTTTTTACCGAAGCGTGCTAACTTCGGCGAAAGAAGTGATCGAAGAAATCAATGCCATCAGGCGGGCTCTGAACCCAGATTTGGACGGTTCGTGGTCTTTACCTATTCTCATGTTGCAACTTTTGATTACTATGCCTATAGAGCATGCGTTTCTTGGAATATGTGCATAGTATTTGTATACTCAGGTACAACTTGCTGAACGGTGGAGGAAAACACTCTGAGGTAAACTAAAGCATAAATGTGTGAAAGGGGCTGAGTTCAGTGCAAAGGCAGCGAAGGATTGTCGGCTTTGCATTGATCTCTCATAAACAACTAGACTCACAATCTCACTCAAAAAGTGTCCGCGATGCATCTTGTCACCGCTACGACGTGACAAGATCGAATGACGATTGCGTACAATTGACATTGCATCTTATTTTAACGTTTTAACGTCTTAATTTGATTGAATGCATTTTTGCGACTATACACGTCGCCCTTCGGACGCGCTCCTTATTGTTCGTCTGTGTTTGATGCGAAGCATTATTTTACATAATTATTTTTATTGTCACTGCCGCGATGTTTTTGTAAAAATCAGGTACATACACCAGTCCATATTGGCCATCTAAATGAAGACCTAAAATTTATTTGATTCAATTGTTTCTCGTTTGCGCGTTATTTTGATACTTAGATATTATGAATAACGATTCGGAGCGGGCTCGTAAGTAATAAAATAACTCGCAAAAGAGACAATTCAACCAAATGAATTCTAGGCCTTTATTGAGACAGCTAATATGAAGTGGTGTATGTTCCTAGTTTTTTCAAAAACATCGCGATAAAGGCCAGAAAAATATTTAACGTACTGTTTTTGCTCAAAGTTGTCGTAGTCGCGGACCGGGCTCTGTGTCTAGTTGTTTATGAGAGGTTAAAGCGGCTTCGCCAAAAAAAATAACTCAGATCATATTGGGTGCCGAGGGGAATGAAGATTTCGTCAGTCATCACAACTGCAATGATGTATGTTCCCTTTTTTACCGAAGTAAATTAAACTTCATTTTTCATAAATTACTGGCTTTATAATTATTTGCACGTGGTAAAGTCACAGAATGGTAAAGTGTAATACTGAAATGATTTTTAGTATCACGGATTTAGGTACTTAAGTTGGTATATTTACTATTGCTTGAAGTCACAATGACTTTCATATTTCCGTTCATAATCTTACGATTAACAAGATTTTACGGAGAAAATGTCCTACACGCATGTAAAAAGGAAAATTGAGCCTGCAGAACTTTTTCCGAAAGATAGTACTTACTTTGTATAATGACTTTCGTTTATATAGCCAAATTCATATTGGAGACTCGGCAAGTGATCAGAACCAAGGTTCAATGACCCTGTTTGCAAAATACAAAAAATATTTTTTCTGCCTCTATACTTGTTCAAGAACAACCTTGACTCGATTAGTATGGAAAGTCACTGCCGCAGACAGACGGACGGACACACTACGAAACTATAAGGGTTTCCTACTACGGAACCCTAAAACCCCAAAAATCATAACCAGAAACTTGTAACTGTACGTGAAGGCCGTAATAGACAAAATAAAGACTTATTATGTACCTACCCTCATTTTGAATGGTATTTATATTTCACAGAATACGCTGATAAGCTAGTTCACCAGAACACGCGTACTTATATTTACAATGGAGTTTACAACTTAGTTGTAAACATTATTTGCAATGCAAGTGCTCGTAAAGACCTATTTTATATGTTTCAAAACTGTTGTCAAGGTCAACTTTACCAAACTAGTGTTTATTTTTATTTTATTTATTTAAATAAGTTGACAGTCTTTTCTTGTGTACCATACAGACCATTCACTATAAGAAGTCCCCTGGCTTAGGAAATGGTAGTACTGCATATAATACTGCCAATGGCTCACGTAGCATTCACCATACTACACATTCCCAATATTTACTTAACTGCGTTTTTTTATATATTAATTAGACTACTCTTTAATGAAAATAAAATGTACAGAATGAAAAATTCAAAATTATCAATTTATTCATTGATTTGTATTTCGCAAACAATAAGTATGATCTACCTAATGGTATGAATATCTATACTTACATGTATCTCTGTACTAAAACGGTATTTTTTATTTCTTGTTCTCGCTCGACATCGTTTGTTCTAAATCGTCGAGCTCCCGTTTTTTACGTTTTTGTCGATTTTTTCCAGGCGACTTAATGTGAACGTTTTTTTTCGATATGCCTGCAAAAGTGAATAGCTAATTATTACTAGCCCATTAAATTGGCTTTATGATTAAAGCTGGTAACCCTATTTTACCAACCCGTCATGGCACTGACACGAGATCGAACCTGATTGAGAGGAATCACGGTGCATTGTTTGCATTTTCTCTTTCACAAAAGGCGTAACTTCAACACAATCTTTTTTGCACTATTGTTCAACGGCTTTGGCAATAATAATACAAAATTTATCAAATAATTTTGAAAAATCTGACTGACAACTAAAGCTTGACAAGCAGTGATGCCAACATGACTCCAAGGGACAAGTTATGATGAATGGTCTGTAGATAGACTTGACAACAATGAGCTACGAATGAAATGAGAAGGTCAAGTTTGACAATAAAAAAATTAGAAAAAATTTAAAAGTCACTTTGGAATATCATGTTTTGTATGACGCCAGGGTAGGCAGTAGTAGGCACTGTCTACTCTAGATTACATGATTTCATAAAAATATTTTCATTTTCAAATTGTTTTTATATTTATTTATATCGTCAAGCTTGACTTTCTCATTGCTTTTCCAGCAAAAAGTTCTATGCACTTATACCTAGCATAAACTCAACGAGCTATACTTAGTCGTCGTAGCATAAACTATTTATTAAAATTGTAATGTTACGATTCTGTCTTTCAGACTCATTTCCGGAGGAGGAGCAAAATCTGAAGATTGAAAAGCCTAAAGAAAATCTATCTACGATGCAGTTTTTGCGTAAGTGTTTTAAAAGTTTGCTGGCTGATAATAAAAATAAGACTACACTGACACTGACACAAATTGCAACACTAAGTGTCAATAGAACTAACTAAACACGGCGACACTAGATACCACCAGATAATCAGTCTAGCTCTTAGAGCATTTAACACGGGATTTGGCAAAGCGCAACTCTTAGTACTGAAATTATTCTGCCGTATTCCACGGGAGGGGAGGTAAACACGCACAGCACACATTTACTCATTCACGCACACTCCTGCGAAAAATTTATATGTCACACTAAATCAAAAGCTGCAACACAAACACAAAACGCGCACACAAGCAAACTTACATGAACAATTTGTTCATGTACTTCGGCAGAGGGCGATAAGTGCGCTGGCCTAGTCCCGTGTTATATGTTCTAAGGTCTAGCTAGACCGAGTGTGAGGTGTGTACACTGCCGCGACATCGAATTACAGATCTAAATTCGGTGTCGCTGTGTCGTCACAAGTCTCTTTTCGAACGAGTGCAAACCTTTTGCTAGAACAACATGGCATCCTTAGCGGAAGAAACAAAGACTTAAATTTTTTATTATGAAGCTCTGCCAGAACTTCGAAGAAGAAAGCAGCTCTAGAAAATTAGACCTAAAATTTTTGATGCATAATGACACAGTTAATACAAAATAAATGTTTACAACAACGCTTTTAATAGAAATATATAAAGCTATATACACTATTTTGAAACAGGTGTCGCAAGTCTTCGTGTAGACACCCAATACACTTGAGCTGGGACACTGGCCGATGTCGACACTTCAAAATTGCTTGTCGTGTAGGTAATACGCTATCGATCGACACTATTTTTGACATTTGTGTCGAGTGTCAGCTTCCAATTTTGAGGTGTCCGCACTAAGCGACACTGAAGCTGCGGGCCTATTTATGTAACTCAGTGTCGGTTGCCATTTATGGTTGCTATTCACCATAAATAGACAAAAAATTAACTTCCAAAATAACCTTCAAAGGGTACTGAACTATTTACGAATTGTGACGTCATTTCAAGTGCGAACGTATCCTTAGATAAGCGGATATGTATGTTTTCGACGATAGGCACTCGGTTTGGCAACTGATTTTACGATACAGAATCAGGAGGCACGATGTGCAACTTGTAGTTGCGATGGTTTACACAAATTGACACTCGGTAGATTGGTACAGAAGTTAACGTTCTATCTAACCTTGCACTTTATTCTGCTGGGATGAAACTTATAGCACGATTCAAGTACATGTCTTTATAAACATTTATACTTATAATCAAGTAAGTAGTGAAAAAGCCATTTTTATTTATTTATTTTTAATTAAATGCTCTGAAGCCAAAACTACATTTTTTTTTAGAATTTTTGTCTGTCTGTTCCGTTCTAACTCGAGAGCCATTCAATGAATTTGGGTGCGGTTTTCTTTATTATCATCGTAGTGACCCAGTCAACATATAAGAGGTGTACATAAAGTAACGCGCAAGCCGAAAATGGGGCGGAAATTTAATAAACGCTGCCGGAGCCGCGGGCGAAAGGCTAGTAAAAAATATAAATTAAATAAAAGATATAATTTTGTTAATGAATAGGTATCTTTATTATATTAAATAGATACTAATTTCATAACAAATTAACTAATGACTTACATTCATTAACATTCATAGGTATTAATTACTTAGTAATGTTTCGAAGATTAAATACTAAAAGTCGACTTCTAAAATGTAATCGTAAATGCGGGGTGAATCACTCGTCTCATAGTTTATCGATAACTAAATAACGCGTGCTTGGCGTGTGAATCACTGCGCAAACGTTGATTTATGACCCTACCTGCAGCAAGATATTTTTATTATACAAAAGAAATGTATTAGAATTCTAACTAACATTAATCAAATGCATTCTTGCAAACCCCACTTTATAAAGTATGGAATACTTACACTTATGTATCTATATACTAGAATCATGCAAACTTTTCAGGACTCATGAAAGCTTATACTCTCCCAACCGTGACCAGAATAAACTGAAAGCTCCTTTTTCAAAATTAAAGATGTGTACGTCTGGACCCCACTCTATGGTGACTAAGATATACAATGCTATTCCGAATTAAATTAAAAATTCAGAGTCGCACAGTACATTCATAAAAACATTGAAACATTATCTTTTAGGCAAAAGTTATTACACTATAAACGAATTCTTCAATGATAATTAACATTTTCACCAACCACATTTTCAATATAATATGTATGTATATTCTTATAATAATTATATAAATTAAGAAACTATGTCCAATGTTATGAGTAGTAGATAATAAATATGTGTAAATGTTATAGTACTTCCATCCATCCATCAGCCTGTTTCGTCCACTGCTGGACATAGGCCTTTCCAGGATTTCGCCACTCTTGGCGGTCTTCCTGGAAGAAATGCCCATACTCACACACGCTGAGCAGGCGGGTTGGTGAGCGCGGTGCCGAAACCCTTGCACTAGTGACGCCGCTGCCCGTCACCAGTCTAATTTATATAAGGCCCGGCAATTGGGGATGGATATACCGCCATCCATCGGTCCCAGGCAATGGTGGGCCGCCTGGTTTTGCCTGAGAGCTGTTCTCTTACTCTCCCCCGAATAACTATATAGTACTTAACTTGATTAAAATAAGACAGTAAGTTGCTGCGTCCTTACAGGGCGTGACATTTTTGTACAAGTTACTATATAAACATACCATCTAAGACCACAATGTGACATGCAATAAATAAATTAATATGAATATGAGATTTTGCGATTAGTATAATCAGACTAAATAGTACTATTTCGTCTATGGTATAATCAAGAAATTATAAAATTCGGAAAAGATAAGTCGCTGGCCCAAAATAGGCAAAACAGAGTCTGAGCGATCATAATGAGCATTTAATTATTCCGTGCTCTTCGCTTTACCAAAAGATCCATAAATCTCAATACGACAATACACTTGGCTGACAGGGAGTTGCAAAGTACAACAAATTTCATGTTTTCCTTGGTTGCTTTTCTGAGTAAAGTTTTTGTCCGGCTTCCCTTTTTAGAATGTTCACCCTTGGCCACTGCCAGGCTTACTATACTACATACTCTTACACGCAAAATAGGTTACTCACGAAGATAAATTTCCAAAGTTCTTCTTCGTTGTAACGATTCTGCAAAACACTAACTACACGTATTTCAGAATTTGTTGCCTCAATAACCGAAGCATATTTTTTTTATTAAAATGAGACCAGCAAATTATTGTAACATACCTATATTATTTATTTCAGGTAATAAAATGTTGCATCTTACCGTCAAGCTTGTCATTTTGGGTATTAAAAAAACCGGACAAGTGCGAGTCGGACTCGCCCACCGCACCGAGAGCTCAGATAAAGACTATATTTTTTATGATTTAATTACAAATGTAATATAGTTTTCAGATTTTCCCAATACTTGTAGTATTAGAGGGTATCACTTGCCAAATTTCATAGTTCTAGGTCAACGGGAAATACCCTATGAATTTCGATTCCCTTGAGAGTGTCGAAATATACGTTTTTTGCGGCAAAAACGGCCGTATCTTTTTTTCACGTTAACTTAGAAGTTTGATATTTTCACAGTTTCAAGGGACTGTAGACCTGGATAATGGTTTTAATTTCAATTTGATATCTTCACGCGTTCCCGAGATAAAGGGTCTTGACAGACAGACGGACGGATTGACGATAACAAAGTGATCCTATAAAGGCTCCGTTTTTTCTTTTGAGGACAGCCACACAAAACGTTTTTTGCCCGGCCGATCGAAAGCTAGCATGGGAATTCACATATTCCCAAAAACAATTGCCTATTTGATTATGATTATCATTTGGTTTGTTGGTTCACCTGATGGTATCATCTGCCCTGATCCTAGGCGAGCAGCGGGCCCTGTAATTATAATGTCACCCGGTCCCCTTAGTTAGACCCATTCCGACGCTCTGGGTGAATCGGGTTCGAATCTCGTCTGAGAGGAATTTGTTTATAAATTTTTTTCACCATTGTCTTTTGACCCCCTAACTCAGAGAGGTATTTCTGTCTGCTACGATCCTGACACCTCTTTTGCTTCAGCCACATCCTTTTAGGCATATCAAGCTCTTCTATTCCGAGTAATTTCGTAATTAGTAAACTTTAAACTTTCGCGATTTTCACACATTATTAACTTTGTATTGGGGTCTTACTCGCGATAACTAACAACATACTTAAATAGATATATGCTTGACGTTTGAGGCGTCCAGATTTCTTGACGGTATACCAATTTAATTCTTTCAGGTAAATCAGCATCAACCCGCCGCGCGTTATTCGTCTGTATGATCCTGACTTTAGGGTCCATATTCCAAGGTCTCGTGGTGGTGCAGGTGTTCGCAGAACCGTTGTTCGAAGAAGCCGTACCTACGATGTCCCCAACAGTGTGCAGCATCATATTCGCCATTCTGACGGTGGTTGCTGGATTTGCGGCCGCATACTTGACTGAATTAGCTGGACGTAAAGTAAGTTGAAACTTAAGAAAATTAAAATAATAAAGTACTAAATAGACTGAATATCAATATGCAGCGGTAGAACGCTGGCCTCTCAATCTTGAAACCCGGGTTCGATCTCGGGTCGGGCATGCACCATTCTGCACCAAAGAGTTTTTCGGAATGTTTGTGTTATTTATTTCTTACCTAATACTTAACACTTTCTGACCGGTGAAGGAAAACATCGCGAGGAAACCTGCACGCCCTAAAAAGCGTGTTTTAATTGTGTCCGAAGTACGGTGATAGGGCTCACTCACCACCCAATCCACCCATCGCGTTGGGACGTAATAATCGTCGGTGAAACGCGGGTGTAGCGGGTGTGGACTGTGACTTGCATTTCACAGTTCACACTCGGGAACACCTCTGACAATCCTTCAATGTGTCGTGACGATATGTAATGTAGATGTATGAATAAGAAATTTTATCTAATACATTATTTATTTTTAAATGCTAGAGGTGCACCTGCCTCTTAAATTAAAACATTAAAATCGACTTTACCTACGTCTCAATTTAAGAACTTCACTGACAGTCGTTTTCTTAATTTAATTCGGTTGTTTTTTAAACTTCAATGTGATTTTTTAGTCTGCATTTTAGGAAAAAAAAATTACAATTTTGCGTAGGTTGTAATTTCATTAATATATTTTTTCGTGCCTTTACATATATTTTTATAATTATTTTAACATTATAGGTTTTTCATCTCACTCACAATAACGCGCAAATCAAGCAAGGGTTTCGATAGGTGTCTTCGTGAGTTGAACGATCTATAACAGGAAGTGACGCAACCATGTAAATAGCTGGCTCCATAAAACTTTAGGATGCGTTCAAGAAAAATTAAACATTCCTATAGAAATGTGGGATGATGTCGTCTACAGGTTAAATGAAAGACTTCTCTTATTTTTTTGCTTTAATAAAATATATATGCATGCTTATTTTAAAATTTGTCTACCTACTCAAAACAAGGAAAGATTCCTCGACATAGTAGATATTGGTGAAAAAAAGAACGTACTTGTAGATTCTAAGGCGTTTAGATGCATGTGAATGGAGCCCATAAACGTGGATTCAAAAAATAATAGGATTATTATTATAAAAAATAATAGGGATGCCAGGCATCGATTTTCTGGTGACATAATTGAAGAAATTCCATTCCATTTAATTTCCGATCTACCTACCTTCCAGGCTCTAATGGTCTACGCATCAGCGGCGTCAGGAGTCGCCTGCGTGCTCCTCGGCACTCAGATACAACTGGAATGGGCGCCACACGCCTTCACAGCAGTTTGCATCTACGCGTTCACCATTGTTTACACTTTAGGGGCCGGAACCATTCCTTATGTGGTAGCTGCGGAGGTCTTCTTGCCTGAGGTAAGTTTTATTTTTTGCCCTAAAAGTATGATATAAATGCAGTTTGCCAGAGAGATCTTTTGGTAAATGCAAAAATGGCCCTTAGGGGTTGCCCATAAATCACGTGGGTTTGCTTAAGAGGGGAAGGGGTTTGTAAAAGGTACGCTGCGTGTTACTTAGGGGAAAGGGGGGGAACAGAGCAGTTTTGATTTTAAAACACATCCGATACAGAGGAAAAAATGGCACCATATGGTTGTACAACGGGACATAAACTCGGTATAAAAGATCAATGACCCTTTTTGGTCATTTCGAAAATGATTTTTGTTCCGTTTCCTACAAACGCAAGCGCGACCCCGAGTTAATATTACGAAAAGACAAAATTATAGTTTTTACCGTGATCATAATGCACCAAAATAACCAGATGTATGAAAAATATCACAGTTATTTTGTGAACATACAACATAATTATATACTTAAGTACCTAGGCGATAAGATATTCTTGGAAGAAACTGAATTCTTTGAAAAAATATTCAAAAGTTCACATTTCTGAAACATGCATGTAGATGGCGGTAGCTGTAATGGAACTTATGTATATACTTAGATATAATTTAGTGTTTGATGGAATAATCGGCGCGGGAGTAAATACAAGTCGTACCTGACCATTATTTTTTTCTCGTTCCAGGTCAAAAGCCTAGTCACAATGCTAGTAATAGAGATGGCCTGTCTCTGCAATTTCATCGTCCTCTTCATATTCACACCTCTAGTGAACGTTATAGGCCTAGGACCAGTATTTTACTTCTTTGCTGCTATTTGCTTCGGCACTGCGGCGTTTTCCATTGTCTACCTCCCCGAGACAAAGGGTTTGACTGTTGATGCAATCCAGGCCTTGTTCACGCCGAAGAAGAAGAGGCCGTCACGCGTTTGACGACCATAAACAATGCGGTCGAATCACCGATCGAAAGTTCATGAACGTGATGATCGGACGTTTAATCCGTGAAATTTGAGACAAGTGGAAATCTTAATTCGCATCCAAAATGGTGAAAATGTCATCAGAATTCTTGTTATACAAGACGTCTACTTAATGTAAGAATTCTTAATAACGAAGTGTATTTCGTATATTATTTCGTACAATGCTTATACCTAGGATGCGTACAATTTGATCCTCAGACGACGCCGCCTAACATGCAATCTCTTACACGCGTACAATTTATTATGCTGTTCTGTTCGGGCGTCATCTGACGATCAAACTGAACGCAGCACTAGTTTGATTAAATTAAGTCAGAATGACAGCTCATGACTTGAAATGCTTTCGCATTGATGGTGCGACGCTATTTTAATGATTAAATCGAGATTATTTATCGACTGAGATGTAGTTATTTGAAAACAATAAAAATGCCATAAGTGCTAGGGTATTGTTATTTTTTGTAAAGATAAAAAAAATATATAGGTATTATAAATGTTTTAATGTAGGTAATTGTTAACTATTTGTACCTAATATAAAAAAAACTTCAACTTTAGGTTTATGTTATTATAATATAAATATAAAACATTAAGTTTTGTAACTTCTCAGGCTAATTTATAATTTTAGGTTTATATACTTACACATGCTAGCTAGGTAATAAATACTGTTAGTGAAATAAAATATTGTAAGCAAATCAAGCAATTTTAATCTTACCGTTTCTTGCAATGGAAGTGAAGCTAGAAGAAAAGGTGGTAATGCGGCCCCCCATTCTGATTTTATTAATTTAAAAATCATTAATAATATTAGAAGCACCTTTTATGCGTGTATGTATTCTCTACTTTATTGGTTTGATATGTACACACCGATAACCGTATATATTTTTTCATATGTATTATTATGAATAACCGTTTTTTAAACGACCCTCATTTTTTACCTAAGAGTAAATGTAATCGCTTTTGAGAAAACAGGTTTATTTCACGTTAGTATCTTTAAGATTAACTGTTTGTAGTGTAATAAAACCACAGACATAAAACAGATTTCACGATAAATACTGAAAAAAGTACTTAAGTACACCGCAACATTTTTCTTTTTTTTTTTCAAAATTTGTGTCGCACAAAAAAGAAGGGATTTTTCTTGGTCCACGAATACACCTATTAATGAAAAACCAAATTTTTTATAAAAAACCTAAAAGACGGTAATGTATGCGCATGGACATTATTAAAAGCTGTGATAAAAGGTTTTTTAGGTAATCAGAGCCGAAAACGCAGAACTCTTGGTGAACGATTTTTTAAATGCATACAAAAAGATGGGTTGCCGGATGTTATTAAAAATTCACTTTCTTCATTTCCATAACTCTGTTTTCCCTTCAAATATTGGAGATCTTAGTGATGAACAATGGGAGCGGTTTTATTAGGATATGGAAAGGCTTGAGGAACGGTATCCAGGTCGCTGAGACTCAGCTATATCAGGAGATTAATAATGGCGTTTAAAGTGAGAAGATACTTTCAAACAACAAAGAAAAAGTCAAATATTTTTAAATTTTTGTGTACAATATAAACTTTTTACCTTATATTTTGTATTTTATTGTGTGAAAATTCATTAATCATTAGTTTTGTTGGTAATTTTAATCAAAATATTGATAATTAAATAAAGCTACGAATGGACGTCTAATTGTCAATTTTTGTACATAAAATTGTTAGCTACTGTACCTCAGAAACAGTACATGATAGAAAAATAGGACATATTAGGTATGTGTTCTTAATAAGTGATGTGTATGAATAAATAAACAGGAACAATTGAAGTGGGTACTTAATTCTTTTTTGAAATTTGGAACGCAGTGTAATTACGGATACTATTTTAAAGTCATACATTCAATATGACCCCAGGGGCTATAATACGGGCAGCGACAGGTGGCCATATTAACAATTACATCGTGTTTGAACAGGAACCAATAATAAAAAACTAAATTATACACAAATTCTTGTACTTTTATTCCACATATATTTATTTTTATTCTAACTTAGGCTACCGGTTTCGTATCATCGGGCCAACAAATTATTAATTTATTATCTATTTAACACCTCAGAAAGAAAACAAATGAAAACATTTTTAGCAAGCAAATATAAAATAAACACGAGGTGAATCACCACAGCTTGCGTTTCAAAATGGGTCTACGTCAACGCTAAATCTATAAATAACGGCAATAAATATGTTGTGTTTCAATATCATTTTTCTATTATATGTCAGGATACACTTCTATAAATTAAGTCAAATGAGTTTTAAAATGTTAAACTACAACTAACTTCACTTAACTTAACTTCAAAAATATTCAAAGAGGGATGTTTTCTTGCACTTGTACTACAACACATTCACGTTAAACTCTTTTTTCTGAGAAATAACAGACAAAACGTTACGCACGAAACAATTTTTGATGTTGCGTTCGCAGCCAACCGTCGCGTCGACAAATGCAGCTTTCTCGAAAAAGTGACATCTAGCAGTGTTTATTTGGTACTAACCTATGTCCTTACTTGATGCGGGAATAAAATTGTAGATGGCGTAGCTAGTTTCAATACTACACATGGGGGCCACTACACCTGCAGAGGCCACATTACACCACCTTTTCCTCTACCTATTTTATACGATTTAAATCTTTATTAATAGCGAAATAAGAACTGCTATTGGATATATGTTGACCTGCGGCCGACTTTAGGTACTGTAAACTCCTCTATTTAGGTCATCAATCGGCAACAGGCGGACCGCGGAAGGTCGAAACTTGGACCGCCAAATAATGTTCAATCACTTATCCACCCATCCATCCAACAGCCTGTTTCGTCCACTGCTGGACATAGGCCTTTCCAAGATTTCGCCACTCTTGGCGGTCCTACTGGAAAAAATGCCCATACTCACACACGCTGGGCAGGCGAGTTGGTGAGCGCGTTGCCAAAACCCTCGCACCAGTGGTCACCAGTCTGTTTTATATAAGGCTCGGCAATTGGGTTTGGGGATGGATATACCGCCATCCATCGGTCCCAGGCAATGGTGGGCCGCCTGGTTTTGCCTGAGAGCTGTTCTCTTACTCTGCCCCGAATAACTTCTGGAGGATTTGCGAGTAAGTTGTTGGTACCTCCACAGTCGAGCCCGGCATCAGCTCTACCACCTTAGAACCAACCATTAAATTAAAAAAAAAAATGGCTCAAGACTGCAGGTGTAATTTCTCGCATAGATTTAATTTATCAATTTTAAAGAATACCCATAAAATAGCTATTTTGTTTTTACGTTTCATATAATTACCTTATATTGGTCAAAATAAAAGTTTTCAACTAGTAATAGTGAGTGATTATGAGCTTTTTTTCCGGACCTCGAAAAATGTTCTTCAACAGTATCCCAGACCCCATTTAAAATTACTTGCCGACCCCTGCTCTAGGTGATTAATCAGTTGTCAGGGATAATGTAATCGTAAAAAAACAATCATAAAAGTAATTATTTTCTGTATTATCTAAAATTACAAATCTTTCATAATTTCAATAATTACAAACTAGATTCATGTGGTGTATTCAGCACATTCCATTGCTCTGTGTCTCTAAAAATATTCAGTATTACATACATATTATACAAACATTTCATTACTCTATACTGTAAGTTATTAGAAACAACTAAGAATCGGCAGTATGAAAAAAAGTCTCATAAAACTGAAATAACTATAAAAAATATTGCTGATAAATACATTTTATAATCACAATTACACGACAATTATACCTTTTGAGATTGTGCTGAATTTATCAAAAACAAAGGAAAATTATAAATATACCTCGCTACCCAGATTCCAAGCTAAATTTACGTTCTAATATGATTTACGAAGATATTAAATCGTCAGAATTTTGAACAAAAAGTAGAACCCCTGAACAAGAAAATGCGATCCAATAGAAAGAGATTGCACCTATATTTATTTCGATATTAAAAATATAAAAAAATTCGCCGATTGTCGTTCTTTACTTAAACTTTAAAGTCCACAAGCAAAAACCTATACATACGAAAAAAGTTACTTAAAAATAATAATATCTTCGAATATTTTGTACGTGTAGATGCACATTGCTTTTTTATTTTTCTCATCTTGGCAAATTATTCATTTATTTTTACAATAAAGCCATAATATAGAAGAACTACTTTTAATTTAACTGCAAGGAGATAAAAATGAATATGTATATATATTTTAATAATTCTACCACACTTGTGGGTTTCTTGAGCTACAAAAATGAACTTATTTCCAGAGTATGTCTAAAACGAAATATCACGTAACACTTATACAGGATCCGCCACAATGCCAATGACAGCCAAATAGCTCCCTTAGACGACGATGAATACCGACACTAAATCAGTTAAGGGTCCTTTTAGATACGCTAATTAGTAGTAACGGATAACGGGTCTGACAGCCTATGATGATTACTCATTGATAACTCAGTTAGCTTCACTGAATTCATCTACATCTACTATCACTCTCTCACTCGGTAACGCGACAAAGAAGACGCGAAATACCAACAGTCATTGACACGCAAAGGATCCCTGTCAGAACATTTATAAAAAAACCTAGTAGTGCAATATTGAAACGTAAAATATGACCATCGTAAGGCAACCATTGGCGGATATATTATACATGTATGGTACAAATATCGATATGTTAGCATAGCTGTATTATCATCAACAAGAAAAATTATATACGGAAGCAGGAAACGAAAGGTGTTAGTGTCATATTCTAGTAAAATGCTTTGGTTATAGGTAACTTGGGAAATCTGTTAGTTAAAATCTATAGGACTGGACTATGCTATCATATCAATCAATGAGGCAACAATTCAATTTCGGGGATTGTCTATAAAAAAAAGGTCTGAAAAGGGGTTTAAAGATTTTGGCAAAAGAAAAAGCCAACATTTTTTCAAATTCAAATGAAACCGAAAATTAAAAAAAAAACCTGTAATGTGACAAAAAAAAAATCCGGAACTTAATAGTTGCACAAAACCGCACTTGGAAAAAAAACAAAATGGCGGATATTCGACAAACCCCGTCACGGAACAAAATCTCAAAACCCTTTAAGGCGTTCAAAATGGAACAAATTTTATAGGAAATAATAGTGAAGGAGGCAAGCTGCTTTTTCCTTTCCCTTGATTATTTTTAATACTATATCAGGCTTCTTGGAACAATCTGTTGCCGAGTAAAATGCCTCCATTGTGCAAGAAATACAAAGTTGAGAGACAACTTATTGATGAGTCTAAATGGTTGGTCCTTATAATTAAATGTAATGATTTAGCATCAGCTGACAAACACATAACTAAACTTATATAAATATTAGATTAACGGATAGACACTTTTAAATCTACGAGTCTTGACCATGTTGAGTATAAACCTCATCGAAAGGAGTGGACCTATCATGAGTTTAGGGTCCGATATTATTTAGCTATTGCGTATGAGAAATTGTGCAGCGCAACTAACGGTTTACGAAAGGAAACAGAATTTCTAATACAAAATATTTTACGCAGCTAACGGGTATCGAGACCAAAACCTATGCTAGGCTTACAATATCTTTGCCTTAAGAACCTGCCCCCTTATTGTCTAACTTCAATATCCATTGCTATAGCCTTCAAAAGCGTCGTGATTGGGCAAAAATGATCTGTGATGTCATTTCTAGCCAATCAGGGTGTTTATGAAGGCGATTGCAATGGATGTTGAAGTTAGACAATAGGGCCTCTGGTCCGCGACGACGACAACTTTGATGAAAAACAGTATGTTAAATATTTTTCTGGCCTTTATCGCGATGTTTTTGGAAAAACTAGCATACACCACTTCATATTGGCCGTCTAAATAGAGGCCTAGAATTTATTTGATTGAATTGTTTCTGTTTTGCGAGTTGTTTTGATACTTACGAGCCCGCTCCGGATCGTTATTAATAATATCTAAGTACCAAAATAACACGCAAAGAAGAAACAATCAACAACATTATAAATTAATAACTGGTACAAAACTGAAAACCATTTCGAGATATGGGCCTTCCGAGCATCATATTTTTTTTTAGAATTAAATCGTAATTAAATGAAGAGATATTTTCAAAAAACCAAAAATGTGGTAAACACAGGATTTTAAAAACAATTTCCTTTGCTATTAAGTTCATTTTGTTTTAAAAACAATCAACTGTCATATTATGTGACAGTGGACATAAACATACCAAGCTTTTTTTTAATAATCGATTGGCAATGAACATCGACTTTTGAAAACCTGAGATGCGACTTACGTCCTTTTAGAATGAGTTAATAAGAAAACATTAAATTATGCAGGAAAAACGTAAAATAAAAAAATACATACAGCTTCTTTTGTACGCAGCCTTTCAATATAGATATTAAAAACAAATGGTTAACTAAAATGAAATGTTGTTGATTGAATCAAATAAATTTTAGGTCTTTATTTAGATGGACAATATATTTAGACTGGTGTATGTCCCCGATTTTTACAGAAACATCGCGGCAGTGACAAGGAAAATAATTAAAATAATGCTTCGCATCAAACGGACAAAAAATCCGGAGCGGGTTTTAAGTACACAGATTTTATAGAGAGTTTACCCGTGTATCTAATATTTATTATATCAACGCACTTGTGAGTTCTTTCAATTATATAAATCTTACATAACTAAAAGTTATGTACAATTAACAAAACACATTTATTATTTTATACTGTATCAAGTATACGGTGAATTTCGTTTTTATTTGATGTACTTGAAAGAAAATGTAGAAATGACTACTTAATAATACGGGTCTTTTCATTCGGAATACAATTAAATCCAAAAAAAATGTTGCAGACCTTACCAGAACTAAATTAGATTGTATTTGACGACCCACTCAAAGAAAAGTTCACTTTAAAGTTCAGTCAATTATACCGCCGAGAAATAAAACAATAAGTCGTGTTAGAGTGCGAATTCAACTCGCATTTCAACGTGGCGTGACTATTAGTGTTTATTACTTATGGAATAGAGATGAAAATTGTTGCACTGGCCGATGGCCACGCAAAAATGCGAGTTCCGAGGTACTTTCTTGTGGTCTGGATGGAAGAAGACTGGAGATTGCATAAATGAGGTATCGAAAAAAAGAAGAGCTAAAATTTCCCATTAATTTAACATTCTGTCTGGAAAATTTAGACTTCTTCCTCTCTACGCCGGACATTATTTTTATTAACTATTTTCCAATCACGACCAAGATAAGGCGCCGCCAAAATGTCATCCAATCAATATATTTTTTTGTAGATCCAAAGTCGAAACTCAAAATACTATGAGTGCGGTTATGAGTCCACAATAAACTACAAACACCCTTCAAATGTCAAAAATCGTTGGGAAAATGGGCTGTCAAACGTGTTGTGCGGCTAACTTCAGGCAGAGAATATGAAGTATTCCAGGCCATAACGAGCGACCATGCTAAGCACTATGGGGGTCGGTTGGATGTGTTTATTTGGTTTATTTTCGTAACCGACATTACAACGATAGCTGAACGTGATTATTCTGTTGAAAGTCATAACCGCACCCTATATATTTTAAGTCAGTAAAAGAGGGGCGTAGGGCGGGTGCCTTCAACTAGCGCAAATTTGTCTATGAAAACTATGCTATTTGAAAACATTTCACAGCTATTACTAGACATTCAATTGAGCAGATTATCAATATTCATTCTAGCCATTTAGATATTTTTTTCTAGTGTCCTCGCGGGTCTAAGCTAGATCTAGATTTAATAAAATGGCTCTAATAGGTTAATTTATTAATATTTAAAAAATCTAACAAAACCCAATACAATCTAACATAACAAGATTAAAAAAAAAAAAATTTTTCGACGTTTATTAAAACATTTTTTTTTGCTGTTTCTGAAAATTTAGAAATTTGATTTGTTACGAAACCTCCAAAAAAATATTACAACACAAAAAATTTCTTAGCTAAAAGCAATTAATGCAAAAGATGTTTTTTAATGATACTAATGAAGTTTCAAAATAATAGATTTTCCGTCGTGAAGTTAGGATATTTTTGGATTTCACGACTATCAAAATTCTAATGCATTAATAAACTGTGTTTGTTTTTTCATAGTTTTTGATAATAATCAAACAATTTGTTTCGCTGGGCACAATTATTGGCACCACATTTTTTTCTCTCAAAAATCGATCCCTAATTGGATGCACGGGAAGGTACTAAAACTTTACGCGATGTTTTCGTCCGCACTGCACCCTGCCCCGGCCATGAAAGAGATAATAGACATGCGTATCTCTTCTCCCGCCCAGTCCACAGTAAAGTCCCTAGATAAGTGTAACGCTACGTTGGTGTTAGTTGTTGTGGGCACTTGTGTGAGGTTAGCCTTCGCGCTTGATGCTCGGCATCTGCGGTGGGGGTTCAGCGAGACCTTTCACCTGACGAACAAACACACCATTCAAATATACATAACCAAATCGCGCGATTTCACTTGGCTGGACAAAAAGGCTGGCGAGTGGCGCACAGATATATTATTTTTAGGAAGAGGGACCCTAAGGCTGTGATTCAGAGTGCATTTTGAGTCCGATCTCAATCTTACAAACGTCAAAAAGTGACGTGATCTCATACTAGAGTGACGTTTGTAAAATTGAGTTCCTCTTGAGTTCGGACTCAAAATGCACTCTGAATCTCAGCCTAACCCACTTGGCAGAAAGGCTGGCGAGTGACGCACAAATAAATGTTTTAGGAAGAGAGGGAGAGCCTAACTCATTTGACAGAAAGGCTGGCGAGTGGTGCGCAGATATAATTTATAAGAATAAAGAGCCTAATAGCTCACTTGGCAAAAAGGCTGGTGAGCGGCGCGCAAATATAGTTTTTAGGAAGTGAGAGAGAGCCTAAATAACTTGGCCAGGCAGCTAGGCTGGAGATTGTCAAGCAGATACAGTTAAAGAGAGCCTTGGCCCTGCAGCGGCTGGCTAATGTTACGCAGATATAGTTTATAGGAAGAAAGAGAGAGCCTAGCTCACTTTGTAGAAAGGCTGGTGAGTGGCGCGCAGATTTAGTTTTTAGAGAGAGAGCCAAGCTCACTTGGCTGGGCCAAAAGGATGGCGAGTAGTGCGCAGATATAGCTTTTCGGAAGAGAGATATTCGAATTTCGGTCAACTAAGATCGCGCGATCTGTACAAAACACGCGTCGCCACGTCCCCTGGAGGGTGTCAGTTCCCAGCGTGATGGGTGGTGAACCGAACCGAACTTCGGGCACAGATATAGACATAGCTTAACGAGCCTTCCGAAGCACGCAGACCGAACAAAAATGTGCTCCTCCGGGATTCAAACCCCCTTCGAGGCGTTCCAACCACTGAACGGCAGGGGCAGATAAAACATTATCTAAAGCCTATACCGGGTGTAAATAGACTGCATTAAATGAAACTACATATTCTACTGACCCTACTGAACCACTTTTCCCAAGAATCATAGCCGCGGACACCCTTACTTTGGGAAATAATTGAGTTCCAAATAAAAATGCGTGAACCCTAACGGGCGAGCTTTGAGAGAGCGTTGTCCGTGAAACAGCTGTTCCGGTGCAGGAGCGTTCTATCTTTTTCTCTGAAAATTTGCGCGAGTTATTTTTTCGAATAGTTGTTCAGTATGATCAGTAGAGTATGTGGTTTTATTTAATGTTCGCACTCTATTCACACCCTGTATGTCCGATCTATCAAGCCAACTCAATTTCGCCGTACCGTGTCATATTATGACATTCGTGTCCGTTATCAAACAGTACACAACCACCATACCTGATCATCCAGTTTTACCCTGGTTGCTGGCAATGTCATACCTTGAGCCTAGCCGCTGTCTTAATAGGAGCTGGCGGCCATTTTGATACTAGGGAAGCCCAGATTTTGTATGAAATCATTTCTACATTACCTGAACAAAAAATATTGATGCACAAACATGACATGTGGTGAATGATAGGTCAGCTGCAAAACTGCCAAATTTCCTTTCAGATTGCAGTTTAGAAAGCTGAGTTCTTTAAGCATCTCATTCCTATTGTAAAAGTAATACATACAACTGTTTGGGTTTACATTAAAAAAGGATGCTTAATAGAACTCAATGTTGAAATTAAACTGCAACTCTCGAGGCTATAAAAAAGGTATTTTAGGCAAGCTGAAACAAACAGCATATTACTTTGTGTTTAAATCCCAAACATGCGAACGATTTTGTATATGCTTCCTAGAATATCCATTTCTTGTTCAGGTAATAAAAAAATGGTATCGTACAATATTAGTGCTTGCCTAAAGTACCTCATCAAACAGTCAACCTTTCCTGCTAATAGACAGAGGCTAGACTCAAGATGTGAAATATTACTGAAGAGAACTGACAACAGGGTAGTGTCAGAGTATCAGGTACTATGTACTAATGGATTGACAAATCGGGTATCATGGAAGTGCGTTAAACAAAGGCTTATTTCCTGTAGAAATAACATTTTATGCAAATGACACGGCTTTCATGAATGCCCTTAGAAAGCAGTTTTCTATAAGCAGGCAGTATACAAAGATGCACAGGTTAAGTTAAAATGTTTGACAGAGAAGCTAATCTTTAAATTCATGACATTTTTGGACGTGGTACCTTTGGTGTCTTAAGATGATTTTACAGTGCAGGTGGTAATAAGGTTTAAATACTTGAAACACACAAAAGCTGGTGGAGGCAGGGAAGCGTGATTTAGTAGTCTAGGGTGGGTAATCTAAGAAAAAGACGTACATTTACGGATTCTCTACGAAACATTGTTATTTTTTAGGTAAACACAGCCCAGCATCTAAAATTAGCCCTGATTTGTCTTCCCAGTTAGAACACAGTATCTAATGCCCCGACTTATAGTGCAAAGAGGCCTCACTTCTGTAGTCAACTAAAACGTTCAACGCACATTCTGAGCTCGAGGTTTGAGCGGCTGTGATTGGTCAACGAGCTGTCAAAATCAGAAATGCTCTAACGCTTTGACCACAGAAGTGAGATAATCCTGGAAGTAAGCCTATAACCCTGGTCCCAGTCCCCCCCACTGATATCTCTCACCTTGAGCCTAGCAGCAGTCTTGAGGAAGGCAGGCAATTGCTCCTGGGAAACATTCACTTCGCCCGCATACATAAACTCTAGTATCGCCTGCAGGTGAAGGTAGGAAACATCCTTCAATATGATGATGGGGTGCTTCGATGGGTTTTCCTAGGGAACAAAAATGTTATCATCAAATAGTGTGCTCACATGGTGATGGATTGCCTTTCTTATACGGCTTGTCAATGTGCCTGCGCTGTGGATACATTTTAGAGGCGCGGGAAGTATAATTGAACAATCCGGCCCACTGTCGGCTAAAATACTGTGCTGTTTGGTTGATTAATTTTGCAGGCGAGCTAGACTTTTTACGCCAAAAACATCGGAAGTGTGCACCAAGTTATGGAAGCATAAAACAATAATAGTACACAGTAAGATATTCAGATGTGGAGGGAATTCAGATTTGACCTTTGAGGTCAAGTTTAACAAAGTCACCTCGTAACAAACTAAATGACTTAAGGTGCTTAAAATATTTTTGTCTAATTTTAATATTTCAATATGTTGCCTAATCAGATTCGAATACAAGTTCAATTCAATCAAGTCACTTTTTTTATTGATAAATTTCCTGTTGGACTTTTGGCCTTTACGGCTTTGCCTTAAAAGTGAAAAGGACAAAGAATACCCAGCCTCAATTCAATCAAGTCACCGTTTCATCTGATACAATGTAAAAATAATATTTTAGAGAATATTTAGAATTGTTGTATTTTCCAATCTATTAACTGTTTAAATATATTCCAATGACACTAATAATTAAAATCATTCCAACTGTTTAGTGTTTGCCTAAAGAATGTCGCATTCGCCTGTTATTAAAAAACATCACCTTCTTTTGGGTTTTAAATACGATTACAATATGAAAGGTTGGTAATCGCAGTCTCTTCCTGTAGTTTCTGTGTCATTTTTCTTAAATCTGACCTCAAAATGTCAAACTTGACTTCCTTGCCCATCATACAATTATCTTTGGAGCATATACCAGCTTTGATAAAAAAACATACTTTTATTTTATGTGATCACAAGAGAATGTGTGGCAATAATCGCACCTTGCTACTAAATTTGTTCTAATCTAATGAATGAATTCCGTGCAGTTTTCTTCTTAATTTGCCTCACCCCTGACTAGACCAGTGCAAATATATTGATTCTAAGGCCCACTGATGAGTAAAAAATTAAGTATACAAATAATCAATAATGTATATGTGTACGTATTGATCAACTGTTCCTTTGCCCTATCTCTTTTGTTCTGTACACGCAACCAACAATCACTGTCTGATCTGAGGGGTGTAAATAAATTTAATAAACAATTTGTAATTACTTTGGATGCGAAGCATAGGTAAAAACACATTTTTACCTGAAATGATTTCAGAGAACCTGTACCATTTTTTTATGTAACGTACCACAAAGGATCATGGCAGTTGGCGGTCCGCAATTTTCTCGTTTTAACGGCATGTTCAAGAAATCAAAGTACCTGCATTATACAAAGCGCAAAAAGTTGTATCTTGGAAAAAATTTAATGATTTTTTAAAGTCCAGGGGGCAAAGTAAGTTTTCTGAAAAGCATGTTCAGGAAATCAAAGTACCTGCATTATACACAGCGCAAAAAGTTGTATCTTGGAAAAAATTTAATGATTTTTTAAAGTCCAGGGGGCAAAGTAAGTTTTCTGAAAAATTAAACCAAATAAATAGTTTTTAACATACAAATGACTGCCATCTTGAAAACTGTTGATGACTAGAGTTCACGCCACCACTGAAGTCTTGCGAAGTCTTTATTGGCTTTGCAATATGAACCCAAATGCCTTAATCCATCGGACTTCAGTGTTGGCGAGGACTCTATGATTGACCCGGATAGACTTAGGATGGATTGACCAATGAGTTTTCATTATTTCTTTTTTACTTTATCTTTCCGATTCATGCTTATAATGTTTACATACTTTACATGCAGTTCAGCTGTGTAACTTTGTACAAGCTGATTAACTTTTTACAAAATCATTTATAGAGCATGTCACAAAAACACAAATATCTTGTTTCTCCTGTCGGCTCTTTCTGTCGACAAAATCCTTTACATTTAACTTGATTTCATTAATTGAACATGATGGATTCATGAAAATACCACCAGGTCAAGTTCAGTACTAGACCTGCCATTTACCTTTGACAGGCTTATTTCATAATTTAGGAGTTGCCATCTGACACCCCTGACATGAAAATAGATCAGATCACATCATCACCACTGAAAAATGTGTTAACAGTTACATTGTTGAAATAAACTCACCTCTAATAAACTCTTAAAGTATGGACTACATGCAGATAAAACCATTTTATGCGCCTTACACGTCTGCCCTTCACATGCCAGCGTCACCTGAAATGTAACACAAATATTATGTACAGCTAATTGATTATATATTATATAGAAGAACATTATTACGAGAAGGAAGGCCAAAATTGTAAATTTTCTCATGATCTCATCAGCCATATTTTGAAATATGTTAAAATTAATGCAGCCTCACTCTGCTCCGTTTTGCTCAACAGCAATCTAACATGCTCCCGCACCTTTTTTGACTGTTTGTTGAAAGACATCGTAAATTTCGTAACTCATACTTCATTATAATTTAATCTTGCTATGACATAATTTTTTCTGAAAACGTTTTTTATTTTGAGGTCATAATTTGAATAGTTTTTAATTTTAGGCAGTCAACTCACATTTTAATATTTTTGTTAATTACCAAGGAGTTGCAGGGGTGATGAGTCCTGCACTTTAGTATATGTGCAAAATATGTCAGAACTTTTTGATTTATCACATATAATTGCATTGAAATTAAATCTGTTATGATCCTTATGAATAGATGTTACTTTGCAAATCAAAAACTTACCATAAGAAATTATACAAGTAACTATCAAAATAATATCCTTACTTTATTTTTGTCCTTTTTTTTCAGTAATACTAGTTTTTTTCAAAATAATGTCCCTATTACCATCTCAGACCAAATAAAAACTCAAGACGAAGCACTGTCAACATTGACGTGTAGCCAGTTTTGTAAACATGTGTGTGCTTTTTTTTTTTTTTTTGTTAATTGTTTTACGGCCCTGGATTATTGTCCTTTTGAGCCATTCGTTTGTTTATTTTTCAAATAGCATTTCGTTTGTCTTTTCACAATTTATCCACTGTGTTTTTAATATAATTAAAAAGCGGCATATAGAATTTTGGTTCAGCTAATAAGTCTTGAAGTCGCGTAGGAACATTGCCGTCATCACAGATTTTTTCCAGTTCTGACACAAGTATTAGTCTGTGAATTCCAAAATTTGGGCAGTTAAAGATGATGTGATCCAAATCGGCGTTTATAAAGTCACAGTAATTACAGGAGGAATCTTGTATTATGTTAAGTCTTTTTAAGTGAGAAGGAGTTCTGCAGTGGCCAAACCTCATACGGTTTATTGTGGTAACAAAATTTCTGTTATCTATCTGTTTATTTTTGTTGTACCATGGTATACCGGGCGGGCTTTTCTGTATTTCAGCATACCATTTACCCTTTTCTTGGCTTAATGACGTCCAACATTCCTTCCACAGTTCTTTTATTTCTTTATTTATTTGTAGGTTATAGTCAGTGTAAGGGACTTTCAATAATGAGGAGTGGTCTTCATCGTATGAGCCTCTTGCTGCTCTGTCCGCTTCTTCATTACCTGTGATGCCTTGATGGGATGGCACCCACATGAAACTTACATGAATTTCCTTCGTTTTTAGATTATATATTATTTGCCTAATTTTATATGTTATGTAGTTAACATTGTATTTAAACACCATATTTTTTAAAGCTGATATAACACTCTGGGAATCTGTTATTATTAATACTTCAGAAACACTTATTTTAGTAATATGTAGTAATGCCTGGTAAATAGCATAGCACTCGGCCGTAAATATACTACAATCATTGTCTAACTTACAACACACTTTAAATTTGAGTTGTGGGTCATAAAATGCAGATGTAACAGAGTTAAAAGTTTTTGAACCATCTGTAAATATTTTATACTGTTTTTTTTTGTCCTCCATATAATTAGAGAACTCAGTTTGATTAGCAACATTAGATGATAAAATTTCATATTTATTATTAATAAGTGCATTCAACTCAACATTATATAGAGGTAATGGAAAACATTTGTACATGTTGTTAGCTAGTGTTTTAATGTGTAACATAATTCTCAACATTCCAGGAAGTTGGCCTGCCAATATTTGTGAGCTACAGATATGAGGCTGATCAACCCTAAATTGTAGAGCAGCATTTGGAAGGAGGCTGTTAATTACCAGAGAATTATTAGAGGAGAGTAACTTTAGAGAATATCGTTCAGCAATTTGAAGTCGTCGCAAGATCAAAGGTAATATACAAGCTTCAGATTCCATTGCATAAATAGGTGTTGAACACATGGCTCCAGTAATTATTCTTAAAGCCTTATTCTGTATAACATTCAATTTATGAAGTAATTTTGAATTAGCATTCCAATAAGCAATTGAACTATAATCAAAGTGACTTCTCACTATACTTTTATATAACATGGAAAGTATTTTAGGATCAGATCCCCAATGAACCCCTGCTAGGGATCTCATTATGTTTAATCCTTTACATGCATTACCAATTAGGTAATTGATATGTGTGTTGAAATTCAATTTTTCATCAAGATAAATGCCTAAAAATTTCTTTTCTTTCAATAAAGATAATGGAGTATTGTTATAGATAATCATATTACTTAACTGATATGGCCTTTTACTATAGATTACCACTGCACTTTTATTGGCACTTATGGTTAGTTTTAGTTTATTAGTATAATAATTATTTACATTAGATAGTGCATTATTTAAATTATGTACAGCAATATTTACATCTTTGTGTGCAGTGTAAATTACAAGATCATCTGCAAACTGTAAAAACTTTATGTTCCTGTTAGTTATGTATTGAGACATTTGACAGGTATAAATATTATACAATAATGGGGATATTGTAGCACCCTGCATTGTGCCTTTGTAAATGCTGTGTGGCCCATAAATAATATTATTATATTTAACATACATGCTCCTGTCATATAAAAAATTAAAAATCCATTTACAGAGCTTCCCGGGAACTCCAATATCATCTAAGATTGAAATCAATATGGAAGGATTCAAGTTATCGAATGCACCCTGTACATCCAAGAATGCACATACAGTAGCAGAGTGACTATGTAGTGAATTATTAATGTCTGATATTAAAGTAGAAAAGCTTTCTAATGCACTCCTTCCTTTACGGAATCCAAACTGTTGCATAGGTAGGATGTTATTGGTTTCAACATAATAATCAAGCCTTATTTTAATCATATTTTCAAATATTTTGCCTATGCAAGATGACAATGAAATGGGTCTATACGAATTGTAATCATTGCTTGGTTTGTCAGGTTTAAGTATCGGAATAATACACTGAGATTTCCATTGCAAGGGAATACTTTGGCTAGACCAAAGTAAATTAAATAAATCTAATAAAACCTTTTGTGCATTGCTATGTAACCTTTGTATTAACATATAAGGAATGTCATCAAGTCCAGGAGTAGTATTTTTTCTGGAATTTAGGGTTATTTGAAATTCATTATATGTAAATGGTTCACAAAGAAACTTACTTTTTTCAGTGCCACTTTTTGCAAAGATGTTATTTAAACTAATAATATCTATATTTTTTTCAGGTGCTAAAGCAGGTGCAAACTTTTCTATAAAGGAAGGAATCCATTCATCATTTTTTGGTGGCTTATTAATGGAAGCTCTCTTAAATCGTCGTATGTAATTCCATATGACAGAAATAGGTGTGTATCTATTGAATGACTCGCAAAGTTTACGCCATCCGTCTTTTTTCTTCTCACTAAGTAGTCGTTTTTTAAGTGCATCATATTTCTTATACTCTATATAATTTGTAATTGATGGATAGTATCTATAAGCATTTAAGGCTTCTTTACTTTTTTTTACTGCTTCTAAACAGTCATCATCCCACCAGGGAACAGGTTTATGTAGTTTTACTAGTTTGTCTTTTTTACAATATTTAGGGATACATTGTTCTCTAATATTGTTAAGTATATCACAAAACTGATCATAACTATTTAAGGGGTTATCAGGATTTAAAACTAAATTATCAAACGCTTTTTCTGTTACAGATGAGAATTTGAACCAGTCTGCTTTATTGTAGAGGAATTTGTTTGGGGAATCGCCTACTGTATATTTTTCAACAGTAGTTTGGATATTAATAAAAGTAGGATAATGATAGCTTCCCATTGGATCGTCATGAACTGTCCAATGACATAGTGGAGCAACATTGGGAGATACACAAGAAATATCAATGCTTGATGGTCTAGCCGTAGCCGTGCCTACAGTTGTCAAAGATCCAGTATTTAACAGACATAGATCACTGTCGTCTAATAAGTTGAAGATATCTCTGCCTCGGGTGTTAGTACTGTGACAGCCGAATGCAACATGATGAGCATTAACGTCTCCTGAAAATAAGATTGGCTTTGGAAGTGTACTTATAAGATTCCTGAGTTTATGAACCCTTAAACGTGTTGGAGGTGGTGGACAATATGTACATAATATAGTTAGTTTACCTGCAGTTGTGTGTAAGGCAATAGCTACTGTTTGTAAGTAGTCATAAAAGGGTGTTTGTATAATATCAAATTTATAAGTATCTCTAATGAGAATACCTACTCCGTGATGTCCATTTTTCCCATTTCGGATTATGAAATGAAAACCAGGGATGTTTATTTTAGTCGAATCTTTTAGTCTAGTTTCGTTTAATAAGCAGACATCAACATTTTGATTATTGAGAAAATCAATCAGTAAAGGCTTTTTGTTATTTATACTCTGTATATTAAATTGACAAATTCTAATAAAATTACTATCCATCAAAGACAAGGGATTTTTTTAAAACTTCTTTAATGTTGTTGAATGTAAGTGGTTTGGGATTAGTAGAATTGCCCAGCTCAACAAGGGTTTTAATTAAGCTCGTTATAATGTCATCATTTTTTAAAATTCCTTCAATTAATTGTTTTTTATTAAAAGTTTCAGTTTTTTTTAATTGATTGTCAGTTTCCATTTGTTCAATTTTCTTATTAGTTTTATTTAAATGAGTATTTTTTTCATTAAACTGTTCCGTTCCTTTTTTGGTTTTATTAATTATTTCGGGTACTAAAGTCGGTTGTGGTCTAGGCTTTGGGAGAGCAGGAAATGAGTTATTTTGTAAAATATTAGCATAACTGCTTGAGTTTTTTTTCTTTTCTGCAATCTTTTTTTGTTTGATGGGACAATCTCTAGATATTGCTAGGTGAGAGCCTCCACAATTAACACACTTTATAATATCTTTATTGTCACATTTCGAGAAATGATGATCAGATGCGCAGATGCTGCATGTCTGAACACCTTTGCAAATCTTGGCACCATGATTAAACTTGAAACACTTGAAGCATTGCAACAAGGGTGCTACATACTCATTAACTTGGAACCTGTACAAGTCTAAGTAGACATACTTGGGTAGGACATTTGCGAGAAATGTCACGCTCACAGATTGGTATGGTTTGATTTCACCATTGACCTTGCTTTGAAACCGTCTAACACTTATTATTTCAGAATCTGCCTGCAATTTTCTAAATAATTCTTCGTTTGAAATAGTAGTTGGAACATATTTTAGGACCCCAATTTTCTCAACTGCTCTTGCTGGAATGTAAGTCTTGAAGCTGTACTTCTCTTGGAAATCCCCATTTTTTAGGAAGTTGTTGGCGTTATTTGCCTGGGTAAATATAACGGCTATTTTGTTAGCATTTACTCGATGTATTAAATGTATACCTTTAATTTCGCTTTGGAGTAATGTGTTTAATAAAGAGGGGTTTTTATTGCCCAACTTTTCTCCCTCTTTGGTACTTTCCAAGTATACCACAAATTCTGTATTTACCGAGTTTTCTGCAAAGACTCGTTTGTAACCCGGTTTAATAAAAGGTTTATACATACTTGTATCCGGTATAAGTGCATAATTATTAGAAGATGCCTCTACATCAATCTCCTCCCTGCCTCTCTTTATTCCAGTATGGGTGGCGATATAATCCGGTGGTTTTTTACCCCCTGGGGGATCATCCCCAGGAGGGTCATTCATTCTGTTTAACACTGTATACACTAAACAAAGTTTTTATACTATTTATAAAGAAATATGTACAGCTTTTGACTATAAAACAACTTTTTGAAAATTTGTTTGAAAAAAGACGTCTTTATTTTTTGAAAGCCCGCCAAAAAGTCCATGTGTGTGCACTTAGTGAGTGTTGCCGACAAGTAAAAACTGAGAGCATGTGTGAGTTTCAAGCCGTGTATGAACACGAGATTGTCTCACTTGTGGCCTGCTACACCCGTTACATAGAGTAAATTTGTCTTTTTTGTTCATTCCTATTTATCATTCCTTACTCCATTAGCAGACTAACAAAAAAAATTGCAGTTCTATCTTAAATACAATAATTACTATGGGTAATAATAACAAAAGGCACTCCGATAAGTACACCTTTGAACCCATAATAACAAAAACATACAAGCTCAAATAGGTCTTCCACTGTGAGGATTCCGTAGCATTCTAATAAGTTAGTAGACCTGAATAAAACTTAAACATAAGTTATAGGTGGTAGAGCTGATGCCGGGCTCGACTGTGTGGTACCACCATCTTACTCACTAATATTCCCGAAGTTATTCGGGGGAGACTAAGAGGACAGCTCTCAGGCAAAACCAGGCGGCCTACCATTGCCTGGGACAGATAGATGGCGGTTTATCTATCCCCAATTGCCGGGTCTCATATAAAACAGACTGGTGACGGGCAGCGGCGTCACTGGTGCAAGGGTTTCGGCACCACGCTCACCAACCCGCCTGCCCAGCATGTGTGAGTATGGGCATTTCTTCCAGGAGGACCGCCAAGAGTGGCGAAATTCTGGAAAGGCCTACGTAAACAGGCTGATGGATGGATAAGTTACAAACCTATGCATAAGCAAAAGCAAGTGAACACACCCAATCTTCCTCTCCTTGATGTAGTGGAACTCTACAACTAGAGGAAGGGTGCTATGAGTAGGGGAAGGATCATCATTATCCAATAACCCCACACTCTCACAAAACTGATGTAATTTCCATTATCTGTATTACAAAATTAACCATGTTGTTTAAGCAATAGTCTTTTCTTTTAGCAAGACCCCCCATTATTGCCATTTATGTTCACAATATTACCGTCATCCACAGACCAGACCCCACCCCCCCTAATTTCAAATGATGTAAAATATGGATGGCCCCTTCTCAGGATATGCACTATTTGTCTTGGATTGAATAGAAAGCATTTGGAAATACATTCTTAATCCTATCATAGATTGCTATGCCCATTGTTTGTATGGTTCTACTGTAACAATGAGGTGTTTAAACACAAACTAAGATAATCTATACAAATTGAGCAAATGTGTTAATGGAACCAGCTTACTGGTACTACTTAAATATATTATTTCAAAGGAATACACATCTCAGTGGGGGATGTTTAATATAGGTTATGATTAGGAGAATAAATACGCAAGTGATTACTCACATCTGTAAAGCTTTTTTCGTCCCTCAAATGCCTGAAGGAGGTTACCATATTAGTCTGGAAATCATTCCATTTCAAGAAGAACTGCTGATCGCCCATTTTGGTAGTTATTGTTTGTAGCCGGATCTGCAATAATGTTTACAAATTGTGATGAGAGTAAATAATAACAAATAGAAGGTATTTTACTGAAGATTCAGCACTGTATGTGATATTCAAGATGAAATAGTAATTGTAAATCCTAGAGGCCAAAGAATAGAAAAAATTGTGCATCCTACGTCACTACGTGTGAAATGCATCGAAAACCTTCAGAATAGACACATATGTTTTTAGAATTTTCTCATAATTATAAGCTAGGACACTTACTTGATTACGCTACGATGATAATCCAAGGCCACCACGTATTGTTTCCTCACTCTCACCGAAAGTTTAGCAATTGAAAAACTCAAAATAAAGACGGCGTCGGGCATACACATTAGACGACATTCGTTTCGTTCACTCACTTGTTCACAGATAAGAAAAAAAAGGAAGTGCGTTGCCGCTAGCGGTACTGTAGTACGACCCAACATCAGAAGTTTTTTTTTAATTTTTTTATCGGTGTTAGGCATAGTCAAAAATTAGTGGGACAGTGAGAGGAGCGAAGAAAAGCGTATAAGGTTTATTAAACGTACTCATTCAATTGCATCAACTGTAAGAGCAACTTTAAAAACGCCCCCGCCCACGCTGCATGGACCAAGTTACAAAACTTCGCAAATTTGTGAAAATAAGGCATTAATTACAGGGTAATTAGGTCTAGTAGTACCTAGTAGAGTAGAAGGGGATTGAGAAAAACCTCTGAAGCCCTTGTAATACTAATATAAGTGTTACCTTTATATATGGGTACCACTGTCGATAAGGACATTTTTTGATAAGGTTTAGACGTAGTATGAAGTCTTAGAATTTAATTTGGGTAATCATTTATAGGGGTTGTCCGCGCGCCCCTACATCCGATTCTTTAAGAGTACCGCTAGCGGCAACGCATACACTTACAAAAAATATTGGAAGTAACTAAGGAACCGCTAGTGGTTCTTTGATTTTTAAAATTTTATTATTGAACCCTTAGATGACTTTATCTGAGATTAAACCGTAAGTCATTATTAGCACGTGGTAATAAAGTTCAATTTGCAACATACAGTTCGGAAAGGGAAGCGGTCCTATAATTTTATAAATTATTGAACCGTAAGTCATCGGAAAGTGTTCGGAAAATGATTTCTTCTGCATATCGTGAATTCTGTCAAAACTACGGGGGTCGCCTCGCACCGCTCCGCTTCGCTCGACTTCCTAATATGTACTTACATGATCTAACCGCTCTTCCTCGCTTCGCTCGTCGTCGCAACCCATGCCTACCTACCCTAGCGGTCGAATAAAATTAAAACTAAGGAAGCCGCGAACGGCTATTAATTATAGTAGTCACTTTCAAAAATACTCAAAGTTCTTCAGCGATGCTTCAGTGTAACTTTAATCAATCCTCGGGCCAAAGAAATATTGTTAAACGTCACTCACTCGGTGCAAAGTGCACAACTTAACTTTGTTTTTAGGGTCCCGTACCCGAAGGGAAGCTAACAACGGGACCCTATTACCCGTCCGTCCGTCTGGCACCAGGCTGTAATAGGGCGGATGACATCGCGGAGTACGTGCGCCAAAAGACGGGATACCCGCCGAGGGTGCAGTTGATGGAGTCGCGCCGCAACGTCAACTTTTCGGCGTTCGTGGTGCGAGTACCAGACTGTTTTCTGCACCTCGTCATGGAGGAAAACTTTTGACCGCAGGGCGTGGTGTTCCGTCGCTTCCACGGACAAGTGCCACAGGACAGCACAAAGACATAGCGCAGAGTGAAGTGATACTAACATAGTAATAAATTAACTAACTCAATTTTGTAATTATCAATATACTGTAATATGTTACTTTTTAAGGTATTTATCTATGGGCCATATAGATGCCTGATATGATAATAAATGATCTGATTTGATCTGATGAACTGTGACAGTTAGACAGCAGAAATTTTCACAGATGATGAATTTCTGTTGCCGCTATAACAACAAATACTAAAAACGGCCAAGTTAGAGTCGGACCCGCGCACTCCCATAGAACAGACATGATTTTTTTGCCGTTTTTATAGATAATGGTACGGAACCAATCGTGCGCGAGTCCGACTCGCACTTGGCCGATTTTTTCTTGCTTAGACGTAAGTCTAATAAATATGTAAATTTTGAATAAGTAATAATGTTAAATCGCTGAATAGCCGAAAAGTACCGAACTACTTTTATTTTGGAGCCAAGTAGCTTTAGTAAGAAAACGTCACGTCACGGTGAGAAGCATTCGGTGCAACAAGGGCCTTCGGCCTGTTACGCCCTTTTTAGTCCGACAAGGAACCCTTATAGTTTCGCCATGTCCGTCTGTCCGTCCGCGGCTTAGCGCAGAGACTATAAGTACCAACTGTAATTTGGCATGGATATTAATATTAATCACGCCGACAGAAAAATTTTCAAGGGTACCTCTCATACACGCAAACTGGGGATGAATTTTTTTTCTCGTCTATTTCATAGTGTGGGGTATCGTTGGATAGGCCGTTCTAAAACATTGTGGGTGTCCGTTGGCGAAATATTAAGCTTTAAAGTGAAAATTTTAGTTAGAGTGGAGCGTCCCCCCCCCCTGCCAGCCAAACGGTTGTTTATAGAATTGTGAAAAAATTCACAGAAGTAGTATATATAATGAATTTAACAGAAAAACTATCACAGCTAAGCAGGCTATACAGGTTTACGAGTTCAGGTCGCGCCAAACTTTTGGCCCCCTATAATTTATTTATTTATATAATGTATGGGACCAGAAGTTTGGCGCGGTCTGTATTAGTAGACCAACTTATATGTACCGGGCAACTACGGAACCCTACATTGCGCGTGGCCCGACACGCACTTGGCCGGTTTTAATATTACTACACCAAAGGAACCGCAGCTCTATCTAGTTTTATGTGTCAAAACTCATTTTGATTGAATGTTAATAGATGGCTCCGTGCGTCAAGCCGTACGGTCCGAAATAGAATAACATCGCTAAAATCGATTACAAATGAATGAGGTGAAAGGCAAATAATCCACGAGTGAAGCAAGTGTTTTTTTATTCATTCCGTATGACTTTTGTGGCTCACAAGACCGGAGGTGAGGCGATGAGAGCGTTGAACGGAATGAAATGTCAAAAATGATTTCCACTCCATAATTTCAGCCAAAATTTTGAAAAGTCTTGTAGAACATTTCGAAATGGAAGAATTTATATTTGTGAATGTGTTTGTGGGTTTGTGGAGTCGATAAAAAAATATATAACGTATTGTATTCTGTGTTAAATTCAAAGGTTATGAGGTATCTTTTATAAAGCGGTCCGAATCATGAGCTATCTTTCACATCGTTTGCTAGCTCACAAATTATGGACCAGCGGGGCTATTACGTAACTCAGTTTCGGTTGCTAGCTATAGTTGCTATTCACCAAAAACAGATAAAAAATTAAATTCCAAAATAACTTATAATGGGTATTGAACTAATGACGAATTGTGAAGTCATTTCAAGTGCAAACTTATCCTTATTTAAGCGGATATGTATGTTTTAGGCGATAGCCACTTGGTTTGGCAACTGAGTTTACGATACAGAATCAGGGGGCAGTCCTCGCTCACACTTGAAATAATTAATGGCTTTCAGCGGTGTAATTCTATTTCGGACCGTACATGTGACCGCAGGTCGCACGCCTTTGTTGCACCCACCTGCCCACCACGCGAACTTCGTTAGTTTCAAACGGGTAACAACCTATTACTTTATTTTGACTAGTTTTTGGAGGGAAGATTAGCTACGTCCAGTATTTCTGGTGATTTTATTAATTAATTATATTAATAGTTTCAGGGCTTCATTAAAAATATTTGATTACTGTAGGACATTTAAGTTGATTGTTAAATTGGAACATTAAAGTTAATTTTTAAATTGCAACATTGAATTTTTTTAATCTTTGGCGTTATTTAAGTCATACCTTAGTGACCGGATTCAAAAGGTAGACATTAATGGAGTAAAGTCACTGGAGCATTAGTCAAAATGGGTGTCCCGCAGGGCTCCATATTGGGGCTCCTATTGTTTTTAATATACATATATGACCTTCCTTACTTAGTAAAGACTTAACTGAGAGTAGCTTTTGCCCGCGTGTTATTCGGTTTAACGAAATGCTTTTTTCCGGGATAAAAAGTAGCCTATGTGTTAAGTCAGGGTAAGAGCTTTATCCATTCTAAATTTCATCCAAATCCGTTCAGCCGTTTCAGCGTGAAAGAGTAACAAACATACACAGACACACAAACTTTCGCATTTATAATATTATTATATTATATAGTGTGAAGTGTGATAGTTCTATTCGCAGAGACACGTCACTTATTTTTAAAGTGAATCAACATGAAGATATTCTTGATGACGCGAATTCAACTCTCTCTCTCTGGTTCTTGATTGGTTGACTGCAAATAATTTAGTTCTAAATGCAAAAAAGACGAAATGTATAAAGTTTACTTTACCAAATGTAATTCAAGTAGATGTCAGTTTATTTTTGCAGGGGTCCAAGCTGGAGTTAGTTAACGAAACTAAGTTTTTAGGTATTACTATAGATAGACTCTCGTCTTCAGTGGGGTGACATTGAAGCTCTCTGTGGTAGACTTAGTTCAGCCGCATACGCTGTTAGACGCATAAGGCAGATTACTGATGAAGATACTGCTAGATTAGTATAAGTATTTCAGTTACTTTCACAGCATTATGTCATATGGCATAATGTTGTGGGGTAGAGCCGCGGGTATAGAAGCAGTCCTTGTCTTGCAAAAGAGAGAAATTCGGTCTATTTATATCATGAAGTACCGAGATTCATTACGAGAAAAGTTTAAAGAAATTAATATATTTATGGTCCCATGTGAATTTATTTATCAAGTTATTAGATATGTCAGAAAAAATATTGATAATTTCCCGAGGCTTGGTATGCACCACTCTGTTGAAACCAGAAACAAACATAAACTAGCTTAGATTAAGTTTTTATTGCGAAATCCATCGCTTTGGAATACTCTAAATATTATTATTAGAGTGCATTACTCGTGAGCGTTCAGTATGTGCATTACAAGCTGGTTAGATCAAATAGTTACAAAAATATTCAGTGGACAAGTAGGGTGGAAAAATTCAACGGTCTAGGTAAGTACCTCGGTGGCGCAATTGGTAGCGCGCTTGTCTGGGAAACAAGAGGTCGCAGGTTCGAATCCTGGCCCGAGGAATTTTTCAAATTCTTGTCTTTACATTTGTTTCTAATTTATCTTTTCTGGTTTGTAATGCACTCTAATAATAAACTAGCTTTTCCAAAATTAAGACTTGCCAAAGTAGGTACCTCTTTTGTAGGACATGGTATAAGATTTTACAATAAGCTTCCAGAGGAGGTCCTTAGTTTGCCCGAAAATAAGTTTAAGCTACATATTAAGCAGGGACTACTTAAGAAAGCTTATTATAAAATCAATGATTATTTGGACGATAATGAAGCATGGTGTAATAAATAATAATAATAGTCTCAATCAAAATTGTAATTTATAATTAGCATATTTGAATACTGTATATGATTCCCTTAAAGGTTTAAAATTAATTAATTTGTAAACTGACTTTGTTGTCAAAGGTAATAGATAATATGACGGGTTGACTAAGATCCCTGCAGTCTTATATTTTTTATGCCTTTAAGTAGGTATAAAAAAATGTATATTTGTAATATGGTTTAGTACCACACATTTTTTTTAAAAAGGCCTGTTCTCTAAGTTTCTTGCCCTTCTTCTTAGCAATACTAATCGAATGGTGCGGATGGTTAATAAAAAAAACACTAACGGTTAAATGAGGAAACAATGGATTATAAACTTACATTTTGTATGCGTAAGATTTGCTTCTAATATTCTACCTGCTCCTATTGTTTTGGCCATATTTTTATCACTCTTTTGTCAATTTGAGATTTTTGTACTTCATTCGAAAGCTAGTAAAATGCAGATGTTTTCAAGCTAATACGCACAGAAAATTGCATAGAGACTTTTTGTTTTAACGTAGCTTTTAGTGTAAATCTTTTGCAATATTTAAGATTTTCAATTGTTTTGGAGCACAGTGTCAAGGTTTACGTCAATAATGTGCAAAAAAAGTCCAATATTGGCTGGTTTTACCAATATAATTTTTTAAAATTTACTTTAGAAAAAAAGCTTAAATTCAAAATATCTTAGAAATGGTTCACTTTAGCATAAGGCATTATATGGTCAAATCGAATGCAATTGCTCTCTTCTACAACCCATTCAAAGGATTGCATCTAATTACCAGCCACCCTGTATAATATATTTTATGTTGCGAAGAATCAAAAAGAAATTAAAAAATTCAAAGGAGGGAAATTTTAAATAAAATTTATTGTTTATTTATTATTCACAATAATGTATTTCACGAAATGTTTTTTAAACGACACCCATATTGCATAAAAGAAACAGGCAAAACAGCAAAGAGAATAAGTACAGAAACATCTTATTATTATTTAATGCATATTCATTATATTATATTCAATAATTAGTTCTATCTTACATTTAAATATTAATTAGAGCAATTTTTAAACATTAATACGACACTACGTTGAAAGGCCAAGCGGTGTTGCCATACAATATAATTATTATTTCTAAATCATAAGTTCTAATTTAATATGAATATACTTGAGTTTCAGGTAATAACTACAATTATAGTATCCAGATATTATTGATTCAAAAAGTTACATTAAAGACCAAATTCTATGGTTAAATTAACATTTGCCTTCTGGCTGTATTTGGTGCGCGAAATTCTATAAACTGGCTAGTACATTAATAAACACTAGGACATAATAAAAATAAATAAAAAACTACACTACAAAATCGAAATTTTCGAATTCAACTAACTATAATTGACTTTAAGCAGGATTTCATCAATTCGTTACATAATTCTACAATAATAATTATTAATTTTTAAGTAACTTACTTTGGTGTGTTCGTTATTTAAATACAAACGTGCCAAATTTTAATCAACAAAGCTACTTTCGTGACAAAAATTAAATCAAATTCAGCCTTCATAAGTAAACAAAAATTATTGCTCAAACATTACATATTCACACTTGAATCCTACATCAAACAAGACAATAATATCTACGAAAAGCACACATTTTATATAGGTACTTAGTTTTGGTGTCTAGCTTAAGCATAATTCAAGTATATACAAAGCACATTCGAACTTAGGTATAGCTAGCGTATGATCGTCATTCCAATGAAGGAGACTGAAATTATTTTAACTCTAAAATCTTACCCTAAATAAATATAATTTAATGAGTTTTTAACCCTTTTTACTATATAATTTAAAAAACAGGTATTGCCCAAAACAATTAAATAAAAAATCAATTACAATACGAAAAAAAAATTCAAGAAATAAAATAAGAATCCAAAATTTAATTTTGAAAATAACGCGTTTTTCATTTTTTATTAAAATGGTAAATTGATGTCCACCAAATGCCTTGGGCACGATATTATTAATAAGTACACACAATAATTTAAAAAAGATGTACACCTTTTAAGGAAGTACTTTTATGTACCAAAATTTTCACGATAAGAAATGCCATTGTTTGAGCAAAATAAGTCAGTTAAAAATAGGTGACAACGTACCAAAACTGAATAAAACTTACAAAATAAGTACATAAAGAACAAAACCTATAATGTCGTACCTATTTTAATAACTGTCTCAATAGTAGATTATGTGTAAAACTACGGTAAATTGTTTAAAATAATGTAGCCACTACGGTATTTTTCTATCAACTTATACCTATTCATTGGTAGGGTTATAATGAGGTTTACATAATATTATATGTATTTTACGGACTTACCTATTTCGTTGATTAAAAAACCACATCTTAGTACTTAATTGACATTTTGGTATTTTAGCTTAGGATCAAGATTTTACGAAAAGAAGTTTCATGTTTGACTAGAAATTTCAAGATAATTTTGTGTAAAGACTTGACTGAATAGTTTTAGCTCTTTCTAACACACACATTATTTTAAAAGTATGGAAAAATGAATCAGAAAATGCAATGAAAAATTCAAATAGATCACGACTAGATGAAAATGCAGTTTTGTTGAAAATCTTTGATATATGTAAAATATTTACTAAAACATACTTACTTATTTACTCATAAGTACGTATACTTACTTGTAACTTCACAATTATAGAATAATCCCTAAATTACTGAGTAAGTAAAACTTATATAGATAAGAATTTTACAACTAAGCTCATCGCTATGTACTTTAAAACTGGCACGAATTTTTTTTTGCTTATAACACTCAAAGAAGCTAAACAATTGTATACTAAGGCAAATAGGACGGTATATACTTGGAAAATATTTAAGGCAAACGTTATAAAGGCACCTAGTTACTAACTTGATATATTTGAAGAACTTTTACACCTCTAAAAACTTTACACACAGAAAATATTGCATTAGAAAGACTGCCTAAAAACAGCAGGCGTTTGATGCGGCTACTCGCCGGTAGATGACGCTACGGGTTTTTCGACCTTATTCGATGTACTGATTTGAGTTTTGGGTAGTCCACGCGGGGCCAGGATAATTCTAGCCGGTGCCACGAGGACTAGAGCGTACTCTCATTTGTTTACACCCAAAAATTTCGCGGCTTCATCAGCAGACGACAGGAGTTTGTTTATTATAGTTTTGTCAGGAATCCCCAGAAGTTTACCAATGAGATCGCTGCCGTTTTCGGTGTCATTATCGGCTTCTGACGAGTATGTTCGAGATGCCATTTCGATTTTGAGTTTCTTCTCATAGGGTGCGGCCGGGGGTGAGTTGTTGTTGTTGACGTTGCTTGGGACCTCGTTTCCTGAGCCGTCGTCGTCATGGTAACGGTAGCTGTGGACAAAGGCGTTTTATCAATACTCTGGTCTCACTCAGAAATAGGGGCAAGGAATACTAACAATATTCGTGCGTGTCACAAAAAATTCATCTACCATTGCTTGATTTTCTAAAACAATATTGGAGAGTTATGTTATTGGATGAACGTTTTTCAAGAAATTGTTTTCCTGGGCATAAAACTACAGTTTAAAAATCCATACAGATGTCGAACGAAGCGTTCGAACAGAGGAGCGGTTCTGCGGGGCTGGCGGGGCGAGGCTCCGAACTGATTGTTTGAAAATTACATGCAGCTCGGTGACTTACCTCCCGTGTCTCGCCCCGCAGGCCCCGCACAACTGCTCTATCTGAGCGCTTTTGTTGGAAATTGTATGGAATTTTAAACTGTGATGAAACTATAGGCACAACGTTCCAAAAATGCTTACCCATTAGACAGATTCTCCGCGGGCGTGTGCGGCGGAGACACTTCTTCATCATCGGTCGGTTCGTCCCGGTGCTTCTTCCTGTGACGCAGCATGCTATGCTTCAACGTAAACCGACGTCGACAGAGATCGCAGGCAAAAGGACGCTCCCCTGAATGGGTCCTCATGTGACGCCTAAGATCTTCGGCTGACCAGAAACGGCGCACGCAGAATGCGCAGACCACCTTGAAAAGAAAACGATTTGGATTAGAATAGGACACGAGTGGAGATTCGAAAGAGACAAGGATAATGACAGGATACAATACTCACTTTTCTATTAGCATGATCAGGAAACTTCCCTCGTTCGTCATCGTCAGCGCTTTCACTGCGGTCGCTAGCAGCATCCAGAGCACCTTTGCTGACCAACTGCTCGTATTCTGTCGCGTGGGCGGAAGCTAGATGTCTTAACGCACCACTACGATCACCAAACGACGCTTCACATAAATGGCATTTGAAAGCCAAACCAGCTTCAGAATTTGCATCTTGGTCTTCAACTGGTTCTGGGTTGGGAGACTCTGGCTGAGAGTCACTCATGCCGTGTCTCGAAGACATGTGCTTCTTCAATGTTTCCATTGACGAGAAAGTGCTGGTTGGACACGTAGCGCATTTGAATGGTCTTTCCGGGACGGTTCGTGACGCATCGTTTGTGTTTGTTTGCGGTGGGGATACTGTTTCTGAGATAGGTTCAGCTAATATGGCTCTGGCTGATCCTCCGTGCTTTCTCAACAAATGGCGGTCGCAGTTAGACTTGGTCGTGAAGAGTAGGGGGCAGTGTGGGCACTTGAAAGGTTTCTGGCCTGTGTGAGTGAGGACGTGGCGTCTAAGGGATGAAGACCACGGGAATTTCCGGTGGCAGTACGGGCAGGAGACTCGGTTCGGGGCTAGGCTGTACGCTGATTTCTTCTTTGGTGGTAGGGCCCCTGTGTCAGACTCCGATCTGGAAGGAAAGGTTTTATTTAATAAGTGTTAGGGATTGAAGATTATTCCGTCGCTGGTTAAGAAGCTATGAGAATTTTATTTTTGTCACTATCACTCAAAGTAAAAAAACATGCAGTGCGAAAGGGGCAGACTCAGGGCAACACTGAAAAATGGCTGATATTACATGAAAAAATTAAAAAAACTAGATAAAAAAAAATATCTAAAAAGGTATTGTTAAAAACCGTTTAATAAAGTCTTGTGTTCTGTGAGTTCTGTACACGATAACTATTCATCAAAAAAGGAGAGAAAGTATATTTGAAAACCTCATTTCAATAACTATTTCTAACGAGGAAATATTATCCAAACATGTTTACCAAAAACAAAACTTTGGATTATATAATTATAGTCTAAATGCATATATGTACAACTTTCTGTGAATTACATAATTATATATAATAATATAATGTATATGTAATACACAGAAAAAGCACCGCTATTTTATGTACACAGCCTTTTAATACTTAATCTCAAGAGCCTATGAAAGTTACTGGTACGATCGTAGGATATTATCGAAAGTAATTAATACTCACTTATTCTCATCACTTCCAGAATTGTTTCCTTCACTGGTCGAAGCTACAAGGCCCTCCTCGTCTTCTTCTTCATCACTACGGGTGGGTACAACTGGAATAGGTAGTGGTTCGTGAACAGTCGGTTGAGGGATGGGATCTGTCCCTGTCTCGGTCTTCTCAACAGTCAAAGCCATAGGTTTGTTGATAAGATTTCCTGCGATTTTGAGATCAAAATCTTTGTTTAATTCCTGCTGCCGTGTAGCCATAAGAATTTCAGCAGCGGCACGGTGTGCGGCAGTATGTTCATCGGATTTTTGGGTATCAGTTTCTAGATCTTCTTCTTCATCAATAACCAAAGTATCATCTTCATCTTCTTCGTTGTCAGCAACTTCATCAGAATCCCTTCGGATTGGCGAGCGCTCAGACTGTTGCAAAGGACGCTCAAGATGACGAGCCAATAGAGCATATTTAACGCGATCAGCTAACGTATCCGAGGTTGGATATGGTGGAGGTGCTCTTGGAGATGGTCTCCTGATACTCCAATGCTGAGGGTGCTGTTGTTTCACATGTCGTTCCATATTGGATCTTAGAGTAAACCGTGCTGAGCACTGAGAGCAGGAAAATGGTCTTTCAGTGCGGTAGCGCCTTTGTTTTTGCTTAGGCATGAGAATGCCGTTCTTGATAACCATTTTGACGGAATCGGTTTGTGGCACCAATGTGGTTGAAATCGGACTTGGAGATTCTGGGCGTGGTGGTGGTACTGGTGAAACGTCTCTCGGTGGAGGCTTTTGTTCTTCTTCGATAGGCTCCTGCTTTGGCTGAGTAACTTTAGGTTCCGGCGTGATAAGACCACCACCAGACATACTCAAACCACGAATAATTTCTTTTTGTATTCGCTGCTTTATTTCCACGAGTTCTTGGGAGTCAGTTGGGTGAGGAAAAAAAGAAGTCTGAAGAAAGTAAGGGTTGAGAGGAAAGGATGGCGGGAGTGCTAAGCCGGGTAGACCGGGCATAGTATTAGCGTATAGTTGAGATAGTTGAGTTGCGTAGAAAGCAGGATCAATTTTGGGGAGAGGATTGTCGAACAGTCTTTGTTGCGCTAGTAAAAGTCTTGTTTTCTCAAATGCACTGGCAGCAATTGTAGCTGGGTCCGGCTCAAACGATGGCCGAGGTGGAGCTTTTGGCTCTTCATTATCGGTGTCACGTTTTTTCTTACTGAGATCAAGAACATCGCAGTTATTATTATCGCTAGTGCTGCTGAGATCAACTGGAGCATCGTCTTCATAATTTTCCGGTTCCACATCATTTGTTTTAAACGTCATCTCAGGTGGTCGATACTCTGGAATTTGAGTCAGTTGACCGATACCTTTAACTTTGATTCTTGGAATGATTTGCTCAGGTTCCCTGGGTGTTAACGTAGGTGTTTCAGGCAGATTTGGTGTCAGTGATGTCACTGGATGTCTATCAGTAATAAAGTTTGGTGTAAAGTGGGATAGAGGCGTGGTACGACCAGTCAAATCGTTCCTTCTTTCCGTAGCTTCCGGTGTATGAAAGGACAGTGATCTCTTAACTTCTTCACGAGAAAGTTTCGAGTTTACTTCATCGTTGTTAGGATCTTCAGAAGGATGGTAGATGATGGAGCGTTTGACGTCTTCTCTCGTTACCTTTGCATGTCGGTTTCTTAAATGTCTTTCACAGTTGGCTTTGGTAGTAAAGGCGTAGTTGCAAACAGCACACTCGTATGGCCTATCTCCATTATGAGTTCGCATGTGTCGAACAAGAGCAGCTTTATCTAATGAAGCATGAGGACACATGTTGCATCGATATGGTCCAGGGCCAGTTCCACTGAGATGCACTCTATTGTGACCTTTCAATGCTCGAAGATTGGGGAACTTAGCAGGACACAGTCTGCAAGGAAACTCTCCACGAAGTTTCATGCGTCTAAACTCAGCTGCAAAGCTGTCTTGAGTTTCTTCTTGATCTCTTTCCTTTCCAATCGTATCAGGTGGAGTAATTACGGAGGATTCTAGAGGAACTCTGGTGCCTGTCAATCTTTCCAACAGACTTCCAGCAGATGTAACATTTAGGATTGATTGAATATCAGCTAAATCTCTGGCAGCATCCATGTGTCTAATACCATTCTCTGTGTATTGTCCATCATCGAATTTAGGAGTAAAACGTTCCATTGGAGGTGTCAATGTTCCAGGAATTCCAAAAGATCGGTTTCTGAGGTCTAGCTTCGCAAAAAAGTCTTCTCTTCTGTCACGATCAGGTGTGAGAACCCTAGATGAAGAAACGCAAGACTTTCTGTGCACATCCAAAGCTTCTATGCATGGGAAATCTCTAGTGCATCGATCACATCTAATGCGTTCTGTCATAGAGATGTGAGGGATAGTTCTAGGAATGTCTGCGAATTTTCTGGATGGGAAATCAACATAGTCTTTAAAGCCTGAGCGTGAATCGTCACCATGGGCGGTGAATCTGTGAAGGTCTAAGGCGTCAGCTGAATCGAAGGCTTGTCGACAATGAGGGCATTCTAGTCGAGCAGTTCTTTTGATGGCATTAATTGGTCTTGGAGACAGTGGGCTGGGTGATGCCGCCCGCTTTCGAGATCTTCTAGCATCTTCTTCATCACTGATTGATCTATTATCACTATCAATACTCGTTGTGCGTGTTACTCTATCTTGTCTGTGCATTTTGAGATCTTCAATATCTTCGTTGTTCTCAGTTTCTACCTTTGCTTCGCTGATGACTTCTTCTGTTTTGGTATCTGTAGCAAGGAAAGCGAAACATTATTGATTGATTAATGTTTGGATAACGCAGGGCACCATTCATCATACTATTCCGAGAAAAGTCGACAATGGATGAGTCGGTTTCCGATGTAGAATTGTGGTGGCTGTATTACAATAATATAAATTAATCAGAACCCACAAGTATGTTTATGTCGAAGAGTAGAAATATTTAATGCATTGCGTAGCATAAATATTTTGAGTAAAAGGTTTACAGACATGACTCCGCGATTTTTTCACTTGGAAAGTTTGGCGTGTAGTTCGCGCTACTCAACACTAGATGGCGCTACGAATCATTGCAGTAGAATACGTTGTACAACAATACATGTATGAAGAATGATATTGTTAATGTTTTCAACAATATTGCGGTGATTCACACTCTTTGTCTCACGTAATCTGTTTAGCCAGTGCGATATACACAGGGCGCTAAGATGATAACAGTTTCCTTAAAAACGGGGCTTCTCCCCATTAATTGAACAACTTTTACCATAAGGTTAACTCTGAAATCGTGAAAAAAGAATCAGCTGTTTCATATATTTTTATAGCAGCAGAATTTTTCTTCGAATTTCGCAAAGGTAAAAGGTTAACAAATGAACACTCGTACAGCTAATATCAATAAGTATACAAATATTAATATTTCTCTTGGGTTGGAAAATTAAAGAAAATGTTATAAGTACTTATTAAGTAGTTCTTTCTCAATGAAGTTTGTTGTGTTTCGTTCCACTTTTATTTCTGAGCGATTGCTAAAAAACTTGTTAAATTAACTTGTCATTATTTAAAAATACAAACGAACCTATTGATTTAAGTTAATTGCAACTCCCAGGTTTTCAAAATTGATAAAAATACATATCCTACTAATATTATAAATGTGAAAGTTTGTGCGTGTGTGTGTGTGTGTGTGTGTGTGTTTGTTACTCGCTGAAACGGCTGAACGGATTTGGATGTAATTTAGAATGGATATAGCTTATAACGTACCTTAACACATAGCTTACTTTTTATCCCGGAAAAATGCATGGTTCCTGTAAGAACGATCAATATCATTGAAAAATCAGGTGTCTAATTAGCGCGGTACATTTAGTTTGTGGTTATATAAGACAAGGCTTTGTTATTTCATACATCAGGTGTCTAATTAGCGCGGATTTTAATCGTTTGTGGTCAATAAGACAAGGCTATGTTATCTCATCACACTTCAGAATATTATAAATGCTAAAGTTTGTGTGTGTGTATGTTTGTTACTCTTTCACGCTGAAAAGGCTGGACGGATTTGGATGAAATTTAGAATGGATATACCTTATACACCAACTTAACACATAGGTTATTTTTTATCCCGGAAAAAGGCATGTCGTTAAACCGAATAACACGCGGGCGGAGCCGCGGGCAAAAGCTAGTTATGAATATTACAAAGTTTTTATAGGGTTAGGATTATTGATTTGAATCTAAGTAGATCTAGGCTAGGAGAAGGACGCGCGGGTTCTTTTTGGTGATAATATAGAAAGCTAGAAAAGCTAGAATTCCTCTACCGTGAAGCCTGAACAAAACCTGAAATAACTAGGTAATAAAATACGTTGTCTTCTCTGTCGTCACAGAACAACAACAGTTTATTCCTGATATCGATGGGTATTTATAATAACAAAGTGATTCAATCTCTATTCTATCGTTTGACGTCACACGGAACCTTGATATCCTTAGGGCAGGTAAGTAACATTAAACAGTCCTAACATAACAAAATTACGTAAGTAACGTAAGTATTTAAAATCAATAACAATTCCTAGTACGACTATGAGATACTAGAGTATCTTTTTTATTATACTCCGCCCGCGTTTATTCAATCTTTGCCCCGTTTCCAGCTTGGACGGTATTTTATGAACACCCCTTATAGCTTATGTGTAAACCCAGTCACTCCGATGATAATACAAACCGTATCCGAATCCGTTCAGTATTTCTCGAATTAAAAGCATTTATTCAATATTTGCCCCATTTCCAGCTTGGACGGTATTTTATGAACACCTCTTATAGTCTATGTGTTGATCAGGGTCACTCCAATGTTAATAAAAAAAACCACGCGCAATGTAGGGTTCCGTAGTTGCCCGGTACATATAAGTTGGTCTACTAATACAGACCACGCCAAACTTCTGGTCCCATACATTCTAGGGGACCATAAGTTTGCCGCGTCCTGTAAGCTGCAAAGCTGTAAAACCTACAGAACTGTGATAGTTTTCCTTTTAAATTCATTTCGGAAAAAAAAATCATGTCTGTTGTATGGGAGTGCGCGGGTCCGACTCGCACTTGGCTGGTTTTAGTATTTGTTGTTATAGCGGCAACAGAAATACATCACCTGTGAAAATTTCAACTGTCTAACTATCACGGTTCATGAGATACAGCCTGGTGACAGACTGACAGCGGAGTCTTAGTAAATAGGGTCCCGTTTGTTACCATTTGGGTACGGAACCCTAAAAAACACATTCAAATCCGTTGAGTGATTAGAATCACTCTAGAGAGTTAAAACGGACATTCAGCAGACCGACACAAAATTTCAAAAAATTTGGTTACAATATTAATAAAGCATATACATATTTCTTACTACTTTATTATAAGTATAGAAGATATAGACATATATAGATATATCCTCCGGATAAGTGGTCGAGATAGGGTTGCCAGATGACCGGGAAATCCGGGAAAGTCCCGGAATTTCGCGTCTGGTCCCGTGTCCAATTACACTTTACTGTCCCGACATTTCCGAATATGTACTGACACTTTTCACAAAGGTACGACACAAACACAATGATTTTGATATAACCAGAGATAAAATTTTAGTTTTAAGTTTAGTTCTGAATACCGGCTATTTTGGCACGTGTACAAAAATTGCCATGGCAGAATATGATTTTAAAAGGGATATTTCACGGATGTGTGCTGATTTTTTTATATTTGACTTTGACTTGACTCAAAATTAACATTTGAGCACCATATTAACGCAACTGTGAGCAGGGCTTATAAAAGCTTGGGTTTCGTAATGCGGGTATGTGGTGAATTCAGAGACCTTTCTTGTCTTAAGCGTGTGTATTTTGCGTATGTTAGAAGTTTACTGGAATTCGGATCTTCTGTATGGTCACCACATTACATAACTTATAAACAGCGTATCGAAAAAATACAGGAGATTTTCTTAAAGCATCTTAATTTTAAAGCCAGATTACCAAAAATGAAATACGAAGACTCTTGTCTACACCATCGTATTTCATCGCTTGAGGATCGCCGGCTTTTGCTCGACATGTCTTTGTTATATGACATTGTTACTGGTCGTATTAACAGCATGAGCATGGTGTCTAACTTCTCCCTTAACGCCACCTCTTATCGCACTCGGCACTCCGCAAGACTCTTTTATCATGTTCCAGTTGTTCGCACAAACTATGCCCAATCATCCCCTCTCATTCGTCTAGCTAACGAATACAATAAGCGTTTCTTTAATATCGATCCATATGGAAACTCTAGGACATCATTTCGAAATAAAATAATCAATGAATTACTTTGCCCTGATGAATAACCGTAATTATTATGATTTTGCTGAACAACCTCTCATTTTTTTTTCTCTTACATACCCTCCCTCACACACACACTCATACATACTCATCCCTTACATTAACACATACACAACACAAACACCCCGTCGAACAATTGAACAATTTAAACTAAAATAGAGTACGGTAGGCAGATGAGTTGCCCTGTAAGCATTTAAATTTTATTTTAGATTCTGTTTCTGAGGAATGAATTTAGTTAAGTTTTTTTTTTTGTTTTTGTTATTTTATTAAACAGTTGGGGAAATTTGTTATTGGCCTTAGTCATAGTCTTCAAATAATGTTTAGTTTTACTTTTAACGCTGTTAATTTCCTAAATAAATATCGAAAACCTTTATCTATAGTCAGCATTCCTTATATTCCATAGTTTTTATTTGTTACGGCTTTATCACTTCACTTTACATCATATTGGCATTTATCATACTTTAAACAAAATTCGAAGGACAAGGTATTGAGCCTGAAAAATAATGCTAGAATACCCATTCTGATGTTGGTTTTCTAACAATAATAAATTTAATTAATAAGCTTGGGGGTGCAAAATTTTAGTTTTAAGTTTGTTACTTAACTAGTATGGTATGGTACATTTTTTCTTGACACTACCTCCCTTATTTGCGTTTTCTTTTCCCTTACAAATGCTTCTAAAAATTTAATCTATCGTCCGTCCAACCGTTTAAGTTGCAACTTACTTGAACTCTGTTTTTACACCTGAAATCTCCAGGAAATGATGAGCCTGGATCTGGCGACCCTAGAGGTCCAGACGTTCGAACAATCACAGAAAATAAGCGGTCTAGTAAGGTATATATTATTACAATTTTCACATTATTTACTTACTATCATAATGAAATCTATCTACCGATTTCTTAGAATGCAAACTCGAGAATTTGAAATATTGTCGTCATACCAATTCTTTACCTCAAATGCATAATAGGATATCAAGTATCAGTCTAGTATTGGCCAGTTTTTGCTTACAAAACAAGATATTTAGATAAAAACATCCGGTTACTATCCAATTGCACGAAACTCGAAAATTTAGCTATTCGTGAAAATTTTAGTAGGGCGACCACCTTGGTGCGCCGCTGGGAATATTTCGTTTTCATTCCCTCGTTGTTGTTCCCAGCTATTCATGTATTTACCTCCTTTTTTATCCGTACAGCTGAAATATGGAACTCTCTGCCAGAGTCCGTTTTTCTATTTAAAAAAATACAAAATCTATCTACCGATTTCTCAGAACAATGCATAATAGTAGAATACCAGATATCAGTCCGGAACTAAAAGCTTAAAAAACAAGATATGAAAAGGCCTTATTTATAACATGTGTTTTTTTCAGAACCCTTTCCACTGTAGTTTGGGAATAACACAATTTCAAAACCTAATTTTTTGGGTTCCGTAGTCAACAATGAACCCTTATAGTTTCGGCATGTCTAATAGCTCGAAGACTCTAAGTACTAAAAATCTGTAATTTGGCATGAGTATACATATTAAAGTGGAGAAATAAAAACCTGTTTTTTTATTGTACCTCGCCTCGCCCCTAAACTTAAAGTGGAGATAATTTGTTTTTTCTCGTCTAACCCATGTTATGATAGGTCATTCAAAAATACTGCGGGTGTGTTAAAACCATTTTCAATTCTGGGATCCGTTTGTGAAATATTAAGCTTTAAAGTGCACATTTTTGTTAGAGTCAAGTGTCCCATTGCCAGCTAAACGGTTGATTTTGGATATGTGAAAAAATTCATGGCAGTAATATAAGTTAAAAGGAAAACTATCACAGCTGTAAGCTTTACAAGTTAGCGAGTAATAGTCGACCAACTTAATTCTACAGTTATGTTTCATACATTTTGAATCGAATCATTTAGCTCTATTCACTTATTTAAACGCTAAGGAACCCTCGGTGCAAGCCCTACCAGCCCTTGACCGGTTTAAAAAAAAAACACACAATATCAATTAAATAAAATTGTCTAGGTATATTTTAAATTAGTTATTTAAATAAATACTTGTAGTAACATAAAAACCATAAAACTGAATAAAGAATATATAATTACATTAAAATTTGTTACAATATTGATGACAAAGCGTTCTCTACCTACGCAGTAAATACTAATTTAGATAAGTATCAGACAGTTTGGATGCTTAGATAAAAATAACGATAAAAATTTTCATGTTTTTCCATAAACAATATAGACAATTTTCGTCTTAATTGTAATAATCTGTGGTGATTCTGGTGATACCACAAAAAACCAGGAATATCTAGGTTTCTCTAAAATTGTACGTTTGTGATAATTATCTATTACTTTTTTTTTTAAATAAGACAGAAACTTTAAGAAACCAAAATATTAAACTGACAAGAACAAAATGATTAACAAAATAAAAAACTGTTCGGAATGATTTATTAAATCTATACTAATTCCATCCATCCATCAGCCTGTTTCGTCCACTGCTGGACATAGGCCTTTCCAGGAGTTCACCACTCTTGGCGGTCCTCCTGGAAGAAATGCCCATACTCACACACGCTGGGCAGGCGGGTTGGTGAGCGCGGTGCCGAAAACCTTGCACTAGTGACGCCGCTGCCCATCACCAGTCTGATTTATATAAGGCCCGGCAATTGGGGATGGATATACCGCCATCCATCGGTCCCAGGCAATGGTGGGCCGCCTGGTTTTTTGCCTGAGAGCTGTCCTCTTACTCTCCCCCGAATAACGTCGGGAGGATTTGCGAGTAAGATGGTGGTACCTCCACAGTCGAGCCCGGCATTAGCTCTACCACCTAAATATACTAATTAATAATAAAGAAGTAAAAAACCGGCCAAGTGCGTGTCAGGACACGCGCAATGTAGGGTCCCGTAGTTGGCCGGTACATATAAGTTGGTCTACTAATACAGACCGCGCCAAACTTCTGGTCTCATAGATTATAGGGGGTCAAAAGTTTGGCGCGACCTGTACTCGTAAACCTGTAAAGCCTACTTAGCTGTGATAGTTTTCCTTTTAAATTCATTATATATACTACTTCTGTGAATTTTTTCACATTTCTATAAACAACCGTTTGGCGGGCAGGGGGGGACGCTCCACTCTAACTAAAATGTTCACTTTAAAGCTTAATATTTCGCCAACGGATCCCTTAATCGAAAAATGGTTTTCAAACACCCACAATGTTTTTAAACGCCCTATCCAACGATACCCCACACCATGGGATAGACGAGAAAAAAAATCATCCCCAGTTTACGTGTGTTCAAAAAATTTTTTTTCTAGATTTTATTTTACTGTTTTGTCGGCGTGCCAAATTACAGCTTTATAGTACTAATAGCCTCTGCGCTAAGCCGCGGACGGACAGACGGACATGGCGAAATTATAAGGGTTCCTTGTCGGACTACGGAACCCTAAAAAGGTCGTGTCTGTACATTTAATATTTTCACGAAATTTTAAATGAAATGAGTTGCTGTTTGTCCGTTTTAACTAAAGAAATACTGAACGGATTTGGATCCAGTTATTTTATTATCATCGAAGTAGCCCTGGTTAACTATGAGCTATAAAGGTTGTTCATAAAATAACGCACAAGCCGAAAACGGGTCAGAGATTGAATAAACAAGCAAGCCGCGGGCAAAGGCTAGTAGATAATAAATACAGCCCCCACGCGCAAACCTCCATATAAACAAAAACACAAAATTATGGGGTATTTTATTGGATATAGAATATTTTTATAAGGCTGATTCCATCTAAACTATTTACTCGTACAGAGATCTAATTAGAACAAAAGATTGGGAAACCACATAATACCACCAAAAAAAAAAAACGTAAATTTGACTATTTTTTACCAAATATTCACGTGTCTTTATTGATTTTAAATAAACAATATATACTAATTTCGCATCAAAAATGTAATCTATATTAAATGTTAGAAAGATTGCCAAAATATTATTATATAGTATATTTCTCCTGGCATGTTTTTAATTCAGTGCCAGCGACGAAATCGGTGTATTGCCTTCGCAAGTTTCATCAACTGAGATGCTGCGCTCATGACAGCCGTTCTTGATTCAAAACTAAAAACAATTGTCACAAGAGTATCATAATTCTCAACAATAAATCCATTCAGAATCTGTTAAGAAATGTGACACTGCGTGACAAAATTACGTGGAAATTATATTTACCTATAGTAAAGATGTCGAAATTGAAATTCCCCGAAAGATCCACAGTAACGCAGATTTTAGAACGCGCGATTACGTTTTCTGACAATTAAGGTTTTCGTTGATTCCGCAGGGTCATTGTTTCAGAAACCTGGTTATCCGGAAAATTATATCCAAATTTCGCTCTAATTAATCACACACATTTTGGAATTCACTAAGGTGACGCCGCGACATTTTGGCGACATGGATCTTTATTTTTCTCAGCAATAAAAAAAACATATGTAATTACCAATTTATACACCGAAGATTTAGTTGATTGATTAATTTTCATAGCAGAGAAAAAATATTTAGAAAACCTCTTTTAAAACAGAGATTTCTGTTTTACTGCCAAACGGGAGCGAATGAAGCCTCTAAGTTTTTTATTTAAATTAGTCTACAAACTCCCTTCAATATGGCCGATTGGATTTACAAAATTACTTATAGTTGTCATTTTAAATGAAAAATACTGTTTTGCCGCATACGACCTTACGACATAAGCAAGTTCGTGAGCGCATATTTGTATGGAGAACGTCCCCCTCACTCCACTCCCCGAAGGCGCCGATTTGAAATAAAAAGTTTAATAAATACCTCGTCTTTTCGAGGTGGTTAATGAAACCGGTCTCGTTTCCAAACGCACAACGATTGTGTTTATAGTTGTTGTGCAGGATCATTTACTGCCTGTCCAGCGTGTGTGAGTATGGGCATTTCTTCCAGGAGGACCGCCAAGAGTGGCGAAATCCTGGAAAGGCCTATGTCCAGCAGTGGACGAAACAGGCTGATGGATGGATAGATGGATCGTTTACAAGGTAATGAATAAAATCATACAACTTTGCTAGAAAAGGCTAATTGACATCAAACCATTGTTGCGTAGTGCATAAACCACATTTATTACATACTTTTTATTCAAAAGTAAGGAAAACAATATTATGATGTGCATTTTGTACCGAGGTAATATATAGAAATAGAGAAATAATACTTTTCATAAGTATATTATAAATTCGATATTTATAAGTTTTAAACATCATTATGTTAGACTTTTTTATTACTTGTGTGTCTATATAAGGCGACTTTAATTTATACAGCCAAACTCATACTGGAGGCTTGCTAAGTGATCAGTAACACAGATCGATAACCCTTTTTGTGAAATTCGTAAATTATTATTTTCGTGTTCCTTACAAACGCAAGCACAGCCCCGAGTCAATTACTAGGGGACGTCAAGATTTTATTTTGCGAAATCAGGAAAGTGTCATGGATCCGTGTTAATGATCACTTACCAAGCCTCTAGTATGAGTTTGGCTGAATAAATTAAAGTCACCTTATATAAGTAATAACGTAGTCTCTTTTGAATAGAAAAAGTTTAAGCATTTTATCAGTTTTTTTAACTACTTTAAAGCATTTGAAAGTTATTTATTTACTTGTTGTAGGTTAAACCTTTTATAGAGTTTTAAAACATCAAAATTACGGGACTTAAATGAATAAATGTCATGTTATTTTTTTGAAAATTTGTAGTAGTCATAATAGAAAGATTAAAGCGATTCAAAAACGTTACTAAACGGATTTTACCTTAGGTAGCCCCTTAACCAACTTAATGCCTAAGAACAATCGCCAAAAGAGTTCAATCAAGTTCAAATACGGAGAAAATGTGTGACATAGATGCGGCGGGAGCATCGTGACTTCCTCCTTCCAGCTTATTCTGAATTTAAATCGACCAATCGCCATCCCGCTATTACCAATTTATTAATACTGAAAACTACGAACGCTTCAATGTAAATTGATGCTTATGCTGTGGAGATACGGTCCCTCGATTGGTATGCAAGATGATATGGTTAGTAACGGTGGTTAAGTTGGTACATACTCGGTTATAAGCGTATATTTGATTGATATGGTAAGGACGTCGCATCGTCGGTGCTGCTTTCGTCCACAGCTGAATGGGTACAAAACGGTACACCATTACGCTGGTGTGTCTCGTAGGCCTTCATTTGGAGCCAATTATGTGACAATAGGTCTGCGAGTCTTGGAGAAATTGATAATGTCTACTCTGCGATCCGTTTTCTCGGACGTTTGGTGAAATTTGATTGTAAGGTATTCATGTGATTGTTTTAACTGGTGAAATGTGATTTTTTGAATTAAGAAACATTAGATCTTGAAATGTAACCATTGTTCTTTAACAATTAATTAAGATTGTGGCCGTCAAACACTGATGCTAGCCGCACATGCTTAAAATCAGTAATTTATATGATGCTATCTTCTTAACAGATATTTAACATAAAGTTAGAAATATATTTAAGTACTGACTATAATACATACGCAAAATACAATGAAAACGTTATTCCTAAAGAAGTGTAAACTTTAAGCTATATATATATATGATATTAAGCTATATATATATATATAGGTAATACTCGTGTAAGTCAGCACATTCCCATAATTTCAGTTTATAAATATAATTTACATCCAAAAGAGTACAAAATATATGCGATACATAGTTTTTTTTTTAACTTAGGGTTAGTACATCAGAGCCCTATGATTTGAGAACAAAGAGTTAATAAATTAAATGCAAGTAAAAGAAAAAATGGCAAATATTGAAAACGATATTGCTCTAAATAGCGCCTCTGCTGCGGTCCAGTGGATCTAACGTCTAGACCACAAATTCGGAGATCGCAGGTTCAAATCTGATCATTTGGTCTGCGTGCTACGGAAGGTGGCATGCGTTTGGGCTCACCACCCATCACGTTGGGACGTAACAATCGTCCAAAAAACGTGGGTGCACGAGTGTAAAGACAAACATACCTAGGTGAAAAAGTGCGCGTCCAAGTAGTGCGAAGAATCAAGAAAAGGTTGGTGTTTTTTTTGTGAATGATATTTAATACCTATTTACACGAGAGCTTTTTTAAAAAAAACGCATTTCTATGTTTTAGATAATAGGTTTATGTGTTTACAAGAGGCATTATTGTTATTTAACTTTATTAATTTGGACGGACTACAGTTTGAACTGAGAAAACAGCCCTCACTGTGCAATTTTTCGATGCAGCGAATTTTTCTCTGTCACGTTTTGGGCTCTGCTATCTTCTTGGAAAAGGCCTCCCTTTTTTTTCAGAGCCTTATTCTTCTTTTATTTTTTTTCCTGCCTGACACCTCGTATCGTGGCGATAATATGTATTCCTCTAAGCACTAATTCACAAGTCTTTATCAAACGCCTAAGTTTAGGACACCACCAATTCAATTCATAAGGCACTTTCAATTCCTCCACTCGAGTCCGAGCCACTTGATACTCAGTGAAGAAACCCGAATGATCATAAGCATCATAACCTGGATACCGTTACTGGACGACGGAAAGCGGGCCCTGACTCGCATAATGATGGCGGAGATGGTCGCCGGGCCCCGTGCTCCTTACTAATTTGATGGAGGTGAGACAAGGAGGCTTTATGGGACCAGTAGACACATATATTAGAGGAAGTGATAGTTTCAATATTTTGAAAAGAATTGCTGAAAGATGTGAAAAGGTGAGGAGGAAATTGTATGGGACCGGTAGACACAGATTTAGAGGAAATGATAGTTTAAATATTTTGAAAAGGTGAGACAAGGAAACTCCATGGGACCAGTAGACACAGATATTAAAGGAAGCGATGATCCAATATTTTGAAAAGACATACTGAAAGATATGTAAAAGTAAGACAAGGAAACTTTATGGGGCCAGTAGACACAGATATTAGAGGAAATTGTAATTTCAATATTTTGAAAAGATATGCTGCAGGATATGAAAAGGTGAGCCAAGGAAGCTTTAAGGGATCAGTAGACACTGATATTAAAGGAAGTGGTAGTTTCAATATTTTGAGAAGATATGTTCTATAATACTATATAGAAGAAAGGGGAGTACGAAAATTGCGTTGTTGTCTAAAACCACCTTGTTTGTGTACCCGACTACTTGTCATATCTTACGTTTGAGTACCCGACTCCTTGTCATATCTTACGTTTGAGTACCCGACTGCTTGTCATATCTTACATTTGTGTTTGGTCTGCGTACTTCAGAAGGCACGTTTAGGTCCATATTTGTGCCCGAAGTACGGCGATAGGATAGGCTCCGCACCGATCACTGTGGGACGTCAAAATCGTCTTTGAAACGTCGTTACGAGTAAGTCCACATTCGGTAACTCAGACACCTCCTTGGGGATTCATGTCGTTGAGTTTTTTCTGACCTTAGTATAGTTATTCCACGGTTGGGTAACGAAGCTAATGATAAAGTTCTTCTCAACTTAGTGAACAGTTATCCCAATGTACTTGAAGAATTCGGCCTCTCCACGACAAATTAGTTTTCCACTTGATCGGTTCGCACTTTCTCTGGATACAACGGAAAAGCGGTCTAAATGTAGCCCTTGAAAAGAAGATATTGTCCATTGTTTATGGAGTATTTGTAACTCAACTAGAGTTACCATTTTAAAATGGCAGAACACCCTGTCTAAAGCGGCTGAAAGGCCTGATTTTAAACTTTACTTTTTTTCATATGTAATAGCTTGTAACTTTTTTCTTCACTTTTATTTAAAAAAAAATGATTTAATAATTTTATGATTTAATAACAAATGTATAGTTTTCACATTTTTCCCTACATTTGTAGTATTAGACGGTATTACTTGCCAAATTTCATAGTTCCAGGTCAACGGGAAATACCCAATGAATTTTGATTCCCTTGGGAGTGTCTAAATACAAGTTTTTTGCGGCATAAACTGCCGTATCTTTCTTTACGTTAACTTAGAAAATTGATTTTTTCACAGCTTCAAAGGACTGTAAATTTGAGTATGTGGTTATAATTTCAATTCGATACCTCCACGCGTTCCCGAGATAAAGGGTCTTGACAGACAGACGGACAACAAAGTGATCCTATAAGGGTTCTATTTTTTTTCCTTTTGAGGTACGGAAGCCAAAAAACACAATTTACTATAAATTAAAAGCAAATTTGTGGTTTTTCTAAAATATATTTATTATCTTATTTTAAATGTATTTAACCTATTTGAATGCTACGGTATCCTCAGGGCGCGAGTGCTACTCGCACTTATCTGAGCCAATACCTTTGTAGACGTACGTTTAATTCATATTAATCATTTGTAATCAGCAGAGGAAATATGTAATCACCTGGTGAAGGCGTGATCTGTTACGTAACCTTTTAATTTATCAATAATATGTGGTCTGATAAAAATTAGAACACCGCTCTTTTAAGTAATCAGCAACTTTTTATCGGAAAATTTCTCAATGATTCGTAATAAGAATATGACAGCAATGTTCCTTTTGAATTATGATAAATGACGTCAAATATTTGTAATTGTTGTTTATAATTTTTTCAATTGGATACTTCTTTTTGTTCCCATTTCGTTAATAGGGGCATGTGTGTACGCCAAAATTGTACGGCATTTCCGGGACGTCTCTTCTAAAGTTTTTTTATTTATTTCTGTACACCGGGTGTAAGAGCAAAGGCAAGAATCCTTTAAGGGTGTGTTAGTATGATCGGTAAAGATATTATTTTAAATAATGAGATCTCTAAATAAAGAACCAGTACCTCATAATAAGACGATTTTCTTGACTCAAAATACACTAATCGCGCGGACACCCTCACTGGTCGCTGGCCACTCGGATGAGGGGTGCGGGTTGCGGGGTGCAATTAGGTGTGTGGGGAGTTGGGGAGGCCAGTGAGCTGCGTAGCCATAGCTTTGAAAAATGATGGAATTTTTGGTGAAATTTCAAGGTATATATATTTTTTTACGTAATGACATCAGAATCGTGTATACTTTCATACCCTAAAGGGATTCTTGACTTTGCATTTACACCCTGTATAAATGATTACAGTTTAAATCGTTCATTATTATATAGGACTATCCTTTCGCCCTTGTTTAATCAATCTCTCGTTTTCGGCTTGCACATTATTTTATGAACACCTCTAATAGCCTCTAAGTTGACTACGGTCACTACGATGATAATAAAAAAACCGCATGCAAATCCGTTGAGTCATTCTCAAGTTAAAACGGAACATACAGACAGACAGATAAACAGACGCACATACAAAAATTCGCAATAACGAACGAATAATAAAAAAATATGAAAAAATATTAATATGTTTATTTACAAATTTATTAATATAATTATATTTTAGGTTATTATTCATTCATATTTTTACTGTAAATATTATTTATGTTGTTTAAATGTCTTGTTAGAAATTGTTAAAATAAATGGTTATCTACATAAGCTGTAAATTTCTTGAATACAAATTCTACTTGAAGAATTCTCTGATAAGGAAGTTATTTTCGTTGCATTTTCAGCTGCAATAACACAATTAACAGCGGAAAGAAAAATAGCTATCATTGCTTGCTTCAGATAACAAACTAATAGTTTTAATTTAGTAGGTTTAGACATATTATGAGCGGTGAAAGAGCTGATGCCTGGCTCGACTGTGGAGGTACCACCATCTTACTCGCAAATCCTCCCGACGTTATTCGGGGGACAGTAAGAGAACAGCTCTCAGGCAAAACCTGGTGGCCCACCATTGCCTGGGACCGATGGATGGCGGTATATCCATCCCTAATTGCCAGGCCTTAAAACAGACTGGTGACGGGCAGCGGCGTCACTGGTGCAAGGGTTTCGGCACCGCGCTCACCAACCCGCCTGCCCAGCGTGTGTGAGTATGGGCATTTCTTCCAGGGGGACCGCCAAGAGTGGTTTCCCTGGAAAGGCCTATGTCCAGCAGTGGACGAAACAGGCTGATGGGTGGGGTGGGTGGGGTGAGACATTAAATAAAACTATAGGCATTTGCGAAATCACGACATTCATCACCACAATGAAACGTGCATGCATACCTTGTTAAACGTCAGTTTGGTTACAAAAATCTTTTTATAAAGACGCTTCAACAGAACTTTGCTACAAAAGCCTAATCTATACTAATAATAAAGTAGTAAAAAGGTCGTGTCTTTTCGCGAAATTTTAAATGAAATGGGTTATTATTATTAGTAATGTACCGAGGCCAAAAACACAAGTTTTAAAATTTTCGTCTGTCTGTCTGTATGTATGTCCCGTTTAAACTCGACGACCACTCAACGGATTTGGATGCGGTTTTATTATTATTATCCTAGTGACGCTGGTCAACATATAGGCTATAAAATAAAATAACCGCGAAGCCGAAAACGGGGCAGAAATATAAAAAACGCGGGGCAGCCACGGGAAAAGGCTAGCGGACAATAAATTATTGTCGTGTAGCGCCATAAACCACAAAATTCGTGCGTTTGGGAAAGAAACCAGTCACCTTCTTGCCTTATACAATAAAAAAACGACTATATTTTTTATGATTTAATTACAAATGTATAGTTTTCAGATTTTTCCCTACACTTGTAGTATAAGACAGTATTACTTGCCAAATTTCATAGTTCTAGGTCAACGGGAAATACCCTATGAATTTTGATTCCCTTAAGAGTGTCGAAATGTACGTTTTTTGCGGTATGGCCGTACCTTTTTTTAAAGTTAACTTAGAAGTTTGATATTTTCACAGCTTTAAGGGACTGTAGACCTGAGTATATGGTTTTAATTTCAACTCGATACCTCCACGAGTTCCCGAGATAAAGGATCTTGAGAGACAGACGGACGGACGGACAACAAAGTGATCCTATAAGGGCTCCGTTTTTTTCTATTGAGGTACGGAACCCTAAAAAAGCAATCTGTAACCATCATTATGATAGGAAATCCTACATTACATAACAGCCCACACATCTCAACGACGAAACACCATCCTCAATGCTTCATAAAAATACCCGAGAGTTTTGTTCGGCGCGTGCGCAGAGTTCCATTAACCATTATGCAGTAATGGACCGTGATAACCGGGAAACTGTGCTTGAGAAATATCGTCCTTATTTCGCACCAGCCAAGAGTTGTCTCGAAAGTGGTCGGTGGAGCTCGTGTTGCGTTCCAAGATCGGAGTGGAAGAGATAAACTGTTTGACTTGAGCATAATGACTGATACGGTAAGTTTGGTGTCGAGTTGGTGATGCTATACTTTCTTATGACCCGATGAATGTTCTTCAGTGAAACGAAAGGATCATTTTAAAACCGAATCATCTTGAATCAGATAACCATTTGGCGCAGTTTAAACCAAAGATTCCTTTGAAACTAACGCGGTTTCCCGCCAGGCTAGATTTGATGAAATAGCTCATTAATAGGTATTGTTTAGGGTTCAAAAAACCAATGGTGCCAAACGACATTTTACTAAGCCTCCACTGTTTGTCTGTCTGTCTGTCCACCCGTATCTGTCGCATCTATAGCTTCAACCGTAATAAGAATGTGTTACTATGACATAAAATTTAAAAAAAAATACTTAGAGGGTACCGAATTGTTTGTCAGGCGCTACCATTTAAGGACCTTGTTTTTTGTGGCCTTGGTGTGCTATGACATCGATATTGTTGTTATTTGTTGCTATGTGTGGTGGTACGGAACCCTTAACGGGAGAGTTCAATTCGCACTTGCCTGGTTTAAACTTTTTTTTTAATTATTAATAAACTTATAATTGAACACATAAAACTTTTTTTTCAATTGTTTTATTGTATTTTAGGAATTTTGAGAATCTGGAAATTGCAATGCAACTGACTGGAGTTTTTATTTAATCAAACAAATGTCTTTAAAAGGTTGTAAGCAGATATATTAGTATCAAGCGATATTTTCCCTAACATCCGCAAAAGGTCAAAGTTCAGCAGATTCCAAAAAAAACCCTGTTATCTCAGACGAAAGAGGTTTTAATTGATATTCTATGCGACCTCATTAGCATCCGCCTCGTTTGCCCAGCTCCGCTATTTGGGTCGACATCTCTGGAGTCACATCCTTTTGTCTGCCATCAGCTGTGTCCACATCGGTTACAAGATGGAATACTTTCTGCGGCTGGATACCGATTTTGAAAGCAGAGCTGTATGGAAATCGGATCTGTTACATAAGACGGTTGAGAATAGATTGCGAAAATGGATATTCCTATAAACAACAGATTATGATAAAATTAATGTAATTTATTTGGCTTCCGTACCCAATGTATGTATACAGGGAGTAAATGCAAAGTCAAGAATCCCTTTAGGGTATGAAAGTATACACGAGTCTGATGTCATTACTAGAAAAAAATATATACCTTGAATTTTCACCAAAAATTCCATCATTTTTCTAAGCTATGGCTACGCAGCTCACTGGCCTCCCCACACACCTAATTGCAACCCGCACCCCTCATCCAAGTGGCCAGCGACTAGTGAGGGTGTCCACGCGATTAGTGTATTTTGAGTCAAGAAAATCGTCTTATTATGAGTGACTGGTACTTTATTTAGAGATCCCAGTATTTTCATTCTTGACTTTGCTTTTACACCCGGTATAATGAGTTACAGACCAAAAATTTTGATAATTTGTGTAAAATGTTGACGCAAAACTATTAAAAGAAAAAGAATTACCATCGCCAACATAGTGTAAGAGGTAGATCCAGAATGTAGGGTCTATTTCTGAAGATTAAAAATGCAAAGCGCTTACGAAGGTTATTCTATATTATGGATGAAGTAAGCAGTGACCGGCGAATGAAAAAACATAAAAGACCCGTTTTTAACAAAATGTCATTCGAAAATGGCATCAGAGACTCAAGACTTAGTCCACTTGACCGGTTTTTTTCTTTCTTCTTTCTTTCAGTTTAGCAATAACTTCGCATATTTATCTATTACTTGAATATTTTATTTTTAAACAGTCCTTTTTAGCAGAATCAGGCGGCAGCTGTTTAAATATCGGCAATCTATCTTGGAAAACATCTGAGATCGCCTTCAAAACATCTACGTACGTAATTTGTCTGTTTGCCTTTTCTTCATAAGCGGATGTATGTAGATTAATAAATACCTCATTCTTCACTAGCTTTTGCTCGCGGCTTCGCTAAAACTATTACCGACAGTTTTCGGATTGGCGGTTACTTTATTTACAGCCTAATGTTGACTAGAGAGATAATAAAGAAAACCGCATCCAAATTCGTTAATTGGTTTTCGAGTTAAAACGGAAGATACAGACAGAGAGAAAAATTCTAAAAATGGTAGTTTTGGTCTCACTACAATACTAATAACCCATTTCATTTAAAGTTTCGCAAAATATTCACGAATTTTTTACTGCTATCCTGCGAGGAATATTTCCTTCTCAGAATCTCACCTTGAGATCGAATTTAGAGACATTTGTCATTCCGAAAAGCAAAAGATAAAGGAATCGTATCTGAAATACCACTTTGATGAAACTTTTTTATTATTACATACGATCCATCCATCCATCCATCAGCCTGTTTCGTCCACTGCTGGACATAGGCCTTTCCAGGATTTCGCCACTCTTGGCGGTCCTCCTGGAAGAAATGCCCATACCCACACACGCTGGGCAGGCGGGTTGGTGAGCGCGGTGCCGAAAACCTTGCACCAGTGACGCCGCTGCCCGTCACCAGTCTAAGGTAGTTATATACGGCCCGGCAATTGGGGATGGATATACCGCCATCCATCGATCGGTCCCAGGCAATGGTGGGCCGCCTGGTTTTGCCTGAGAGCTGTTCTTTTGCAAGTAAGATGGTGGTACCTCCACAGTCGAGCCCGGCATCAGCTCTACCACCTATTATTATATACGGTCCAACAATAATAAGTCAAAACAATACTTGGGTAGATAGTGTATCGTCAACTGATCTTGTATGAGCACATACAAAACAAGACAAAAAAAATTTTTTTCGAGTTCATTCAGCTGACGAAATTTCTACGGAAAAGAGAAATCGGCGAAAAAAATTTTTTCGATGAAAGTGAAAAAACTAGGATAGAAATAAATTTATATATTTCTAAATTATGAATCGCAAGGAGATAACAAATTAATATTACATCATTGCGGTATAGAAAAGCAGAAAAGTAAATCTGGACGTGAGGATCTCTGAACTGGTTAGCGACACGTCCGGGTTCGAATCCCGGTTCAGGGCTCCTCACGTCCAGATTTACCTTTCTTATCAAAGTGAAGAAGTCAACTAGTACTAGCGATACTCTAACATCTTTAAAAAGAAAATAAGGACTTAGAATTTTAGGACCTTTAATTTTGATCCCAGTCGAATTATTTTCTTTTCAGAATCTTAGATAAGGTCGAATGTAGTTAATAGAAAATTCTCATTCCAAAAAATAAAAGATAAAGGCATCGTATCTTCACTATCTTTAAGAAATAGCACGGGTTACTCCCTTTCTTTGAAACCTGTTAGCATCATACTTTTACATAGTTCCTTACGTCAGTGATAATTCTGATAACCTATAACCATTCATTGGTGATGCGCAGTATTGGGTTTCCTGGTGTGAAGCAGAGGTATTTGACAAACATGTCATTTCAAGAGTTCCGTTCTTATGAATAGCAAGTCATTTGATTCAAGAAAATCAATGTTTGATACGTGGCTTCGGATCTTCTCTAAAGGAAATGATACTGTTCTTTTATTTTATTTCAACCACGTTCATTTTTCAGTTCGACTACTTCTTTGTGTAAGTCCAGCCTTAGGAAAATTAGTATGTCGGTTTTGCTACTGTCCTCAATTTTGCGACGAGGAAAAGAAAAAAAAACTCGTTTCTTTTTTCGGAAGAAATAATAATTCAAAATGGTGACATACTGACGAAGGTGGGGTTGCCATTTGTGAAATTTAAAATTAGGTAAAGGAGCTCGAAATCCCTGGTATTTCGGCATATCGTCGCGTAAGTTGTAACACCGCGTATCAAAGTTTTTATTTTCTGTAACCCATATAGTTCAACATTTTACATAAAATAAAAAAAACAGTAAGTATTTTTACTAATGCGGTGTAGATCTTTTGTTCATTATTTGCTCTAGATCCGCGTAAGCCAAAATATTGAGCGTTTTCAATTTTATGCAGAATTCTGAAGTTAGAGGGTAGAATTATCAAAACTGAGATACGCGGGTTCAGAACTTAAGCGACGAATGCTACTCTGTTTTAACTTACAAATAAAATAAGTATACACTGATATAATTTACTGATTTATGAAGCAATACCTTAAACTTTGGTAACAATATCCTTTGATTCTCTTATCATTCAAGAAATAAACTTTCCATAGGCAATCGTTTTAGTCACGAAATTAAAACTTCAAAAACTATCAACAAAACCAAAAATGTTAGGGTTTTCTCAGTTCTAAAAAAACTGGAAACCCAGACAGTTTGCAAAACCTTGGCCGAACACACCCCGGACGCCATACAAACTAGGACAAATCTGGGGAAACCCGAAATCATTTAAGAAAATCTATGTTGGATACATGGTTTCTGATCTTCTCTAAAATTAAATGATACTGTTCTTTCCTTTTGGTATTATCAAAAGCGACAAGAAACTAGCTTTTGCCCGCGTTGAAATACTTTCAATCAATGTACCCGTACCTTTTACAATTTAGGATAAAAACTATTACCGACAGTATTATTGGCAGTTGTTTTATGAACACCCCTTATAGCCTGTATGTTGACCAGGGTCACTCCCATGATAATAATTAAAACCGCATCCAAATTAGTTGCAAAGAGTTTCAACACTGCGTTCACCAACCCGCCTGAACAGCGTGTGTGAGTATGGGCATTTCCTCCAGGAGGTACGTCAAGAGAGGCGAAATCAGTGGATGGACCAGGATGGATGGATGTTTGTAAGGTGACTTTAATTATGCAGCCAAATTCTTACTGAAGACTCGGTAAGTGCTCAGTAACGAGGTTGGATAACCCTTTTTGTGAAATTCGTAAATTGTTCTTTTCGTGTTCCTTAAGTCAATTAGTATAAATAAAGATATAATTGCTATATTTAGCCTTTTATTTTCTTTAAATATTACTTATATCAATAAAAATTAAATAAAAACACAATTTTCAAAATATTTCGGCCTCTTCTATGAGGCCGTCATCAGTTGAGTGACAGTTATGACAGTTAAAGACTATTTACAGAAAAAAAATAAAAAAAAATAAAATAATGATATTTACAATATTAATGTGTGATGATGATGATGATGATGATGATGATGATGATGATGATGATGATGATGATGATGATGATGATGAGTCAATCGGTCGAGTTATGTCTGTCAGTGTTGTCTGTTGAGTCCGGGTCCATAGTGTGCGCCAAGTGACCAGATGTATGATGTCTCCCAGGTCCTCAGTTCTATGTCGGTCAATGGTAGAGTAAATGACTTAATGATACGCACAGTGAAGCAGTCGTTAAAGAGTTGATTGTGGAGGCGAGTGTGAGTGGGGATGGGCAGGATGTTGTTTTGTGTAGTGTCTGAAGTGTGTCTGTGTTGGTTCATGCGGATGTGTAATGCGTTTTTAGTTTCACCTATGTAGAATGCCGGGCAATGTCGATTAATTTTTATTGATATAAGTAATATTTAAGTCAATTAGGTACTATGGGACGTCAAGATTTTATTTTGCGAAATTACCAAAAAGTATTATCGATCCGTGCTACTGATCACTTACAAAGCCTCGATTATGAGTTTGGCTGCATAAATTAAATTCACCTTATAATTTAAGTGACTTTCTGCCAAATTCTTACTGTAGCTTGGTAAATAATCAGTATGACGGACCGATAATACTTTTTTATAATTTCACAAAATAAAATATTGGTCTCCCATAGTAGTTGACTCGGGGCTGGGCTTGCGTTTGTAGGTAAAGGGAAGAGAATAATTTTTTAATTTCCCAAAAAGGGTCATCGATATATGACCCTTTTATGATATAGCTGCATAAATAAAAGAATTTGGGAGGAACAACCTAGCAGCTTTTTGTTCTCTCATGTAAACGAATCGCTTGGAGATCAGAAATAAACTAAATCGCCCCAGGCTTCCGTATCCAAACAAACAAATAATTCAATTTTTCATGGAACAGCCATGCCGAGCTATCTACCGACAGATAGACACATCTTTGTCGAAGGCAGGGCAGGCATTGCGGGCGAAATAACGGTGTCCCTTATCTGAACTGATAACGCGATTATGCCCTCGTGTGTTCCGGTCCCAATTGCACGCTGTTTGCCCGGGTATTGGGCAAACTGAAGCAAATTTGGACAATTGGACCGAATGATAACAGAGATGAGTAATAAGTCCACACTCAGCTGTCTGACGCAAACTTTAAAGGAAATTGAGACGAGCTTAGTTCTGGTTGTTTGTGGTAGGGTTTTTTTTCGCAATTCTGGGGTCTTGTTTAGATCTGGGGAGCTCTTGGGGAAGAAAACTTCGATACTGGGGAAATAGAGCAATTTAGGAAATACGGGAAATACAGTTATTTCGCCACCCACACTACAGTCAAGGGGAAATTTTCGGGGAAGAAAATTTCGAAATAAGTAAAAATCCATTGCTAGGATTGACGGCCTCATTCGTTTTTACTCCTTAAATTTTAATTTAAAGTGTGGTGTGTGAATTTTTTTATAAATATGTCTAAGTAATGTTATGGTCTTCAATTATAATTAAAACTTAATATTATAGAAAAAAGTGCGTGCACGCACTACAACCATAGCCAAACGGACTTCGTGAGATAGAATATCTGCAAGAGTAGGGCCACGAAGTATGCGTCTTAACGGGCTATTTTGATAAAAATTGCACTTTTTAAAGTTGTTTACCTGCTTTTCAGATGAAGTCACTAATTTGATAAATCAGTATATAAATTTCGGAACCATTTTCTAGTTTCCTTCAGTACAGAAACGCGATTGCGTAATTTTCGCTCGATAGAAATAATTATTGAAATGAGGTCTTCTTCCACACTTTTTTTCATAGTATGACAAATAGGAATGACATACAAACCTGAGCGTTATTTTATTAGATAGATTTTAACAATATCTAATTTTTTTTAGATGGAAATTTTGATAGTTAATTTAGTTCCTTTTATATTAATTAAAAACAGACATTTTGCTATTTTTTCCGGAATCCGTCCATCTCGCACTGCGGGGCATTCCGTATGGAGTAACAGTGACTTATGCAAGCGTGACATTTACAAATCGCACTAATATTATAAATGCGACAGTTTGTATGTTTGTTATTCTTTCACGGTGAAACGGCTAAACGGATTTGGATGAAATTTAGAATGGATATAGCTTATACCCTAACTTAACACATAGGCTACTCTTTATCCCGGAAAAAGCATGTCGTTAAACCGAATAACACGCGGGCGGAGCGGCGGGCAAAATCTAGTAATAAAATAAAACTCACGTTGAGAGGAAGGCGGCTCGGCGGCGGGTGCCGCGGGCGCGTTGGCTGCACCCTGCATGGCCCGCGCCGTGCGACTCCGGCGCCGCCTGTTCGCAACACAAACGTATTTAATACGCCGATTATCACTAAAAGATTCCTAATTTTGATTTATAATTAATATAAACAACTAGGTCACAAAATAAATACATACAGAATGTGCATTACAAGCTGGTTAGATCAAATAGTTACAAAAATATTCGGTGGACATGTATGGTGGAAAAATTCAACGGTCTAGGTAAGTACCTCGATGGCGCAGTCGGTTAGCGCGTTTGTCTTGATAACAAGAGGTCACAGGTTCGAATCCTGGCACGAGGATTTTTTTCAAATTCTTGTCTTTACATTTGTTTCTTATTTATCTTTTCTAGTTTGTAATGCACTCTAATAACATACAGAAGGCTTGCTCGATGCAAGCAATGATTATCCGAGCACACTCACACATAGACACGTACGTACGACGATGTCGGTAGAATGCGTGCACTGGCATTCGACCGAATCCTGCCCAGATCGTCGTACGTACGTGTCTATTTATGCGCGCGCGCGGAATCGCTGGTTGTATGGAGCTGGCCTTCTGTATGTATTTATTTTTTTGGCTAGGTGGTAGAGCTGGTGCCGGGCTCGACTGTGGAGGTACCACCATCTTACTACAAACCCTCTGAAGTTATTCGGGGGAGAGAGGTGTTAGAGGTGTTTCCGAGCATAGATTGCGAAATGTAAGTCACTGTCCACATGTAAACTCACGTTTCACCGATGATTATTACGTCCGAGCGTGCTGAGCCTTCCGAAGCGCGAAAACCGAACAAAAATGTGCACCTAAGGGATTTGAACATGTGACCTTCGGATAAGTGTTAGAAACATTTAAATTACTAGACCACAGAGGCTGTATATAAGAGGGAAATCCTCTAAAGAGGCATAACCTCAAGAAAACCGCTCAATATCAGTATTTCAAACTTAGAGTAATGTACCTAATACATTACTCAAACATTTCAACCCATCCATCCATCAGCCTGTTTCGTCCACTGCTGGACATAGGCCTTTCCAGGATTTCGCCACTCTTGGTGGCCTCCTGGAAGAAATACCCAAACTCACACACGCTGGGCAGGTGGGTTGGTGAGCGCGGTGCCGAAACCCTTGCACCAGTGACGCCGCTGCCCGTCACCAATCTGGATTTGTACAATAGAGTGTATTCAACCCTTATTGTTTTGAAAATTTTGTTAAAACTATGATAGAATAAGTATTAGTATGTGTATGTATAATATAATGTATGTACATATGTATGTATTGTGTATGTATATATTATCTATGTAAATGGCTTTTATAACTATATAAACCTATTTATTATTATTACACTATATAAATAACTAGTAGCAAGATGTAGATTTAGTTATGTAGATTCACTTTATTGGTTATTGTTTTCTTTATCCAATATTTATTTGTTTGTCCCGCCTGTACATTTTATTAATAATTATTTCTTCACCACCCAAAGGTTGGGTGGAAGAAATTGCTCCTAGTAATAAGCGCTCCTTTGTACAATACTGCGTATTATTTACTTTTTATTCTTTATTTTTATTTCGTGTGTGTATAACGAAGTGTCTATTCATTAATTCATAGAAATAAATGTTTATAATTTAACAGTTGGCGGTTTCTCCATCGCAAGGAGATACAAATTAACATTTTATCAAAGCATAAAGGAAATCTAGATGTGAGAAGTGTGAGAAGCTTTGAATTGGGATTCGAACCCGCTACCGATGATGTAATGTTAAAAAGTAATAAGTTGAGTCACTATAACATTTCAGTTACATCATATTGAAATTAAATAATTTGACGTAAAATGTACTAACCACAATACCAGATATAAGTTTATATCACAAACATTCAATACTAATTTAAAGTCTGTGTATGCATACTATCTATAAAATGTCATTGAGTTACTGTCCAAATTATGATTGAACCCAGTGCGCTCGCGATACAGCCCTCATATACTCACGCCTTTCTCTCAGAGGGGTAGGCAGACTACAGATTTACATCTGCTACGATCCTGACACACATCTTTTGCTTCTACATCCTCCTTTTAAAGGGTCACGGGATTAATAATAAAGTAAATTTAAACTTGGTACTTTTTGATGGTAAAGTGTGAAGAACCGGTCGCACGGTGGAATAGGTTAAATTTCGAAACCATTGCTCACTTTTTGACCTAACCCTTATAACTTCAAGGTCAAAAGTGACTCACCCTTTTCCCCCTAAAATAAAAAAAGAATACATTTTAATGGCGGCGCGCGACAAGTTTGCTCCTAAATTAGTAACTTAGTGAGTCATTTATCCATCAGTAAACGAATACTGACTTTTTTGCGATCCTCTTTTATCAGTGACTTCCTCTCTTCGACTGATGGTCGGTTAAATGAGGGTATCTGTAACAGGTGAGCAAAACTAATACCGTACAGACAGACAGACTTGATTAAAATACTTTTGCTGTAGGTTTTTTAGATAACCAAATTAGATTTTGGCTGGGCTTGCGTTTGTAAGGAACACGAAAAGAATAACTTACGAATTTCACAAAAAGGATCATCGAATGTTACTGAGCACTTACCGAGTCTTCAGTATGAAATTGGCTGCATAAATTAAATTAAAAATCGTGTAATTGTGTAAGTACGGCGATAGGGCCCACCACACCACCCATCACGTTGGGATGTAATAATCGTCAGTGAAACGCGGGTGTACCGGGTGTGGACTGTGGCTTGCATTTCACAGTTAACACTCGTTACCTCTGACACCCCCTCATGCCGTGACGATATGTATGATTTTAGGGTTCCGTACCCGAAGGGTAACAAACGGGACCCTATTACTAAGACTCCGCTGTCCGTTCGTCTGTCAGTCTGTCACCAGGCTGTATCTCATGAACCGCGATTGTTCGACAGTTGGAATTTTGACACATGATGTATTTCTGTTGCCGCTACAACAACAAATACAAAAAAACAGAATAAAATAAATATTAAAAGGGGCTCCCATACAACAAACGTGATTTTTTTTGCTCGTTTTTGCTCGATATTTATAACGGCAACAGGTAGACGCTTGAAATATTCACAGAATATTTAGTTATATATTCACTTTAAAAATAATATTTAAGGGGGGCTCCCATACAACAGACATGATTTTTTTCCCGTTTTTATAGATAATAGTACGGAACCCTTCGTGCGCGAGTCCGACTCGCACTTGGCTGGTTTTTTATATTTATATATTAAGTATTAAATACCTACATATAAATAAATACTGATACTATTTCATTGACACGAAAAACACAAATTATCGTTCGTTTTATGGTTGGAGAATGGAGAGATATCAATTTAAAATTTAATGAGATCGAATGCATTTTTTTAGGGTTCTGTATTCGAAGGGTGCCAAACGGGACACTACTAGACTAAATAATACAATCTATGCTATTACTAAGCCTCCGCTGTCTGTCTGTCCGTTTGTCACAGGGGTCTACAACTTCAACCTCAATAGGTAGCCAGTTGTAATATTGACAGATTTCGTTTTACTTTGGCCTCTTATAAGGAAAATAATAAAAATTTAACCCTAGTATGTACCATAGGTATATATTTGTCATGTACCTTAATATTAGGTGGTAGAGCTGATGCCGGGCTCGACTGTGGAGGTACCACCATCTTACTCGCAAATCCTCCCGAAGTTATTCGGGGGAGAGTAAGAGAACAGCTCTAAGGGCACGGCGCTCACCAACCCGCCTGCCCAGTGTGTGTGAGTATGGGCATTTCTTCCAGGAGGACCGCCAAGAGTGGCGAAATCTTGGAAAGGCCTATGTCCAGCAGTGGACGAAACAGGCTGATGGATGGATGGATGGTACCTTAATATTTATAGGGTTCTGTACTCGTATTGAGTTGAGTGGTGCTACCCTTTGCGCGTGAGTTCATTACCTTCATCCAGTAATGATGACGATGGGTATTATTGTTCCACGTTTGGATTGGGAATGAGGTGCTAACGTCAACTTCAGGCGAATGAATGAAATGACAGTTACCAAAGGTAGGATGTGCAAAAATACGTAAAAACTTTTTCAGTACTGCGAAATTACAATGTAACATTTAACCAAAATAATATTTTGTGGAATTAAAATTATATTCTTTAAAAAAATTGTCAGCTCGCCATTTGTTTTGATGATCAATCACTCATGGGTTCATCAACTTCATCATCAATGGCAAATAGTGACAGATTTGTCAAATTAAATTTTAAGGTTTCATTTATAAAACAATGGAAAATAGATTCAGCTACTAGTTCAGACAATTAAATCAGCGATCATTTAATATTTTGAAGAAGCAATATTATTGATCAATAAACTTTTATTAACATCAATAAGTACATAAAACGCAAAAATTTGATTTTAATTTATATGGGCTCAATTAAGTACCGAAGTTCATTTGTACTACACGTATAATGCAAACGGTACTTTTGAATGTCAATGTTCTATTATACATAATATAAAAATACACTTTTAATTGATAAGAAAAGCACTACATACTCTAATTGGAATATATTTATTTTATCGTCCATTTGTTCTAGGTCTTAAGATAACAAAGTTTACACTTTTATTAGCTTCAAACTTAAATATGAATTACTCCAGTCTTTTTTACCTACACTCAATAATGATGACGAAACGTTACAACTACGTCATTATTCAGGAAAACAAAACAAAAAGTATCTCTCATGAATCATCACAGCCACCCCTAAACTACAACACACGCCCAAAAGCGTGCGTCTCCTATTATAGTCCAGACAATGCGCACCAAAATCAACCTAGAGTTTTAGACATGTGTATATGGAATTATAGGCTCTATTAAAACTCGATAAGAACCAGCTATGTGTCTAACATTGCTGGCAGTATTGCAGCAGTTCTCTGGTATGCAAGCCTGCATCCTATCTTGTATAGAATGCCTTGATCTTAGTATCATGTAACAGAGAGCATTTTGCCTTGGCGTGTGATGATAATTTCTGCATGATATAGTCGAAAGACATTCCTTAAGGTCAACTGAGCTAGTCTATCGACCACAGGTTGTAAAAGGATCAACCAAAAATTATTGCATCCTAGTGATTTGTTTTGATATAACAGGGGGTGGAGGTTTTAGAGCTGATTCCGGGAGACAGCTCTCAAAATAGCACAACCTGACCTATTGATGGCGGTATAACCGTTCCCAGAATGGTGTCGCAGCGGCATCAATAGTGCGAGGGTTTCGGCACCGCGCTCACTAAACCACCTGTGTCATATTTCTTCCAGGAGGACCGCCAAGAGTGGCGAAATCTTGGAAAGGCCTATGTCCAGCAGTGGACAAACCAGGCTGAAGGATGGATGGATAACGGGAAAAGCTTTTCGTATAGAGGAGTACCCACAGTCATCAGTTTTCTTTTCCAAACCACTAAAATTAAAGTGTATAAATATCTCTAGAATCAGAAAGAAAGAAAAAACAGAATCTGTATAATTAGTTCATATTTTTATTAATTAACACACATAAATAATACTAAGAAAAATGTGCTATATTTCGACCTATCAGGCGAATGGGAAAAATATGACATATATAATACATGAAACGTAAAAAACACCGACATCTATTGACATAATTAATTACAAACTTTTTAGAAAGGAGTTGATAATAGCTGTTGTAGTTGCTCAGAGTGCTCCGATCGTGAAACTATAAATAATATAATAAAATAACTGTAAATTTAGATTTCATGGAAGTTTATTAAAAATTGTCGTTTGCTAAGTAGTCAGGTTAGTCAGGTCAAGTCGTGTCGGTCTGTTAGTGTTGTTTATTCAGTCCATGTCTATAATGAGCACCAAGTGACCATATGAATGATGTCTCCCATGTCCCTAATTCGATGTCAGTCAATGGAGGTGTAAATTATTTAATGTTAATAATAATATTAATATAATTAGTTCAGTGATCAAATCTCGTAAGGCACATTTGTGTTTGGTCTGCCTGCTTCGGAAGGCACGTTAAGCTGTAGGTCATATCTAGGCCCGAAGTACGGCGATTGGGCGTCAACATCTATCGTGAAACATTACACAGTCCATTCTCGGAGACACCTCTGACACCCCCTCGGGGATTCATGTCGTGACGCGGTGTTAAACCTCAAAATTTCATTGAATATACTGAAATTTCAGAGAACAGGCCTTCTTCTATTCCGGGTACTTTGCCGTTCTTCAGTATGTCGCCTATTTGGTCGGCATACGTCCTTCTAGGGCGGCCTGGTCGAGCTTTATCTTCCACTCGGGCAGCATAAATTTCTTTCATCACTCTACTATTCATCCTCTCTATATTCCCAAACCACCGAAGCATTCCCTTTTCTATTCTAGACACTGCATCTTCTTCCAGGGCGCAAGTTAATAGAAGGGCTCCTAGATCGATGAATGTAGGGGCGAAAAAGATGTGGCACATACAAATCTGTGGTCTCTGCCAATCCCTCTGGGAGACAGGCTTGATTATTATGTATTTCTGTACACCCTTTTTTGTTTATCGACGCTAAATTTCCAACTTCAAGGAAACACAGCGAGAAAATCTCTAGAATAAAGCCAGGAAATAAATGAGTATTCATTTTACATCAGTAATTAGAACCGAAACAAAGGCAGGACGATCTTTGCGGCTGCTTTGATCCGCGGAAACCGGGGATTGAATTCTGAGGAGGATTTTATTACATTCAAGAAAAGGCGATAAAATGTTAGATTGCGTTTTCGCGTCCCTTTTGTAATATGAGTTTTCTCTGGTAGTTCCTTCATGTCGAGGCAGCAAAAGATAACTCGCGAACAGACAATTGAAGCTTGTGAAAGGTTTTAAACGAGTTAAAAGATTTAAGGATTGGTTTCATCAGCCTCAGTTAAGCGCTCTTCCAGCAATTATTATTATTATTAAAAATTCTTTATTGCACAAAAGAAGTGTACATAGGCGAGCTTAATGCTAGTTAGCATTTTCTTCCAGCTAACCTTTGGCGATGTGGAACTAGTCAAGGGTAGTGCTTCGATCAGAAAAACAGTTTTATGGAAACATTAACTAAGATGTTACAAAATAAATACATAAATAGGTAACTTATAAATACTTATAATCAAATACATATACTACCTTTATATGCTAATAATAAATACACTAATACATATTAATATATAAACACGAATTGTATTTATGAGAGGTTAAAACTCAATACTAAACAAACAAATTTAAACATATATTTTTAAGAAACTTGCTACACTTGACCTAATGGATTGTTCTGTAAGTCGAGATAGTGCTGATACACCTTGTTCTTAACTAGTCGATGCAGATGATGACATCACAGCCAAAGTGAAATCATTACAACCTCCACCCCCCCCCCAAACTCCGCTCCTAATAAAAATCTCGCACCTATATACATATACCGCCCTCGAGGCAGAAGACGGCACTACAGACCAATAATTTCAGACTCATACCAACGATCACACAACATTCATTCAACACATCACGACGGTACACAAACTCACATATCATAAATCATACATAAAACTCTATCAAGCCTGAGTCAAACTCTGGGCACCCTGATAAACCTAAAAAATTAACACAAAAGGTTGATGGCTAATAGCCACCTTAAAAAATCAAAGTAAAGCTATCACGGCGTGCAGGCCAATAGCAAAAAAGTCAGTGTCAAAAAAAAAAACGTGTTCTTACACCGATGAAGCCTGTCGTATATGAAGTGGAAGGTTATTCCAAAGACGAATTGCTGACACAGTAAAGGAGTTGGAATACATTCGAGTAGAATGTTCTGGAGTACGTAGAAGCAGTGCTTTACTTGGACGTAGAGGACAATAAGATAGAATCTACGCTATGAAAAAAAAATCAGACAGTTTGAAAAAATGATTCTACAACCATATAAAATTAGAAATGAAACGAATATCTATGCGATGTCAATGTTGATAAGTAGTACATAACTCTAATTAAAAACATGTATGACGCAGTGTTTGTTTCTAACATAACTAGCTTTTTGCCCAAGGCTTCGCTCGCGCAAGGCGTTGCAAACTTGAACACTACACTAATATTAATAAAGAGGTAAAATTTGTTTGTTTGCAGATTGTTACCCCAGGAACTGCTGAGCCAATTTTGAAAATTCTTTTACTGTTTTAATGAGTAGACTCTTCACTTGGACATAAGCCATAGTTTGTTCCCTGGGGAAGGGCAGCTTACTAGAAACGTTCGTCATTGTCATCTGAGCGTGAAAAAGCTAATAACTTAGCGTTTTATGTTTCTAGACTCGATAGTTTCGGAGATCTCGTGATAAGTAAATGGTTTTTCACTTTTATAATTACATATCTAAGTATTTTGATATAAAATGTCATGTATTCCGATAGAATTTAATCTTCCAATAAATAGGGATTTCGTATCAGTATTTATCTTTGTTCTCATTATTAATTAATCACACAATCTAAAAGGCCGTCTAGTAAACAGATTCTTTACCTACCTGCGTTATTATTATTTAAATAATTACAATATTCTTAGTTTACAGGGAATAAAAGTGGTTTTAGCGTGACTAATATTGCTAAATACTTAGTCACGGTGAAATAGTTTATGTAGATAGATTATAAGCACTGCATAATCTTCAGATAAAATTACAAAAGACAAGGATTTCTAGATAACTCTTCGAAATTACTATTAATAAATTGAAATACGAGTACTAATTTATTGGCATTACTCGGTAGGCATTGTTTTGAGTTTTGAGTGTGTGTAAAGTAAAGAACACATCAAGCTATACACATTGGACTTTGTACCTACCTATCTTATATTCTTTATAATCATAGAGACTAATGTCGTGCTACAAGTGTACAACTTGATGTATGCTTCACTGTATTCGTCGTCGCGAGCTTTTGATTGTTTCCGCTACTCACCAACAGATGGCGCTACTAGGCTTACAAAACTAAAAAAGCTTTTTAATAGTTACAAATTGACGTAACAATGATACAAATACTACTGCAGAAGCTTTTGCGTGATTTATTTTATTATAAATGAAATGATAATTTTTTTAAGACCTATTTATTTTGTAGGGTTCCGCCAAGGGCAATCCTCAGTTTAAAAACTATTACGATCGATTTAACTGAAAATTACGTATACTTACATTACTAAACTAGATTTTAAACTAGATTTTTCTCCTAGTTGGTAAAAGCATAGGATAGTTCATGTAGTCGCTCCATCTACGGAATGTTCCTACTCGTATAAATACCTATATTTTTTTTACCAGCAACGTTTTGTTCTACATGGAAAGACAAAACAGATTCAACAAAAGAAGTTGCCGTCTGCCTACATTACGTCATCATTACCTATCATCTCAAGAGTTAAGGTGATAACATGATAAAGCCATTCAACAGTCATTACATGCCCATTTAGCCACAGATCTTGAGAATCGAGATAAAAGCGAGTTTTTCTCAAGTGTTCGGTGAATTATCTTGTGGAGACTTGGAATTTATCTTCATTTGTATCAAGATGGTTTGTAAAGGCGTAACCAGGATTTTTTTCGGAAGGTTCAGTCTAGAGTCATAAGAAAGACTCCATAGACAAAAAAAAAACATTTTTCTTACAGGAATATTTTATTGCACATCAAAAATACTAACTGCCCATCAAATCGAACGCAAAAGTGAGCCGGCAGGATCGGTTAGAACTGCTACTACGTTCTGCGACTCGCCATATCTAACCTTCGTGGTATGTTTTATGACAACCCTTAAATTTTTCAGCGCAGATTTTTGCCCCCTTTTTCGGAACCTTTTGACCTTTTAATGTGCACTTAGTATTTTTAATAGAATACTGTAGCTAGCATTCTTGGTATTTTCTGCTGTGTGTTTAAATACTACTCTTTTTATTTTAATACGATATACGGTATTCTTATCTTTATTTCAGGGGATAGGGGGGAGGAGGGTTGGACCATAAAACACCGCCCCTCGCTACACCTATGATTGTTCATTTTGTTGAATTATCGTCATGTTTACAATGAAAGGGGTTCATCTGTTTTGTAATTCTATTGATACGATTATATTAAATCTTTCCTATAAGAATTTTGAGATATCGATTGTATGCCACCCTCCGACACAATAAAGCTAATGACAGACTATTAGCTTTCGACAGAAGCCATTATTGGTCGGGTCATTGGTCTTATTTTAAAACAAATGCAGTAAATTTACCTAAATTAAAATTAAATATCACCGGGATAGTGTTAATTTATTTTAAAAGTATACAGATAAGCAGGATGAATTTCCTGCTATTCTAGCCTAAAAAAACGTACGATTCTCTAGTAGAGGTATTAAAACTTAAGAGGATAGGTCACGGTTGCATCCATCACTGTTACTCGATGCGGAAAGACTCGGTGCGAGAGGGACGAATTCCAGAAAAAAATACAAAATAACAAACTTTCTTCACTATTTTCATTAATAAAAAACTAAATGTTGAATGAAATAACTGTTCGTTTCAGAGTTTAATCTTAAAGTATACAGGTTTTAATCCATATTTAGTATGCATGGGTTTATTCTCAAATAACCTTAAATTTCGACATAAATTATTATGGAAACAGTTAAAGTCGTGGGCAACCAGTTGACATGAAGAGTCCGGGGTACAAGAGTACGGAGACCGGATAACAAGGAGGTTAGTTTTTTCGGCATTGAGTACGATTCCGTTATCGTGCGACCATCGCACTACGTTGTCGATATCCTCCTGCACGAGACGCGACACCTCGCCCATGTCGCGGCCGGCCCGCAGCGTGCACAGGTCGTCCGCGAACATGTACGCTGAGCAATGGCGGACCACGTTGCACATGCTGTTCACGTGCATCAGGTAACATATAAGGATTACTATACAATATGTAAGAAATCCTAGTATATATAGGACGTTATTGTATAGTATCTATGCAACATGCATATTCTTTATAATTTTACAAGTCATTCAAAATCCATCCATCCATCCATCAGCCTGTTTCGTCCACTGCTGGACATGGGCTTTTCCAGGATTTAATCACTCTTGGCGGTCCTCCTGGAAGAAATGCCCATACTCACACACGCTGGGCAGGCGGATTGGTGAGCGCGGTACCAAAACCCTTGCACCAGTGCCGCCGCTGCCCGTCACCAGTCTGTTGTATATAAGCCCCGGCAATTGGGGATGGATATACCGCCATCCATCGGTCCCAGGCAATGGTGAGCCGCCTGGTTTTGCCTAAGAGCTGTTCTCTTACTCTCCCCCGAATAACTTCGGGAGGATTTGTGAGTAAGATGGTGGTACCTCCACAGTCGAACCCGGCATCAGCTCTGCCACCTCACCTCACTCAAAATACAAGTGTTTATAGCTAAGGCAATGCATTATTTATATTAGTACTAAGTATTATATTCCTTACCCAATAAACTTAGACAAAAGAATTAAAAAGTTATGGATTTTTGCAATAGACAAGATTTTTACAAATACTAGGCAAATGATCCCAGAAAACTTAGTCAGGGTCAGTATTTGAACATGAATCCCAAGGTTAACGAACCGGCGTCTTAACGACTGAACTCCCGCCGCTTGCCTCGAATAAGGACGTAAATGAATGTAAGCTTCAACCTACGAAATATTAATAAGTAGGTTCTTTTTATTGATTTTTATTATTATACTCGGAAAGCTATTTTTAAATAATTTGTAATAGCGAAAATGAAATTTTAATTTTCCATATTGGAAATAAATACCTAGTATCATACATGACTTTACAAACACGCCATTGAAGCTCAAAAAGGAAATATGTCAGTAAATTTTGGTCAATCACGAACGAAAGAAAACTGTCACTTTTTTGTTTTTTTTTTTTCCTTTTGTCTCAGTCACTTTGTTGGAAAGAAAAATAAGATCATTGCATTACTTTCAAGACATTTTGTACGCAGGATTAATATGAATACCTATACAATACAAAGAGATATCATTAATCATTCAAAGTTCAATTTTCGGGGCCTATCATTCAAATTACAATTTTAAACAATTATTACGGACGGTAAATGGACTAAGAGTAAAATTATTCGTGTATTTCACCCATAAACGATATTTCGTTGTAAATAAATATACATAATGATTATTTTGTACGAGATGTGCTTCTGCCAATAATTACCTACTAATAAAAAAAGTAATTATTTACAAATAATTAAACGACGAATGATAAAAGGGTATTCTGGATAAATGAAAAATTTATGAAGCTTAGTTAATTAATTTTATCAAATATAATTGGTTCATCATAGTAACTTAACCATCCGGTACCTTCAAATATTTAAATTAGGTAGTTAGGTGCCTATTAAGTAATTGTGGTGATTTATGTAGGCTTTTTGAAGTTTTGTAAAGAAATTAGTCACGTAGGAAAGCAGTATCGGCTGTTTTAGGGATGGATTATTTAATTACGTAGGTTTAAAAAAAGGGTTAAAACTTGCTCATGCATTTTTTAATGAACCTACTAATACATTTATAGTATGTTGAGTTATCGCTTTCGCTATAACAATAGGATATCTAGCAGGCATAGACCGTGGCACAAATACGGGTAAATAACAAAAGATTTTTTCTTCTATTTGTTGTAGGCACAGAGGAAAATAATAATGTTAATAATTCACTATTTTATATAAAAGGTGATATATTTTTCTTCAACAATTCTTTTTTAAGACGAAAATAGTAACTATAGATTAAAAATTTCGTAAACAATAGGAATCATGAAAAAGCTTTAAAATTTAAATGAAATACTTATCACGCTTTTATACATTTCGAGGGTAGGTACATGAACTTTAACGTCCGTCGCAGTTTAGGTATGTAGGATCTGTTTTTTTTCTCGTTTAAATTCCAAAAATACATACATGTTTTTTTTATTAAAAGACAACGTAAAAAATTCACATTGCAAAATATTTTTTCTAAAAAGAAAAGAGTTCTATAAAGAATCCTATTCGCAGGATAAAGTGCGACGATAGAATCAGGTGCCAAATATGTTTCAAAACAATAAAATCGTATGTAAATAAACATGTCCATAGGATAAATATTTAAAACGAATAATGACGCTAAAAATAACGCGTCAACTCTAGGAGGCCAAGACGCGCGTTTTAAAAACATTTGAAACACGATTACGCACCAAGCCCTCTAGAAACCAAAATGTTTAAAGGTATTCAGCTATTTAATAATATTCAACGATGATTTGCATTCTAATCTAATCGAAAAACACTTACCCAATCGTGGATTCGCTTTATCGGCCGACGTTTAAAATCGAAATTAAAAGTTCAATTCCACTCGAAGTCTCTCACTGTGCACCATAAATAAATGTTTGAACTCAATTCTGCACTGTTTATCACTAAAATGATGAGTCCAAGGCACTGAAGGGATAATTTTTTGAATTTTTAAATATCCGCGGTGCGTTTCGTTGCATCTTCCGCGGAACGACAACCTCGCGGTCCGAGATGTTGTCTCGATATGCTGAGAGCACGCACTGTCGTCGCTTTGCTCTCGGGGGAGCAAAAGATGGCCACCGATTGGTCGAGAGCGGCGACCAGAGAGGGAGAGCGCGCATCTCGGCCTATCGCCGGAGCGAGAGAGACAGCTAGCGCGGGTCGTTTCGTCCTCCTTCTTGCTACAGATTGCCCGCGGCGGATTTGAGAGCGATGTGATAATATGGAGATGGCGTGGAGTTGCTTTTGTCTTTTATCGGGATTATTATCGTTATCACCAGGATTATAAATTTATAATAATAATCGAGGCGTCTGCATTTTGTTTGTTTCATCGGCGCAATGATTATTTTATTAGAGTCCTTGCGGGATTTCATTATGAAAATAATAATTATGTATGATTGTTGTATATGTAATGTATTGATACCGGCTCCTATTATAAAAAGTTTTATTTCGCTTCTATATCATCATGGCATTACTAAATACTATGAGATGCGAAAGGTAATAATTTTTTCAGTTTAAATCGAACAAAGAACGTTTTCCAGACGAATAAATTTTTATAAGCAAGTCTTCAGCAGTGACGTGCTTCAATACATAAATTACAATAAATAAACCCGTTTCTATAGGTACCTTATGTTTTGTTCACTTATGTGACTTTGTTTTACTGACTAACGATTTATCTTTTAATTATATGCTTGTTTTGTTATGCGATTTACCAAATAAACATTGTAGGATTCGTGCTCTAATACTTACTTCGAATTCGTCTCCTTTTGGTAAATTTTATTTTATTCGTCTCGTAAATCTTTACTTTTTATTGTAGATAGTTCAAGGTTTAGTCAGACAAACCTTCAAATTTCCAACTGGAAGACCCAAAAATGATGGCTATTCTTGGACATAACAGTATTTAGATACCCACTCAAACAAAATTTAATTTATTTTGTTATATTTCGTTAGAGTTTTTCATACATTTATTTTAACTGCCTCTCTGGTTTAGGGTTCGATCGACGCAGCTACTCATACGGAGTTCGCTGGGTTTAAAGTAGGTACACGTAGGAGCGTAGGAAAAAGTCTTTGCTTTGTTTGCGTGCTTGGGAAGAGGGTCGGATTTTGATTCCATACAAAAAGATTTGTCGTCTCATTAATAAAAAAAAGCTATCGCCCAACCTATAATCCCTACTGCCTATCCATCTTAAAATGTCGGATAATCAACTTGCTTAAAAATACAAGTAAGTAATAGTAAATCTTGTGTTTTAGCTGCAAAACATCCCATTATCACATAGTTTCTTTTTGAAATAAATATATATAATTTAGCTATATAAAGCCTTTAGTTTCCTTTAACTTGTATTAATAATAAAAAAATATTAATTTTCGAAATATATTTCGGCCCACTATGGGGCCGGCATCAGTCGAATAGGTACTTAAAATAGTTTCTTTTTCTTGTTTTTGTAAACATAGGTCATCATTATTTAGTCTATGACATAATTAAAGTACTTTTAATAATCCCGTGGTAGTTTATAAAATATATTAATTAATTATAGGTGGTAGAGCTGATGCCGGGCTCGACTGTGGAGGAAGGTACCACCATCTTATTCCACCATTGCCTGGGACCGATGGACGGCGGTATATCCATCCCCAATTGCCGGGCCTTATATAAAACAGACTGGTGACGGGCAGCGGCGTTACTGGTGCAAGGGTTTCGGCACCGCGCTCACCAACCCGCCTGCCCAGCGTGTGTGAGTATGGGCATTTCTTCCAGGAGGACCGCCAAGAGTGGCGAAATCCTGGAAAGGCCTATGTCCAGCAGTGGACGAAACAGGCTGATAGAGGATGGAGGAGTTCATAAATATTTGAAAAATTCAGTAGTTTGGTATGTAGTAATAAAGTAATAAAACGTAAAATAGGATATTAATAAAAAGCTAGAAAGTAACAAGGAAGTTTTTGTCTACCAACTGTGCGGTGGATAGGGCTCATATCACCCAGCATGCTGGAGCGTATAGTCTGTCAAAAAAGTGTTGAAATGAATATTGAACTTTAATAAACTTTATTGGACTTTAAACGTTCAAGTAGTATAATTTAGGTAATATATTTATGAAATAACAACGCGGTTAACTCGATTCAACAGATTTTGTAAGTACTTGTTTGTTTGGTGTAACCAAAGAAAAATAGTTCCTTCAATATTAATTTCAACTCTTTTTTGACAGACTGTAATAACAATCAGCGGTATGCATGTTCGTCTGTGATTTGCACTTCACAGTTTACACTCTTAAACACCTCTGACACCGTCTCGGGGACTCCTGTCGTGACGATGTACACACATATTGGATGGATTCGATTGATGGTTCTTGGTGGAATATCATTGGAATATATGTGGAATAAAAGTACAAGAATTTGTGTATAATTTATTCAAGATGTACACACATCCGGCCTTACTCTAATGATAATACTGAGCTACATTTTCAAAGAAAAAAAACCGCGCAAATGAAAAAAAAAATCACGCGCCTGCCTACATAATTTCAGGGTTCCGTACCCAAAGGGTAACCAACGGGACCCATTACTAAGGCTCCGCTGTCCGTATGTCCGTCTGTCAGCAGGCTGTATTTCATTAACCGTGATAGTTAGACGGTTGAAATTTTCACAGGTGATGTATTTCTGTTGCCGCTATAACAAAAAATACTAAAACCGGTCAAGTGCGATTCGGACCCGCGCCCTTCCATACAACAGACATGATTTTTTTTGCCGTTTTTATAGATCGAGTCCGACTTGCACTTGGCCGGTTTTTTATTTATTATGTAGATGCTATAGAGAACGAACAATTTTTGTCATTTACTCAGGTACCTATGTTTCTTTTAAATAGTTGTCAAATATGATCGGTAGAGTGTGCATAGTCCATTCAAATCCGGCACATTGTTATCACACTTCACACAAATATTATAAATGCGAAAGTTTGTGAGGGTGTGTGTGTGTGTGTATGTTTGTTACTCTTTCACGCTGAAACGGCTGGACAGATTTGGATGAATTTAGAATGGACATATTACCCTAAGGTGGTAGAGCTGATGCCGGGCTCGACTGTGGAGGTACCACCATCTTACTCGCAAACACCCCGAAGTTATTCGGGGGAGAGTAAGAGGACAGCTCTCAGGCAAAACCAGGGGACCCACCATTGCCTGGGACCGATGGATGGTGGTATATCCATCCCCAATTGCCAGGCCTTATATAAAACAGACTGGTGACGGGCAGCGGCGTCACTGGTGCAAGGGTTTCGCCACCGCGCTCACCAACCCGCCTGCCCAGCGTGTGTGAGTATGGGCATTTCTTCCAGGAGGACCGCCAAGAGTGGTGAAATCCTGGAAAGGCCTATGTCCAGCAGTGGACGAAACAGGCTGATGGATGGATGGATATTACCCTATACCCTAACTTAACACATAGGCTACTTTTTATCCCGGAATAAAGCATGTCGTTAAACCGAATAACACGCGAGCGGAGGCGCGGGCAAAAACTAGTATCAGAATAAAAACTCGGTTCATCCAGGATGCCTTTTCAATATTCTCTTCCAGTGCTTTTATCTGAATAATTTGTCAATATTAGCACTAAACTGACATTGTTAGATGCATGTGTTCTATTTATTGTTATTTACTTTGCTTCTAAGATTGTTTCTGTCGGAGACCTAATTATTTTTTTAGGTTATCAATCACATCACGTAGTTAATTTGGACAATGGGAATATTTGTAATGAGATCCTCACTCATTTACGTACAATTTATGAGTCGGTATTGATAATATTACTTTCTCGGAATAAGAGGAAAGTTAGTCACGCGTATCTTCATCCACGCCTAAAGCAGGGTTGGGTATAATCCGGAAATTACGAATTTCACTAACGACTTGTTCATAATCACCTTCACATCTAATAACCCTGGAATTCACTGATTCCAATATCTGCAATGCTTAATTAATCTATTTGGAGCGGGTTCATTAATGATTACGTAATCTGTCAGATTGTCATTTCTTTTGGCAAATTCTTGGTTGATATTGGGGCTTTGCTGTCGATTTGCCTTTTATTCGTACAATAATTTCTCCAAAACCACTAATGTTAGCCAGTTTCATAAGATATAATATTACCTCTGCAGTCAAAGAATAGACAAATAAAAAACAATTAAGATTCTTGCGAAGGATTGATATAGATGAACCTTATTCTGATAAATGCACGAGAAGCTTTAATTTTTTACACGTGATTCGAATTTTCTGTGATTCGTATTTTATGAAAGCATTTCCTGAATAAAGATGCAACAAATAAATTATACAAGTACCCAACTGAGCAAAGTTAGAAAAAAGGATGTAGCCGGGTACGGGCAGGGGTTGGGACTTTCGAACCAAAGAGTTATAAAATAATTTTATATGATAGCTCATAAGCTCCTAGCAAATAATTTTTAGGTACTCTTCGGTTGCACTCAATTAAACATGAAATAATTTTGTACAAAGAATGTGCATTATTAGAGCTTTTCCTTTTCAGCCCCCCTAAACAAAATCCTGGCTACGCCCTTGCTTTGGTTCTTTTATAATTTGAGTTCATCCCGAAATAATCGGTCAAACTTCTAAACAAACATGCCACAAGATCAGTCAATATACCCACAGGACCCGCACTCTGTTCAAACATCAAACGTCAACTGTTATTACCTGATTTCTGAATATTACGTGATTTATTCTGGGGTAAATTTAACTCAAGCCATTGTTGTCAAAAACTTATTAAAAGTAAGATAGAAGGTGTTGGTTTGATCAGCAACTTCCACTGATATACACGATGCCGACGCCCGACCGTGCCCGTCCGCTAAAGGACGTTGCGGGTGGCGGCTAGCTGGATGAGGAGGACGGAGGACCGCCAAGAGTGGTGCAATCTAGAAAAGGCTTATGCCCAGCAGTGGAAAAACACAGGCCGATGGATGAGCTTGCGTTTGTAGGGAACACGAAAAGAATAATTTACGATTTTCACAAAAAGGGTCTTTGAACTTTGATTGAGCGCCCATCTAGTTTTTAGTATGAATTTGGCTGTATAAATTTATATCACCTGTATATTCGATGTTTTTTACATGAGATTTAGTCACTCCCATTTACATCGCATGGCATTTATCTATATTGTAAACAAAAGTCGAACGAATGATATTGCGAGTGAAAATTAATTCCAGAATAGGCACCCTAGCTTAAAATTAGACACAGCAGGCTGAATGAATTTCAACATATCAACAATCTAAACCACAGATAAGTTTTCTTGAGTAAAAGATAATACCAATAATGGATATTTAAACAGCATTGAACATTATCTTTCGGTAAAGAAGGACGGACTCACTAGTACAAGCTTATCGGAACAAGATGTTACCTAATGGTCACAAAACCATGTCGTCTAAGATTACTGCAGGTTTATACCTTCGGGGAATATTTATATAATATTCACGACAAACATAATTTTTCGTTGGATTATGAACCTGAATAGCACGTAGAATAATTTTGTGTTAAGGCGGGGTGTCAACTAGCTGAACTGACCCGAAGCCTAAAAAATGATGCAGCTGAGAACAAAAATTAAGTAGTATTTACTGAATGTAAACTGATTTCCTAAAAAGTTTACAGTGTAACAAATTTTTTGCCACAAATAACGTTTATTTTTTGTAATTGGAAAATTAGTTAATCTTTATCTTCAGTAGGTATGATTAGTTGTACTTTGCCTTAAAACCAATTTTTTTGTAAAACAATGTAGAGACATAAAAAATGGCTGCATCTAGAAATCTGTTACGTCATTCTGTGGTAAGGTTCGCGTATTTATTTAATAAATCTTAAGGCCACTTATGTTATAGAGGAAAAGTAGGTGTACGCGAATTCCAGGAACAGCACAAAACTGATCTCGATGCCAAACGTGACGAGTTAAGGCGCATAGTATCGCCAAATTAGCAGCTCGATGCAATGGCTGTCGGTAAAAATATCAATGGAAAGAAGATCAGTAAATCGCCGGCCAACAACCATACAATCAATGCGCGACAATGCCACACTTTCTGTCCAGCGCGGTGCGATGAAGTCCGAGATAGAAAAAGAAACCTCAAGGACAAATTCATTGGTACGTAAAGGAAATCATGCTCGCGATGCTCGTGTTATAGGAAACTATAATTATTATCTCCGATGACCGATATTGAGCAAACACCGCGCTCGGAAGGAGTGTTATCTTCACACTTCGTGGTGAGTAGGTGCTACGTTAGTAATAATACAAATTATGCCGTTTAGTGGTGCATGATGATGCTTTAAAACATATTTCTCCGAGTGAAGTTTTTTTAGATAACGAGTAGATGAGTTATTAAAATAATATTTACTTGTAAGCCACACAATTCCAATTTGCAAAACCACTTTTATGTTTCGTGGTGGTATTTAGGTTATTGTTTAATAACATGGAGAAAAATCATATACGTATACTTATTTAACTTAAGGGCTTGCCTTTGGTCTTTCAACGGTTTTTGTTTTAATATGCTGATTCAACTACTTATGTATGTTCAATGTAAAACTTGGACACACGTTTTTTAAGACCTCCGTCTTTCCGTTGTCAGGTCAGTTACCTAATTGGACACATTTCATTCGATAGATTTTATTTTTGAAAATGATGCCTTTTTACGTTATTAATTCGTTTTATGTCTAAATGGCTTGGGTTTTATGTCTGAAATTACTGCTTTAACAACAAAACATGGTGTGTTTTCCGATGTCAGGTGAAAAAACTCCCACGTCAAACACTTTTTCGTAAAATCCAGAAAAACCTCGAAAATTCACTGATTTTGCGTGCCGGCGGGCGCAGCGCACGAAGCGAGCGTTCTAATGTAGACTTTCTGACAATATATTGAAGTTCACCAGGGGTAATGCCTTAAGAAAGATTCGATAAGAACAAGCATATGGGGTGCATAAAAGGAGCCTTAAATGCTGGTGTAACCACTCCAAATACGCTTGACATACCCAGCCTAGACCAAGACCTAAGTAACAAAACCTTTCATTGCAAGAAGATTGCAAGACTTTGGCTGTGGTTTGTCACCACCTTCATGACGAAACCATGCCAACAAGCGATTCGTCGTTCCGGCTTGAGAAGGCATACCGGGCGAATGGTCACTTTACTTTTTGGCGAGCACCCTTCATCCTAGGTCACATCGACGCATAGGCCACATCGACGCTTTCCATCAGGTTGTGGTAAAGCGTTTATGCCAATTGTATATAAAAATCTAGCTATAAAAACATTAAAATAAATACTAAAAATATACAAGGTTGAAGATTGTTACACCGAAGCTCATAAATTATGGATAACAGTTGTTTACGTCGAATACAAAGTTTAAAAAAATAGATAGGACGTTCTAAAATCGACAAAATATTATAACGATGTTATACAGTTGAATTGATCCTTGTTTTACTGCAGTCTATTAAAATATTTTACTAAAACATAGTCCTTTGTAGTTATAGAAGGAAAGTGTTTGAAAAAATATACAAGTGTCAATAATTTATGCACCCAAAATCATACTGCAGACTAGGTTAGTGATTGATCAGTATTTCGATACAATGCAATGTGAAATTTGAAAAATTAAATTTTGCCTTGGAACTTTAGTCGACTTGGAACTGGGTTTGCTTTGCGCTTGTACGGAACAAGAAAAACGTAAATTACAAATTTTTCAAAAAGAGAAATCGGAGCTTAATACCGACTACCTAGTATGGCTGTATAAATGAATGTCACCTTATCTAACTAAAATTGGCCTGCAGCGTGCAGTTGTTTCGTTTCAGAAGATGAAATAACCTCAAAGTCTTTACAATGTTTCGCAAGTATATGGGGATAATGGCACATCGTGACATTGTTCTAAATGACAACAATTTACTAGACATACATACTGTCAGTCTTACACTGCTGAAAACAAAGGTGGTTTTCGAATGACTAAGTTCCCATTTTAACGCGGTATTTTAGGTTGGAACATATCAATATTTATTTTTTATTAACGTTCTCCGATCGGCTTCTTTGATGCTTCACGGCGACAATAACATTATTTATCTAAAAAGGATGTCGGAAAATTATCTTTCTTAGAGGTACCATAACAAGAGTCCCGAATATCAATTTGGAATTTGGACTAATCTATCACCGTTTATGATCAATCAATGATTCAGATAGGCCAATGAGTTACATTATAAAAATTGCCGCTCAGACCGACTTTTTTATTTGGGGATAGTTACTGCCGTTTTTTTAAGCCCCAAAGAGTTCTGTCATTCATTATCATTACTTAAAAAGACCAACCTCATTCAATGATAAATAAATCCTAGAGTAACCTTTTCACCGAAAAATCCAATTCTTTATGCATTATATTTATGATTAAAAGTATAAATTGTATGCTAAAACATTAGGCATTAAATATTTTATAGGACACGTATCGTCATAAAATTTTATATATCGCTAACATTATAAAACTCAGAAACATTATAAAACCACCTCGAAACGAGTTTTCTGAGTTTTATGTACAGTGTACAATGAAAGTGTTGGAGCAGGACAGATTTCTCCTAACATCCTCGCCTTAATTAATTTTCTCATAATCCCAAAAAACGATATTCCAAGAATAAATTGTGGCTAAGATTATTTACAGATCAACAAAACAAAAATCAAAGGGGTATTATTTTAATTAATAAACATACATACAACTAAAAATAAGTAGTCCTAAAAAAAGCGCATTCCATATTATTGATTCCATTATTGACGGCTTCAAGCGCATCACCATCCCGCCACGTCATTGGCCAGAGTTTTCCCGCCAAGTCGCGGAAACGCGCGAATTCATTCACGAAACGGCTGCGTTCGTTTATAAACAAACTGTTGGTCGGAAAAAATAGAAGACGGGATGTTAGAGCAAGGAGTTTACAAAACATAGGCTAGCTAGGGTGGCTGTGCGGATGCACTAAAACAATAGATTGGATGTTAGATGGCTATCTCAGGTAAACTTCTAAGCAATACACAAATAAACGGACAAGTTGTTCAAATGACGGTACTTTGTTTGTCTATCATATGGTTCTCTATAAAAATATCGCTTTTAAATTCAATGCAGACTCTTTCTTATTCGGCGTTAATAGTTAATCTAAGTTGTGTTTTATTTAAATTTTTTGTTATTGGAGAGTCTAACCAATATTTTTGCACTTTATGCAATAAACTTGGAAATAACGATAAAAATCTTTGTCCGAAAATGTCTTGATTACCGTCAAAATAAAATATAAAAATCAATATCAATCAATACAAAAATTGACCTCTCTTTGACAAGCGCCACCGAACGACAGAGATAGAGCGACAAGCTTCGACAGTGGCCGAGCGAAACAGGCTACATAAAACAGGCCCACTGGGGCCTATATTTGCAGTGCGCTGCATCTTTATTTTGTTTTATCTAAGTTACAAATGCAAGCCTAGCCCCGAGTCAATTACTATGGGATGCCAAGATTAAATTTTGCGAAATTAGCAAAAAGTATTATCAATCCAGGTTACCGATCACTCAACAAGCCTCCAGTATGAGTTTGGCTGCATAAATTAAAGTCACCTTATATATGGGTTCATATGGGCACAGGAATAAAACATCAGTTCCTGTCTTTTTAGCTCGTATGAACCGCTTTCTAGATGGAAGTATGCTGACCAAATTGGCAACATACTGAAGAATAGCAAAGTCAAAAGTACCCGGCGAATAGAAGAGCTTATATGACTAGATTGCGGATCTGGAAGCGAAAGTGGTGTGTCACGGTCGTAGCAAATGGAAATCTGTAGTCTCTGCCTACCCCTCTGAGAGACAGGCGAGTATATGTGATGATGATGTCCTCCTCGACGTATCCGTCGACGGCAACCCTTATTGCTTCCTGGCATGAGCTCGGATGTGGCTGGAAAATCCGAGTTCCGTCAAAAATATTCTGTCACACGAAATACAGTGTAATTGTCCACTTGAGTTGTACGTGTAGTTGTATCTGGGCTGTGTGTATATTAAGGGGCTATTTCGATAAAAATTGCACTTTTTGAAGTTGTTTACCTGTTTTTCAGATGAAGCCACTTATTTGATAAATCAGTATATACATTTCGGAACCTTTTTCTAATTTTGTTCAGTACAGAAATGCGATTGCGTAACTTTCGCTCGATAGAAATAATTATTGAAATGAGGTCATTTTCTACACTTTTTTTCACAGTATGACAAACAGGAATGACATACAGACCTAAACGATATTTTATTAGATAGATTTTAACGATATTTAAATTTTCGCGGTTGGAAATTTTGATAGCTATTTGATATTAATTTAAAACCGACATTTTGCTATTTTTTCCGGAATCCGTCCCTCTCGCACTGCGGGGCGTTCCGTATGGAGTAACAGTGACCTTTGCAAGCGTGACATATCCTCACACTAGCTACTTACCTACATATTTCGACTTTGAATAGCTAATCCTTCCACATTCCGTTCATATTTCGCGATGTGCACGAGAATGTGGCTTGAGAAAAGGTTTTCGAAATTAACATTTTAGGCATAAATAAAATTGCAATGCAAGATGTTTTTATTAATTTAAGTAAGAAAATTATGCATAAAAACTGACATTGAGCGTTATGCTCTGCGCTGAATTTCGTAATATTTTCTTTGCTTGAGAGCACGTGCTGGAAATGTTTTTTTATCTCACAATTAGGTAATTATCACAATGGCATCAGTGTACGCGCTTAGAAACAATCATCTTGCGTGCTGTGCTTGCCTGTTACTTGATTGCATATTATTTTTAGGGTTCTGTAATAACTAAAACGTGATGGCAAACTGAGGCAGCAACATTTTCAACTGCTGCGTTTTTACGTCGATGATGAAATGCTTTGCAATAAAAGAATGCGACAAAAAGAGGAAACGTGACAAAAATATTTAAATAAGAATTTCAATAAAACGATAAGTATTGCTTTAATTAGAAACTTCATAACTTACATCTGAAATTTTAATGATGCAGAATAAAAAATAAATAAAGGAAACAATTAGTTTTCAAAGTACGAAAAAAGATAAAATATTTAAAAGAACCCTCATCGCAAGATTTTCTTCGCACTTGGATTTTTCATATCAACACACATCGAATAGTAAATGGTAACTGACACTGGCCGGTAAGAATGCTTGTTGGCTGCTCGCAATCGTTGCCGTTGCCCAGAAAAAAAAACAACACACAAGCATAGACAAGATTCTCTTTCGCGCCAACTTCTTCCGCCATTATTAAATCGCGTGATGAAAATGATGTATTGGTCAGTTGACTTTCTTTTCGCTTTCGTTGAAGAACATTTCTTTATTCTTGTGTTATTTCTTCCTTGATAGTTTCTTTTATTTCTCCAATTAATTGGTACAGAAGCGTGCCTGTTATTGTGGTTGTGGGAATATTTCTAAACTACTTCCTATCTTCAGTCACGTTTGATACTTCTTACTCATTCGAAATTTATTAGATACTTACATAATGCGTCGACATAATGTTTACCTAATCCTAGATAAGATTGACCAATTGACGTTGTCTACGTCTCGACTTTTGCTAATTTTAAGAAAGTATATTGTTGTATAATAAACCTTTAGACCATTTGGTCTAAGAATAAACCTAATAATTTTTATTTTGTTTACGTATCTACTTGTTTCGTTCTTAGGTCGAGATTCAGAGTGCATTTTGAGTCCGAACTCAAGAGGAACTCAATCTTACAAACGTCACTCTAGTATGAGATCACGTCACTTTTATGACGTTTGTAAGATTGAGTTCGGGCTCAAAATGCACTCTGAATCTCAGCCTTAGAGTCCGTGCTTCGTTTTACTGGCTAAGGGATCATCTCGACCCTTAGACCATATAACACGGGACTAGGCAAGCGAACTTATCCCCCTCTGCCGAAGTACATGAACAACTTGTTCATGTAAGTTTGCTTGTGTGCGCGTTTTGTGTTTCTGTTGCAGCTTCTGATTTAGTGTGACATACAAATTTTTCGCAGGAGTGTGCGTGAATGAGTAAATGTGTGCTGTGCGTGTTTACCTCTCCTCCCGTGGAAAACGGCAGAATATATTTCAGTACTAAGAGTCGCGCTTTGCCAGGTCCCGTGTTAAATGGTCTAGTCTCGACCACATAAAACTCGGCCGCGTGGCCGAGTTGACACCTTTCGATTATGGTACATTACTATAGTGCTTTTCTGAAAAATAAAATGAGACAGGTATAACAAATATAATAAACTGACTATGAAATATAAAAAGTTACTTACTTGCTCATATTTGGGCGATTAGTCATGTTTATTGATATTGATTTCTTCAGCAAAGCATTACAATCTTTAACAGAGCCCGCTTCTGAACTCATTTTGTAATTTATTTGCACAAAATACTTTCAACTAAAATTTAAAGCAACATAAATTCCCGCTTTTACGTAACTTTTTTTTATTATTGCCAGCTGGGCAAAGGTATTTACCGCCATGCAGCCTTTTAGCCTTCTTCGTGGACATCGCCGTCTAGAGGAACGCTAAGAACTAAGAAAAAAAAAACAACGAGAAAAACCTCCTTAGTCTCTTATAATATAGACACAGATAGTTTTAAAAAGAAAACATGAAATATACTCTGTGAACATATGGTGTGTAATGGATTTTCATACGAACTTCCTGGACAGTTATTCAGATTTCCTGGACACTTTTATTATTTCGCCAGGATGAAGTATTTTCTGGTCGTTCTTTAGAGTATGTAATGGTAATATTACAATGTATTTTTGAGAAAAATAAATTTTATTGGGGGTCAACTCGGCCGACAGTGAAAATTTGAGGTAGTTACGTACAGTCAACACAAGAAGTCCTTAGAATATGTAATATGATTTCAATTCTTCAGACAAATAACGACGTGGCTTCAAAATAAAACAAAATATCAATATTTAAATAGGTATATTATAAAAATCAACATCACAAAAATATTAACTAATATAATACCTAAAGGACCTAACCGTAATTTATCTAATCACCAATGGGTATAACAAAGTTTTAAGCATATGGCACTTATTATCTCTATAACCAACCAAAAAAAAAACGCTTTTTATGTGTAAGTAATAACGAAACTTGGTATGCATTTAAATCTTAAAAGTGCTATCACTTGACGCTGCATGTTTTTTTAAAAGACCTTATTTGAATATATTTAAAGAAAAAACTTTAAACAAAAACAAATACTACATGAAAAGGAAGAGACAGGTAAGAACTTATCATGTTTTCAACAAAGCATGTTCTTTTCTATTTTTTTATAGTTTTATTCGAAGTTTTATAGTAGGTATTTGGATCCAATCCTTTCTTAGATTGACTGTACTTTGTATGAGAGGCCGAGTCGACCCCCAATAAAATTGATTTAAACGAAAGGTGTCAACTCGGCCACGCAGCCGAGTTTTATGTGGCCGAGATTGGCCGGCTCGAAAAAGCTATCCCGCTATCTCTTTCTGCACTATTAATCTTCCAATCGGTTGCCAACATTCATTGCCTTCAGTCATCGACATTTCTATGCCTTCAGTGGATATTGAACGATTTACAAATTTGCTTTTAGTCATGAGCATAATGCCTAAAACCACAGCCTAAAACACTTTATTAAAATCTCGATGAAAGGGTTACTTCGGGAATTTTCATGATCGAATGGATGATGTCCTTTATAATGTTGATACTGATGATTGTTGGCACTTAGTGGAGGACCGGAAAAATATTGTCACTTTTTGGAATCCTGTAACTACTTCCAAGAAGAAGCTACTTGTTTAATAAATTAGTATAACATTTTTGTAACCTTTTTCTAGACTCCTACTGAACAGAAACACGATTGAAAAACTTTCACTCGATAGAAAATTATTATTGAAATGGAGTCTTCAAACACACTGTTTCTCCGTTTTTGACGAATAGGATCGTGTACAGAATTTAAATATATTTTATTAGATGGGTATTAATAAAAGTTAGATATTGGCTGAAAAAAAATTTTGCTAGCTATTTTAGTTTTTTTTTTATATAAATAAAAAAGCTAGTTTTTTCTCTTTTCCACTGGATCCGTCCCTCTCGCGCTGCGCGTTTTTCCGCTTAGAGTGACAGTGACCGTTGAAAAATTCACGAAATAAACCCGGATGTGCTACAGAGCAACTTATATGTTGCAGTGCAGCCGCTTTTTATAATAATAATATAATAACTGAGAAAAGCCAATACTTACATAATAATGTATGACATAGATATTTCGTACATATAAATTAATTATATAGGGAAATAGTATTGCATAGCTGACAAGGCTGGACTCCTATTCCTACACGCTACTGTGTAACAATGTCTACTACTCTAAATATAACGTCTATGGAACGTGCTGAAAAACAGCGCCGTTCAGATGAATATTGTCTCTATCAAATGCTGAGCATGCCACCATTTTCCAGAACTCTATAAAAACATTAATATTTAGGAAAAACATATAAGTATGCCATCAAAAACAAAACTTGTAAAAAAAAACAGGTCTCGCAACTTTGTTTCTACCATAAAAAGTTGTGAGATCCATGTAAATCCAAGTCGATTAATTTATTCAGTCCCTACCTAACGGACCTTCTGTCTTAAGTTATTAAATAATTAGCTAACCTAACAACATCTTATAGTGACCATACCAAAATTAGAAATTTTGAATGTTCATGTAAATGATCGCACAACTTTTTACGGTAGAAACTAAGTTGCGAGACTTGTTTTTGTACAAGTTTTGTTTTTGATGGCATCTCATTTCTTTTTGTAGATGGTCCTACTTTTTTTCCTTTCCGGTACCTTCTGCTTACAACTGCAAATGTAACTTTGTAATCCTTTATACTTATATGAGATTACAAAGTTATTTATGCGGTTGGTGTATCTAGAGCACTGGACCGAAATTGCAAAATATTTTAGTTTTTCCTTGATTTATACACTAAACACTTATATTCCAAATTTGAAGCTACCATGTCTGCTAGAAGTGCCTTAGAGTTTTGATGATCGGTCAGTCAGTCAGTCAGTGAGTGAGTGAGTGAGTGACAAAGTTGAGAAACTTTGACTAATTAGAATTCTTAAACTGCTGGTTCAAATTGAATGAAATTTGAAATATACCGTGTCTATGCAATGCCTGCTTGGTTACCGAATATTCAGGCTTCTAGTTTTATCCCCAACGAAGTTATAGGAGGTCGAAAATTGCAATTCAGGCTGCTTCGAGAAAAGGATGGTACGGCGTGCCGCTTTTTAGCTCGACTTGGCTGGAACACTGCCGTGCCCCCAGAAAAATAGAAATCTTTATCCATAAGATTTCATTTTAACTACTATTTTTTTTGTTATTCTAACCTAACACTGTAATAATGTCTTTTTTGTTATGTTTAGTATATGGTATAAGTTCTAAGATAAAAAAAAATATTTTGTTTAATCTGGGTTTTATATTAGTTTGGTCGAACGAAAAAACATTTAGTTATTTATATCGAGAGAGATATTTAAAAAACCCACTTCTAAGGATTCTAAAACAATTTTTGTCCAAAATTTGTTAAGACTGTGACCTTTCCTTCTTTTTGTTTTATTCAGAATTTAATAAGGTTGTAGATAGTGAGTCATGGATTATAGAAAATTGCAGGATTTTTTTTGACAGTGTAATAGAAGCTTATTGAAAAAAAAAAAGATCTATTGAATACTCACTCACTGTAGATCGGAAAGGATATCCTTATAGTGCAACTCTTTTTTCTTAATAAAACTATTAAGGTGGTTAAACCGAATCCCGGTGGAAGATGCACATCATAATATTGTTTTCCTTACTTTTGAATAAAAAGTACGCAAAAATTGCGTTTTAAAGTAATTAGCGGAAACTGGTTAGTAATAATTAGGGTTTACATTCAAAATCTATCATTTTATGATTTATATTTTGATTGCATTCGATTAACAAACTTAAAAACGTATTTAACGTTTTAATCACATGTTATCAAAATGCAAGGCATGAAATAGCATAATTTTAATGCGAGAACCCTACTGTTAGTAATCAATTTTCGCTTATTGCTTTAAAACGCAATTTTTGCATAATTTTTAATCAAAAATAAGGAAAACAATATTATGATGTGCATTTTGAACCGGGATTCGGTTTAACCGCCTTAAACATCCCATAAAATGCTCTTCAGTGTCATGAGAGCCTCGACAATTTTAAAAAGATCATGATTTTCGCTTTTTCTGTATGCTTAGCGTTGAACCTTGATAGATTATTTCGTGTACGAGTCAGTACATCGAATGTTAAACCCCTCACATCCAGTATTGATACAACACGGCTAAATCCGTTGACGTCTATCTTATTTGGACTCAATGTTTGTGGACGATATCGCCTCTCGTTGAACAGTCAATATTGTCGGCCATTGACCCTCTGCTCATGTGTCGATGCTGTCTTCTGTCTAGTCTCCCCCTACCAGTACCTTTGAAAACTGTTTAATTTCTCGTATTACCAAACGCAGACTTTTGCTGCTGCAAAAGTTTAATTTATATTTTTTTGAATTTTAATGTGCTACTTTTATCTACTTTTTGGAATAAATATATTTTTTTCGTGCTTTTAAAACCGATTTACTCGTAAAAGTATTTCGATATTCACGGGAAGTGCTGACGTCATCATATTGGGTCGGATACTTGTCAAATCTTAGGATGCGTTCAAGAAAAATAAATATGCCTACGGAAATGCGTGATGATGAAATCACTGAAAATAAAATGAAAGATAGGATTTTAGTGTTCCATACCCGAAGGATGTCAAGCGGGACCCTTTTACTAATACGGTGTCAGTCTGTCTGTCTGTCGGTCTGTCACAGGCTCACAGGGGTCTACAGTCTTAACCGTAAAAAGTAGAAAGTTTAAATTTTCAAAAAATACGTGTAACTATGGCCTCTACTGCCACGACAAATAATAAAATAGTGAAGATCCCCATACAAGAAACCTCGAAAAAGTTGCATTATTAAAACGCCATTGGCTTTGGCTAATGTTAAAACATACAAGTTTTAAATTTAGTCAGATTGTAGTACATATTCTAGAGTAAAATAAAAAATAATAAAAGTAGGGTTCCTTACGCAGACGGTACCAAATTTTTTGTCTGGCGCTACCATTTTCGCGCCTTTTCGCATGTATATTGTTGCTATTTCCATCCATCCATCAGCCTGTTTCGTCCACTGCTGGGCATAGGCCTTTTCAGGATTTCGCCACGCTTGGCGGTCCTCCTGGAAGAAATGCCCATACTCACATACGCTGGGCAGGCGGGTTGGTGAGCGCGGTGCCGAAACCCTTGCACCAGTGACGCCGCTGCCCGTTACCAGTCTGTTTTATATAAGGCCCAGCAATTGGGGATGGATATACCGCCATCCATCGGTCCCAGGCAATGGTGGGCCGCCTGGTTTTGCCTAAGAGCTGTTCTCTTACTCTCCCCCGAATAACTTCGGGAGGATTTGCGAGTAAGATGGTGGTACCTCCACAGTCGAGCCCGGCATCAGCTCTACCACCTACTTGCTATTTACCATAGTTTTTTTGGGTGCCGCACCTGTCAAAAACAAAAAGATATCTAGTAAGTATACTAATAATAAAGTAGTAAAAATATTGTATCTCTACATTGAATATTTTATCAAAATTTTAAATAAAATGGGTTAGTATAATTGTACTTTTTTTACGGAAGTCAAAATTACCATTTTTAGAATTTTTATCGGTCTGTCTGTATGTTTGTATGTAAGTTCCATTTTCACTGAAGAACCACTAAACCAGTTAGTTCATTATCACCGTAGTGACACTGGTCGACATAATAGGCTATAATGGGTGTTCATAAAATAACGTCCAAGCCGAAAACGGGGCAGTCAGCAGAGATTGAATAAAGGCGGGCGGAGCCGCAGGCAAGGGCTAGTATATTATAAAAGAACAACATCACTTAGAGAAAATACCTGTGCAAGACATGAAATTAAAATATAAATTGAGCCGTAACAATCGTCGTCGGTGGACAGCGGGTGGACCACGTGGTGATACATGGCGTCACGATAAGTTTTTTCATATTTTTTAAAATATAAGTTACATTCATAATAATGATAATAGCACCACCTGTGTTTACGAAAGGAAACATCTGCAGATTTTGTTTTGTTCAAAGGATTTTGATCCGAGCGCAGATAGGTGTCATTACACCTGGGTGTTTATAAAATAATATTTACCCAAAAGCGTAAATTTAATTTGGGTTGTCCTACGACCCTAGGGAACTGAGAGCGGTAGCAAACTTATTCGATAGGCAACTTGCACTTAGCTCTCTATTCATCCAAAGGGAACAAACTATAGCCTATGTTCAAGTGAAGAGTCTGACCAATACAACAGTGAAAGAATTCTCAAAGTCGGATCTGTAGTCTTCGATCAGGAGTCTGTAGTTCCAAAGATTACCCGCACAAATTAAATTAAATGCTTTGTCCCTGTACCCATGGAACAAACTATCGCTTTTAACTAAGTGAATATGTAAGCATTTTTTTTTATTTTTATTTATTTATTTATTTATCTTCAGTGTAACTTAAATATATGGTACATTGTAGTATGTAAAGGTAAAAACCAGATTACATACTAAGTTTAGTCTTATTATATATAGTATTGTATAAAAGTACCTCGGGGAGCCCTGTTCCCTACACTAAGTACTAAAAGTACCTGTACGGTAGGGTTACAGTGATTACTAGTCGCACTAAATTATACATTTCCAGAAGGGAAGTCAGCACTACTGACTATAATAACAAGAAAAAAAAAAAACATGCTATTATAAACAGAAAAACAAAGAAAGATAATATACCTATGACAAAAAAAGCAAAAAAGAAAAACATATAAGAAAAACAAGATATAAAATCATAGTTGCATGCAATTACTGTATAGTTCAAAAATTTAGCCTTGCTTAATATTAATAATTTGTTTTTGTTTGTGTATTAAGTGAAAGTGTGTATCATATACAGTGTGTGTATTTGTTGAGTGCTTGTGTGTTTATGAGATTGTAGCTAGTATACAGATTACAGCATGGCACAATATTGTACAAGTAACTGTCTTGAGATGCATCATCATTCTATTTTAAATAATGCCTCTGTGTTATCATAGTTTAATTTAAGTAAGTATTCTGTAATTTTTTTCATGAAATCATTACTGTTTAAATGAAATATTGGTAAACAGATGCTAATTTTATTGTAGATGTAAGGTCCTATAAAATTTAAAGAATTTTGTCCAAACTTAGTTTTGCATAATGTGGTATCAAAAATACGGTCCTGTCTGCGTTTTCCTATACGCTTGAGTTGGTGATTTTGGTAGTTGACAGATTTATGTTGTCTCATCATTAATGCCTTTACGTATAGCTGTCTTATTGTAAGAACTGATATCTCTGAGTATAGCGTAGTAGTAGAAAATCTCATTGGTTTAAAAGTCATTACTTTAAGCAAGAATCTTTGGGCTCTTTCCAGTTGTATTAGGTGTGTGGTAGCAGCGGATCCCCATGCTGTTATACAGTATGAGAGAATAGATTGGGCTAGGGAATAATACACCATTTTCAGGACTTTATCACTACCTACATGACGAAGATGTTTAAATATGTACACGAGTTTTCTAGTCCGTTTTGTCAAGGCTGTTATATGTTCCACCCAATTCAGATGCTGATCGACTATTACTCCCAAATATTTAATCGACTTAGTAGAACAGAGTAAAGGACAGCTACAATATTGACTATCAACACAAGTGTGAATTTTAAAAGCAAGGGGCTTGACTGGCTGCGTTACGGATGTTATCGTAAATGTAACAAATTTTGTCTTTTTGACATTTAAGGTTAGTAAATTGTTCCTCAGCCACTCCGACACTACTCGAAGGCCCTCATTGGCCTGGTTTCAACGTTTTTCCAATTGCTATCGTTGAACAATAGAACTGTGTCGTCCGCAAAAGTTATAATCTGACCGTTATTCAAATTTGTACCACAAAGATCATTAATATAAATCAAGAACAACGTAGGTCCAAGAATACTGCCTTGCGGCACACCAAAAACCACGCTTTCACAATCACTAAGACGATTACCAATCTTAACCTGTTGTTGCCGATCACAAAGATAGCTGATGAACCAATTTTGAGCTATGCCTCGAACGCCTATGTTCTCAAGTTTTGTCAGCAGAATCTGAGAAGACACGGTATCAAATGCCTTAGCTAGGTCGAGGAAGATGCCTACACACTTTTGGCTTTTATCTAAATGTTTTGTTACATATTCAGTAAGTTTGGTGACGGCATCCTCAGTCGACCTGCCATTCCTAAACCCGAATTGGTTATTTGATAGTAAGTTATGGGCTTCCAAGTATTTTTTTAGTCTGTAATTAACTAGTTTTTCTAATATCTTAGAGATGCAAGGGAGAAGTGATATAGGCCTATAGTTTGATACTTCACCTTCATCACCACTCTTGTGTATTGGACATATAAGAGATTGTTTGAAAGCAGAAGGAAAAATGCCCGAATCAATGCTTCCTTGACAAATCTCCGTAATAGGCTTAGTTAGGGCAATCATTGATTGTTTTATAGCTCTGGTTGATATTTGGTCCCATCCTGGTGCTGAGTCTATTTTTAAGGATTTAATTATACGCTGTATTTCCTGCTCATCTGTTGGAAACATAGCAAAAGAATCAGCAGGTGAGTCTTTGTTAATGTTAAAAGCTAGGTCTTTTTCCGTATGATTATTCTTTTTAAGTATATCGTTAGCAAGTAATGAGCCTACATTGGCGAAGTATTTATTTATTTTATTGAGTGACTCATTTACGGTCTTTCCATGTTGAAGAAATTCGTCGCAGTTGTTAATTTTGTTTGGAGAATTGCAGATTCTTTTTACATTTTTCCAGGTTTTTTTGATATCCTTTGAATGTTTTTTAAGTTCCGTGCGTTCATATTCTCGTTTTAGTTTTTTTAATAAGTTGTTACATGTGTTTCTATATTTTACATATTCCGTTTTTATATCTACTCTTGTTGGATTTTTCCTCACCTTCATGTGAAATTTGTCTCGTTTTCTCATACATTTAATTAGACCGGCTGTTACCCAGGGCTTAAGATTAACTTTGCTTTGTGGTATTTCCATTTTTTTGCTATATTTTCGAATAACGTTTGATACTATTTTCAAAAATGCGTAAGTAGCATGATCAAGATCTGTTTAAGTCAAATATTTGTCCCAACATATAGATGTTAGTTCTTTATGTATAGCTTCATAATCTGTCTTAATGAATGTTGGTCGTCTTATCTTTTTAGGATTGTGTTTTAGTTGAAGTTGAACAACTATCGGAGAATGGTCAGTAATTGATACTGGCAGTACTAAAACAGTTGCTGGTTTTTTAGTTTTGAGAATACAGTGATCCAAGCAGGTTTTTTGTCTAGTTGGAAATGTGTGACCCGGTAATAAAGTATGTGTTGGTAGTAAGGAAAGATAATCATGTGAATTTGAATCAACATTATTATTATCTTTAATGTCAATGTTAACGTCTCCTATTAGCATTAAATTGCCACTTGATTTATGTTCTGTAAGATAACTGTCCAGAGATTCACAAAATGTTTTTGCTCTTTTAAAAGCTGGTGGTCTGTAAATGCAAACTATAGTACAATCTTTACCTACTTTAAGAGTTAAGCAATTTGCTTCTTTTATTACTGTAGGTTCAGTTAACGTGATATTCTGTAAGTTATTTTTAATGTAAACAACTAATCCATCATTTTGATTTATATAATTTCTTGTATAGTGCAATTTGAAACCTTGTAACTGGGGTTGCGTGTAATTATTATTAAGCCAGCACTCTGATAGAACTATGATATCTAATTCAACACTAACTCAAGTTAGATACACCTGAAAGGCATCTATATTGTGAGCTATGCTTCTTATAGGCTAGGTAGGCTACGATTGCTAGACTTCTGTTTACTTGCTTTATGTAGGCGTTGCATTCTTCTGGTTACGTTAGCAAAAAAGATGTACAGGCATTGACTTCGTCAACACCTATAGCTATATCATCGATTTTATTCATTATTTAATGTTTGCAATTGAAGTTTTACCCAGCTGTACAGTACAGTTAAGGGTATTTTTTTTGTGATTTTGTTTGCTTGGAACCCGAAGTCTGCAATGGTGAATGTAATTGAAAGTGTGTTTGTGTGTTTAATGTGTAAAGTGTTTTTGTGTTTGTAAATATGTGTATAATTAGTAAAAGGTGATTTACAAGGAATGAAATTTTTGGCTAAGGTGATGTAAGAAAAGAACATATTTAAACATGCTACAAGACATAAAACTATTACATAATTGTTAGGAGCACTTATAAAACAATATAGTCATTGATCTATTTTATGATCCGTCACGATCTTCATTTTCAGTGCATCTAAATGTTGCATAGATTTAACTTGAATTGCTGGTTGACCTTCTTCCTTCCTAATGAGAATTCTACCACCCGAGATCCAGCAGAAATTAAAACTGTTCTTCTTAATCCATTCTCGACACAGATAGTGAAGTCGTTTCCTCTTCTTAGTCAGAAGGCCATGGATGTAAATCGGTTGATTGTCACTATCCAGCCCAAGCCTTGTTGTGTTGAGTTTTTCAGTTTTATTGGCGTTGTTATAGGCTTTTACGGATTTAATAACTTTCTCCTTTTGAGCAACAGTATTTAACTCCACTATGATTGGTTTTGGTTGCCCTGGTCTTCCCATAGTTCGATATAAGTTTCGAAGGCTGTTTGGATTGAAGTCCATGTTTATGGTTTCAAATATTTTATTCATCACGTCATTCAAGTCTTCATTTTGTTGTGTTGGCACATTTCTTATCTCCAGGCAAGTTTCTACCAGTTTCTGCTGAACGTTATCAAGTTCTTGTTCAAGTGTATCTATTTGGATATCGGTATTAACTTTATTACTCTCTAATATTTCAACGCGATTCTTTAGATCTTTTTGCTGAGAAATAATTGTAAACAAATAATTGAGCTCTTAAACTGCAATATTTCCGTATTTTGTTTTTTAAGTTCATCTAGATCGACTTTAATGAAACTCATTGCTAACTTTTGCTCCTCTTTGAAATCAATCATCAACTGCATAATTTCTTTTCGTAGCAAAATCAGTTGGCCCCCAACAGTGTCTTCAGGGTATTTTCTTTTCCTGTCGAATTGCTGAAATTCTTGTTCATCTGCTCTTGACAAATCTGGTTGAGATGACGAGTCACTGGACATTTTGGGAGAATGTTGAAGAGGCATAATAACAATGCAGACCGATATAAACAATAAAAAAAAAAAAAAAAAATTAAAAATCTTTATGGAGTAACCCAAGGCGAGAATCGAACTTGTGTCGTCTGCGTTGTAGTGTAACCCGGTTCTCTTTCGGCCACCGCTGTCGACAACCACAGCGACCATTATAACAGTAATAGTAGATTGTTATCCAAGGGAGGTAAGTTATCAATTGCACACGTGTGTAACACTCTACTTTTCATCATTAATGCGAGGAAATAAAAACACTTACAAAATTATGTTTGCAACAACGCTTACAAGTTGTAAGTTACAACAAGGTAATTTTACTGCCGCCATTTTCTTTTCATGTGACTTTTTTTGTGCAATCTTGTCTTACTGGCCGTGTTTTAAAAATGAAACGAATTTAGTTGTTGTTTAAACGTCGTTTTAACATTTTATTTAGCATATTTACCCATTATGCAAAACACATTTTTCCGTAATAAAATACAGAATAACAAAATCAAGTTCAATACGACTTACTTTCAGAGCATTAGTAATGAAATAGTAGATTGTTATCCAATGATCACTTACACCCGTGTGTAATACTCTACTTTTCATCACTAATGCGAGGAAATAAAAAAAACTTGCAAAATTATAACATGATGATTAACTGCACCTGTACCCACTTGTTTGTATCACAGTAATTATATTTATCCCAACCGGTTCGATTTTAAACTATTACCATGGGTCTATTAAATAACTAATAACACTTTTTTGGCAAAAAATTGATTCGACGTGCAATCAATGAAATATGTCGTTAATCAATTATGAAATTATGTTTGCAATACTTTTCAACAACGTTTTCAACAAGATAATTTTACTGCCGCCATTTTTTTTCATATGACTTTTTCTTTTTATTTTGTGCAATCGCGTATTACTGGCCAGTGTGATTGTTTTAAAAATAAAACTAATTTAGTTGCTGTTTTTAATCATAAACGTCTTTTTAAGATTTTATTTAACATATTTACATATTTACGCAAGTCACATTTTTCCACAATAATATATAAATAAAATACAGAATAACAAAATAAAAAGGAAAAAGGCAGAACAGATATTTTCCATTGTCATTTGGCGAGACGGGTGATTGACTACATAGTTAGTGACTGTAAGGGACACTCACGGACTGGGTAAGTGGTCTGTGGGACACTCGTTTGATTTTCAAATTTACTCACCTCCCTAGGTAGGTAAATCGAATTTACCTCCCGCATTTCGAGTTATATATAACTTACTTTCAGAGCGTTAGTGTTGAAAAACATTTTTTTAATCGGTTCCATAGTTATAGTATATATCTATAGGTGTCGCTGCGGTGCAAGAGCGCTGACCTTGGCTGCGCAAGTATTTTTTTCTGTATCGCACTTAGTACCATAAAAACAGCGAAAACGTTTTCAGATTATAACTCAAACATAATTTTATTTACCCCTGTATGAACAAATAATGTTTTCTTTTCTACCTATATATAATGTATTGTTTTATCATAGAAAATACGTGGAAAAGTAATCCCTTATTCGATTCTATTTATTTTGACGTTTCCGCGGGCAATGCCAGCTCTTTACACATGGCCATTGTACTGTAATAACGAGCATTCGAATGAAACATGGATGCAGTATAGTTAGATTATAATAATTTGTCAAGTTGGGTAGGCATTATGACAATGTTGATAGTCAAAAAATTAAGGCCTTACCCCTGGTGCATGATAATCTTACTGAGCGATTTTGAACTTCAGTATGTTGTCAGAAAGTCTACATTAGAACGCTCGCTTCGCGCGCTGGCGGCACGCAAAATCAGTGAATTAGAGGTTTTTCTGGATTTTACGAAAAAGTATGTGATGTAGGAGTTTTTTCACCTGACATCGGAAAATAAACCATGTTTTCTTGTTATAGCAGTATTTTCAGACACAAAACTCAAGCCGTTTAGACATAAAACGAAATAATAACTTAAAAGGGCATAATTTTCAAAAATAAAATCTTCGCGCGAAAAGTGTCCAATTAGGTAACCGACTTGACAACGGAAAGACAAAGGTCTGAAAAAACACGTGTCCAAGTTTTACATTGATCAGATAAGTAGCTGATTCAGCATATTAAAACAAAAACCGTTGAAAGACCCAATACAAGCCCTATAATCTTATCTTCGAAAACAATATGTATTTTTTCAGTTCTGTATTTACCATAGACTTAGGATATACATACACCAGTATTTCCTAAGTCTATGGTATTTACATCAGAATCGTATTAAAATTCGATTGTCATTTGGCTTTTCAGCTAAGCAAATTAGCCCGTTTGACAGTTGAAATCGTACGTTTTTGGTTGACAACAACAAAACAAGACAATCGTATTCACTTGAAAGCCGAAAATTTACGATTTCAATGGTCAAACGGGCTAAGTTAGCCATTACAATCAGTTTTAATACGATTGTCTTAAGCAATTGCACCTCGGGTTTTCTGAAAAACTTGTTTAAAGTTGAATTTCCCAACTCCCACTTCGCTTTAAACTGTTGGTCCATACTTCTGTCCGAATTACGGCGATATGGCTGAGCACCCACCACACTGGGACGTGATAATCATCGGTGAAACGTGGGTGTATATATGACGAGTCCATACTCGGTCGGACACACCTTTGAAGCTTCCTTCTTATTCTTTTTTTTCTTCTTATCTTGGACTTATGTGATGACTACTGATGACTAACGAAGTAATAGAAAAAAATCGATTATATAGAATTTTGTTATTAATGTTCGTAACCCTTCCAAGAGCTTATATACTAGTCAAAACAAAATAAGGGCCACTAGGTTTTTAAGGTGCACCAAGAAAATTATAAAATTAACACATTGTTTCATTACCGTAAACATAAAATATTGTTATTTTTTACCGTTTAGGGTAGGAACTGTTTAAATTAAATATCATTAAATATGCTTCTTTAACTTTTCATAAAAAAATACAATTTAGAATAAAAAACACAAACAACAAAAGGTCATTGAAAATTTGAAAATTCTTTACTTTTGATTTCTTTTTCTGTTTGTTAATAACGGGTATGCCCTCCTCTTTAAGCTATGCACTCCTGTAGCCTGGAATAAATGCTTTCGATCAAATGCCCGACGTTCTCAGCTGGAATCTCTTCCCAGGCACGTTTCAAAGCGTCAATCAGTTGTTGCTGGTTGTAGACCACTTGCTCACTCTCTTTAACTCTTCGTTTCAGTTGGTCCCACATTTGCTCGATCGGATTTAAGTCTGGACTGCTTGCTGGCCATGGTAACACTTGAATGTGAGAGTCTTTCAGTACAGACTGGGTTGCTTGAGCTGTGTGTGCACGGGCATTGTCTTGCATTAGGATGAATCCAGGACCCATTCGCTGGGCAAATGGGACCACATGAGGCCTGATGACTTCTTCTATGTAACGCTGAGCAGTTACGGAATCCTCATTTAAAATAGCGAGCTCAGTTTTGCCATGTAAGCTAATCCCACCCCAAATCATTACGTTGGGACCACCGAAACGGTCACCTTCGTGTATGCAGGCTTCCGAAAATCGCTCGCCGCGTCGTCTCCACACCCCAAAGCACCGATCGTCATTGAAAATTTTTAATTTGCACTCGTCGGTGAAAAGCACCATGCCCCACTGATTATGCCGCAGTCCAAATAAAAATAAAATAATAAAAATAAAATATGTTTTATTTCGTTTAAATAGGTTAAACTAACATAAATAGTGGCTGGTGTCTCCTTGTAAGCTTGAAAGGCTTGAGTTGGGAGGCACCGCTCCTCTTTAGAAAACTAATTATACCTAAAAATAACATTTTGCTTAAAACTACACACAGGAAATACATTAAGGTAATTATATTTAAGTTTAAATTCAATTTCAGCATTAAGTTTAATTTAGCCATGTACGTGTATGGCTTGTGGTGCATCTGTGTGTATGTGTGCGTGCGTGTGTGAGAGGGCGCGTGTGTGTATGTGTGCGTGCGTGTGTGAGAGGGCGCGTGTGTGTATGTGTGAGTGTGTGTGTGTGTGTGTCTGTGTGTGTGTGTGTGTATTGACGGGAGAATCTTCAACGATTTGCACGTTGAGCCCTGGACGAAGTAATTCAAACAACTCGTCGTTTTGAAGTTTGCTGGTCTTCGTGCAATCGATTACGGATCGTTTGATCACTGACACGAGTACCCGTTGTCAACTGTAGGCGATTTTGTAACTTACGAGCCGTTACTGTGCGTTCTCGGCGGGCACCCGATCCTCTTGAGCTGTTGTAATGCGAACTCTACCCGAGCCAGGTCTTCTTGCAATATTGCCTGTCTCTTGGAAGCGATTCTAAGCATTTTGGATAGCTCTTCAAGAAAAACCCAGGTGCAAACCCACACACCGCTGAGAATTTCCTTCTCGGATCATTGTAACGGCTCTGGTTGCAGTAATTGTGTCCATATGTCTTCGTACTTGTGGCATTTTATCGTTAAATGTTGTTTAGACAAGATAACTAAACAAAATTATGATAATTTTCAGAATATCAAGACGCTAATCGAAACAAATCTCAGAGAAAAATCAAAACAAAATTAGAAGATAATTTCAAATTCATTTTTTTTTTGCTAAAGGCCAGCATTTGGTCTAAGGCACAATATCAAAGAGGTTAGATACCAAAGATTTCGTAACGTCAATGTTTTGCTACTTATCAATTAGTTGTGTTCATTAAATTATACTGAAATGTAAAAATAACAAGTGGCCCTTATTTTGTTTTGAGTAGTATATATCCAAAGCTGGTAAAGGTTATATAAGGTGACATTTATTTATACAGCCAAATTAATACTGAAGACTAAGCAAGTAGTCGGTATCAAGGTTCGATGATCCTTTTTGGGCAATTCGATTTTTTTTCCTGTTACTAACAAACGCAAGCCCCCCGTCAACTACTATGGGAGGACAACATTTCATTTTGCGAAATTAGCACAAAGTGTTATCAATCCGTGACACTGCTCGATCCATGATCACTTACCAAGCCTCCAGTATGAATATGGCTGCATGAATAAATATAAATTATACCTATATTCATGGATCGAGTAAAAGAATAAATAAACTTTTAACAAAAATATAATATAATAATTGAAGTCGGTTGTTATTTTTTTGTTAAAAGTTTATTTATTTCACGCTTTTTAGTGTTGACGGGTTAAATTGTGAAAAATGGGTAGACTACAGTGAGCACTCTGATTGCCTCATGTGAGGAGTGTCAAATTCAAAAGTCCCGTGGCATAATGACAATTTCAAGTAATATCCTGCAATGAGCACACTAACACAAAGCGATTGCCACCATTTGGAGTTATGTGCTGTCATTCGTTCAGGAGTTCTATGGTGATGTGGCCACGATCGAAGGTCAGGTGAATTATGTAAATTTTCAAGTAACATCTTGCAATCTGCATCCTGGTACAAAGTGTTTGCCGCAATATCGAGTGATATGCTGTCATCCATTGAGGAGTTCCACTGCCTATCTCCGAAGACCATGATCAGATCACGACCAAACTAAAATGGAATCTACCCGGAAGCACACTCTTTCAAACAAAAAAAATAATATTTCAAATCGGTTAAGATATGCCGGAGATATTTGCCTCAATATCGAGTGAATGCCGTCATCCGTTGAGGAGTTCTGTGAAGTTGGTTAAAAAGTAAATTTCGTGTCGTATCAAGAAGTCAAAGAGAAGGCACGGTGCAGAAGTGAAGAGAAGACTCCACCGACAAGAGCACAGCTCTTAAATTGTGAATGAATGAAAATTAAATAAATATCACCTTATATTCATAGTGGTTATGATTTCATAATAAGTATGCCGAAAAAATCATGTTATTATCAGTACAAAGACATTATCTAAATTTACAGCTCACAAAGGAACCAATAATCTGAACTAAATCGCTTGCCTCAAGTGTCTTTTTATCATGAGTTGTTTTTCTCATTTTTCTTCACTTATCGTATATTTACGATAAAGAAACGTTTTTTTACAGTTTTGCGATAAGCTAATCAGCAGCAACCTATTTTAATGTGAAAATGGCGCAAGCGACTGTTTTGTAACAAAATATTATGTACCAAAGTTGTCTTGTTGAAATTTTTAAAAAGAAATGTGGCTTATTGCAATGCATTAATCAATCCATCCCACTCATCAGGCTGTTTCGTCCACTTTTCCAAGATTTCGCCACTCTTGGGTTGGTGAGCGCGGTGCTGAAACCCTCGCACCAGTGTGACGCCGCGCCGCGCTGCTGCCCGTCACCAGTCTGTTTTATGATGTAAAGCCCTGCAATTTGGGATGGATATACCGCCATCAATTGGTCCAAGGCAATGGCCACCTGTTTGAGTCTGCTTGAGAGCTGTCCTCTTACTCTCCCCCGAATAACTTCGGGAGGTTTGCGAGTAAGATGGTGGTACCTCCACAGTCGAGCCCGGCATCAGCTCTACTATCTATATATTATTGTATGAATAAAGATATATTATACCCTTCAATGATTTATTTTTTTGTTTGTGATACTTGTTAATAATTATAAATAAATAGAAGTTGGAGTATAATATAATAGTAATAATAAATCAAATAGCATGTTTTGTCACATAGTTAATGGTCACACGAGAAAAATCATTCTTATCTCATAGACGCGGTGCGGCAAAAATGTGCGGTTTCTAGTATCAAAGTATTTTACGATAAAGTCAGCTAGCATCCGTAAAATAATGAAGAATTGGCCTGTTTCTTTTTATAAATAAATAATTACGATTCGAAAACTGTTTCGAGGAATAGCTTTCCTTTACTCTTTTTAGTATACATTTTTTTTATTATTAAATGAAAAAAGAGGTTTCTTTCATTTGACCTTCAGCAACGTCATTAAAACAAAACAATTTTTTTATTTATTAAGTATAAAGTCAATATGACACAGTCATCGGACACCCCTGTTAAGTTCGCAGAACCTGTATTAGGAGTGACCGCTCTTTCCTTATGATCGTTGTGAATATATCCATCCATCCATCAGCCTGTTTCGTCCACTGCTGGACATAGGCCTTTCCAGGATTTCGCCACTCTTGGCGGTTATCCTGGAAGAAATGCCCATACTCACACACGCTGGGCAGGCGGGTTGATGAGCGCGGTGCCGAAACCCTTGCACCAGTGACGCCGCTGCCCGTCACCAGTCTGATTTATATAAGGCCCAGCAATTGGGGATGGATATACCGCCATCCATCGGTCCCAGGCAATGGTGGGCCGCCTGGTTTATTTGCCTGAGAGCTGTTCTCTTACTCTCCTCCGAATAACTTCGGGAGGTTTGCGAGTGATGTAACTGTGAAATGCAAGTCACAGTCCACACCTGGCACATCGGCGTTTCACCGACGATTATTACGTCCCTACGTGATGGGTGGTGAGCCCTATCACCGTTTTGCAGGAATAAATACTTACACGCTTTTTAGGGCATGCAGGTTTCCTCAGGATGATTTCCTTCACCGTCAGCAAGTGGTAAGTATTATATAAAATAAAATAAATACTTCTTAAAATAACTATTTTATGGAAAATGCATGGATCCAAAATATTTATTTGCCTGTTAAATTGAATTTATGAATAACTCACAAGTCACACTTCAGAAGTTGTTATTTAGTAGTGATGCGTTGATTAACTATGTTTTTTTATCAACAACTTTTTATATCTATATCTGCTTAGATTTACTTCACACTGCGTATGGAAAAATAAAGAAAATCTATAAAAAAAAACATACCGTTTCAGGTAAACCCACTGTCACGATTCGCTAGAGTCTAGCGGCTAGACAAACTATTATTATTTAGATGTCAAATTTCCACTTGATCGTTGTCTATGTGTACCATTTGAATGATTATTTCTGTTATTATATTACAAGTTGAAAACGACACAGAAAATATATTTAAATACAAACTAGTCGGAGGAATTTTAAAACTACTAGGCACGTAAATTAGGAAAATTGGTGCTTGCCCGACCGGGGATCGAACCTGGGTCTCAAGATGGCAAGTCAGAAGTTAGACCTGCTCAAGATTAAGCTTGACGACATTAATAATAAATTAAATTAATTGGTACTTAGTTAAAAAGTTTCACTCTTTTTATTTCAGCACTTACATACGACGTATTGGTGGAAAAAAAGTCCATCACCGTAAATATAATCTATTCTGGGCAAATTATCACTTTGTCCTTTAAGAAAGTCTACTTTCATGGTGCTAGATAATATAAATATCACATAAATATATATATAAAAATATAACATAAATTTTAGTTGTAAAATACTTGTATCTTTTACATTGATATCGCATTTATTGAACAGCATACGTAAAATTACAACCACCCGCGGAGTGTTGCGGTAGCGTGACGTCACAGCGAGGCCAATCTCCGGCAGAGATTCCGCGCTAGACTATGTTAACTTAAATAATCTATTTCGCAGTCATTTAACGACGGAGTAAAATTTTTTTTTCGCTACTTTTTTGGTTTTGGTCTATATTTTAATCCTATGAAATTAAATATGGTTTTAACGACATCATGAAACTTGTTCATTTCACGCTTTTTAGGGCATGAAGTTTTCCTTTACCGTTCAGCAAGTGGGATTGAGTAATTAAGTAAGAACACAAATACTATGCACATAAATTCCGAAAAACCGACCCCGACCGGGGATCGAACCTGGGTCTCCAGATTGAGAGGCCAGCGTTCTACGGTCTGAGCTACCGCCGCTTTTTAGGGTTCCGTACCCAAAGGGTAACCAATGGGACCCTATTACTAAGACTCCGCTGTCCGTCTGTCACCAGGCTGTATCTCATGAACCGTGATAGTTAGACAGTTGTAATTTTCACAGATAATGTATTTCTGTTGCCGCTATAACAACAAATACTTAAAAACAGAATAAAATTAATATTAAAGGGAGCTCCCATTCAACAAACGTGATTTTTTCCCGTTTTTATAGATAATGGCACGGAACCCTTCGTGCGCGAGTCCGACTCGGACTTGGCCGTTTTTTTTAGTTTCAAACATTTAGTTACCAAAAAATAAAATCACTTTTAGAAATACAGCGGGACCCGCACTACTAAGTCTGTTACGCTAGTTACTAGATAAAAATATACATAGAACACGCTTATTTACAGCTTAGATAAGCTAGTAGACATTTTACTTGGCGCAAAATGAGGTGCCCAATTTAGTGTTAGCAGCCTTAAGGGCATGTGTGACCTGAGATTGAGCACCTCATTTTGCATTAGGTGACTGAGCTTTATGACGTTTTTTTGTTTTGAGCCGTGGCTGTTACGACAAATGAAATATAACACGCTTTTAAAAAAACTTGAGTTTTTAATAAATTACTCTGCTTTTAATTGAAATAATAGCACATTTTTTTTCGAAATCTTCATCTTAATTGGTATGGATTGAATGGTATTGGATTGGTGGATTGGTTCTCGAAAGAAGATCTTTAACAAGTCTAAAATCGAGTATGTAAAATAGAGAGTTACAAAAGTATCTATTTTATTTTCATAAATTAATGATTTGTCACGGTGTGGTAAAAATTACATATAAACGTTAAAATATCCTAAGTATATTTTTTTATAACTATGGGTATCATGATTATTGCAATTAAATCTTCCAGTCTCTCTGTTTTCTCCTATTTGCGTCATATTCCCCCTTAAGACGACATAGGTAGTAAAAAAATAGATTTTAAAACAGTAGAACTCACATAATATAAAATAGCGTTCTTTCCAAAAAAAAAGTTACAAATGAGGCCTTTTCCAAGACTATAACAGAGTACAAAACGTGATAAAAATTAGCTGCATCTAAAAAAACTGCAAAGTGAAAGGTTTTTTTCAGTTCAAATAGTAGTCCGTCAAAACTAATAAAGTAACAATAATGAATGACTGTTGTAAACATATAAACCTATTATTAAACGCTTTCGCGTGAAATTATATTATCTGTCATTAAATCCATATAAGAAATAATTCATCTCTCTTTATCGTGCGCGCTCGCCGCAAGCTAACCACTGAACAACTGACACTGCCTGGATCCGGACCACCCAACCCATTCTATGTGAACGAACATTTATCGCTGAAAAATAAGCTTATCTATTCCAAAGCCCGTGTTTTGCGCAAGGAAAAAAACTATAAGTATGTGTGGGTAAAAAACGCTACGACCTGTATGCGAAAAACAGATAATAGCAACATTATACAAATAAGACAAGAAAGTGATTTCTCCAAAATTGTATGACTTTTATCTGTTTTGATCGTAATGAAGGGTTTACTAATTTTTAATAGGATTAAACCTTTTATCACATATTATATTAAAACTTTTTATATTCTTTGCTTTTACCACTTAACAAATTTGTTTGATAATGAACGCTCTCTGTACATCCTTTTAATTAACTATAATTCTTTTTGTTATTTATCAACTTTTTCCAACTCATTTCAACAATATTTTACAACATTACTATGTTCTTCGCCTGCGACAGATATTATACATTACTGTTTTATACACTATGTATACCAGCTCATAGTATTATTGAACATCATTCACGATGTTTTATTGTTAAGTTCCCGACATAATTTTGTCTCTACAAGATATTTCTACAATATAAATGAAAAGTAGCCATGATCTTAACATTTACTACCAAAACTGTCGTGGTCTTCGAAGTAAGCTCAAAACATTACGCTGTAACATAATGAATAGTAATTATGATGTTCTGGTTCTCACTGAGACGTGGTTAATGGAAGGAATTTTTGACGCTGAGGTTGTTGGGGATGGATACACAGTATTTCGCAAAGACAGAAATCCACGCACCTCATCAAAAACTGATGGAGGTGGTGTGTTGGTCGCCGTCAAGAATAAGTTTAACGTCATACGCCGTCATGACTGGGAATCACCGTTAGTGGAAGAGATAGCGCTGTTATTTTTGAATGCTTGTTATATACCGCCTGACTCTAAGAAGGATTTATATGACAGTCACCTTAATAAAATGTTTGATATTGGTGTTGAAATACCTGACTACAATATTGTCCTTATAGGTGATTATAATTTACCGGATATTAAGTGGAAGTTTTCATCCGATTATAATAATAATTCACATGGATCTCTATACGATCCAGTTACAGGTTTTGAACGACTATTCGAAACCTTAATGTCATTCTTAAACCTATCACAATATAATAATATAATCAATCAATTTGGACGATTACTTGACCTTGTTCTCTCCAATACAACATGTATTGTTTCACTTTGCGATGCACCTCTCTCAAAAGTTGATATTTATCACCCTCCTTTGACATTAACTTTACCTATTCCTATCACTACAAATTCTCTTCCAAATGTAGAAATTCCAAAATACAACTTTTTTAAAGCTAATTATGTCTCCATTAATTCCAAAATTTCTAAGATAGACTGGGTGAACGAACTTAGTGCCCTGACTATCGAAAATGCAGTCAATCGTTTTTATTGTATTATATACGAGATACTGAACGTTGATGTCCCTCTTGTTAAAACGAAGCCAGCCAAGTATCCTATTTGGTTCTCACGTGACTTAATTAGAGAGTTGAGAGCAAAAGAAAAGGCATGGATTCGCTGGAAAACTTATGGCTCTCTGTCTGATTACCAACGGGTTTCAACATATCGTTGTCGCGTAAAGCAATTGCTTAAAAGCTGTCATGTAACATATATAAAAAACGTTGAAGAGTTAACAAAGACTAACATCAAATCATTCTGGAAATACACATCTTCTCTGAAGAAAACAAATACTGGGTATCCATCTACAATGACATTTGAGGATCAATCTTCTCACAGTCCTTCCGATATATGTGAAATGTTTTCAAAGTACTTTTCTTCCGTTTTTGAACCAGTGGATCACGATGCTTATAACACAGATTTTATTGCTTTAAATGACGGCCCATCTTTGGCTACTCCTTTGTCTGAGATAAATCTTTTAGAGTTCGAAGTTGAAAAAGCCCTTCTTGATCTCGATAGCAATAAGGGCCCAGGGCCGGATAAAATAAGCTCATTCTTTCTAAAACATACAGCTTCTACAATCTGTGTTCCATTGACTTTGCTCTTTAACGTAAGTCTTCACGTTGGGATCATCCCTGCAAAATGGAAGATAGCTCATGTGACTCCTATTCATAAGGGAGGTGCTAAAAATCTTATTGAACATTACCGCCCCATTTCTCTCCTATCAATAATCCCCAAAGTATTTGAAATGTTAATTCACAACAAAGTATATCTTTACGTTGAACCACTTCTAGATACTCGTCAGCACGGATTTGTGAAATCAAAATCTACCGTTTCAAACCTTTTACCCTACACAAATTTTCTTTTTAAAGCTCTTGATGATGGTGTAGCTGTTGATTCAGTGTACACAGACTTCAGAAAAGCCTTTGATAAAGTGGATCATAAGCTTCTGCTGCAAAAGCTTTATTTTAATGGAATAAAGGGTAATTTGCTGCGATGGTTTTCATTTTACTTGTGCATGAGACAACAGGCTGTTGGTTTGAATGGGCATATCTCGTCCTACATTACTGTAACATCTGGAGTTCCCCAAGGCTCAATTATAGGGCCACTGCTTTTTATAATATTTATTAATGATATTACACTATGTTTTAAGTACTCTGAGTTTTTGATGTATGCAGATGATCTAAAAATATACAAACGTATAGATAACAATAATGATTGTCTGCAATTACAGGACGATCTAAACCGACTGTTTACTTACTGCATTGATAATAAAATCGTACTTGCTGAGAACAAATGCAAAGTAATGGCTTTCTCTAAGAAGAGGCATAAACACTGTTTTCCCTACAAGCTTGGGAATGACTCCTTGGAAGTTGTCAATCAAATACGTGACCTTGGCGTTTTATTTGACTCTAAATTGACATTTGACCTCCACATTGAAGATATCATAAAAAAAGCATATCGCATGCTAGGATTTATTCTTAGAGTAGCCAAATGCTTTAAAAACCCCCTTACATATATAATTTTGTATCAGAGTCTGGTGAGGTCAAAATTAGAATATGCCTCAGCAATATGGAATCCGGTGTTTGATATCTATGTTCGGAAGGTTGAAATGATCCAAAAAAGATTTGTACGTGCCTTGAACTATCGTCTTAATCACAGCCGTCTGTCCTACAGCGATCTTCTTGCCAAGTTTGGGCTTATGTCTCTTGCAGATCGCCGACATGTGACTGATTCAGTAATTCTTCGAAATATATGTGTTGGAGAATATAAATGTGCAGACCTCTTAAGTCAGATTAACTTCCAACTACCCAGTCTCCGTCATCGTAGCAATAGACCCAAATATCTCTTTCATCTCAGAAGAACTAGAACTCAGAATGGAAAAAGAGCTCCGATACATCGTATGTGCAATTACTACAATGATAATGTTTTAAATATAGATTTCTTTAACTGCTCTCGTAACAGATATAAAAATAAAGTAAAGAAAGCGTTCATAGAAAAGAAAAAAAAAAGGAAATAAAACAAAAGAAATAGGGTAAAGCAGAAATATATGTCTTATTCTTAGGTAAATATAAAATGTATCTTTTTCTTTATTAATTTTTAGTTTTAATGATTTTTTATTTTAAGTTTGCATGTGCATGCTGTAGGTTTTTTGCTTAGTCTGTATTTTTGGCTTTGGGTTTATAGCCAATATTGTCATAAACCATTTATCTTCTTCATCTGCTTCATTTTTATCTCTTTATGTAATTTGTGAGAATGTTAAGGGAATAGATATACTTAAACTAATGTTATCACCATTGTTATTGTCAAACATGTATCTATTTCTGTTTTTCTCCTATCAAATAAATAAAATAAATAAAATCAAAAACAAATCTGTCGCTTTTAACATCTGCCACAAAACCTCCATAAAAACATCTCAATTTTGACATCTGTCAAAACAAAAAGTCACTTTTGACATCTGTCAAAAAAAAATACTACGAAGCAAAAAACAAAATGACGAAACAGCTCCGCCCTGCCTGCAGTCTTGTATTAAAAACAGGTAAAAATGATTGATGGTTAATGTAAAAATTGATCAGAACTACAGAGAAAAGCACTCATTAGCTTGGTCAAAAGAACTGGCAAACAGAACTACTGTTCCCACTAGTTCGGTCAACAGAACTATTTAGTGGGATAAAAATTCCCACTAGTTCTGTTAACAGAACTGTGCAACAAAACAACTGGGAACAATAGTTAAATAGCAATATCCAACCTTTTCTTGATTCGCCGCACTACTCGGCCGCGCATTTTTTCAGTTATGTTATTATATTCTTATTCGTTGTGCGATGGACATGGGCGAGGAATTGATAAACTCTTAATTTCAAATCGGGCGCCTTATGGGAGTGGAGTGAGGGGGACTTACTCCGTACAAATATGCGCTCACGAACTAGCTTATGCCGTAAGGTCGTAATGTCAACTATAAGTAATTTAATAAATCCAACCGGCCATATTGAAGTCTATTAAATTTTGTAGACTTATTTAAATAATAAACTTAGAGGCTTCATTCGCTCCCTTTTGTCAGTAAAATAGAAATCTCTGTTTTAAAAGAGGTTTCTAAATATATTTTTCTCTGCTATAAAAATTTATCAATCGACTAAATCTGATTTCAATAAAATGCTTAATCTAGTATATAAATTGGTAATTACATATGTTTTTTTATTGCTGAGAAAATGGAGATCCATGTCGCCAAAATTTCCATCGCCTTAAGGGTAGATGGACAACTTCAAATGAGCATATCACATTGTGTAACTTGGTTAAGTGAGATAATAAAAATAACGTAGACAGTAAACTATAGGGCTAATAGATTAATCTTAGAAAAAACGCAAAATTTTAAGTTCGCTCGATAGAAGAAAATTACGACTTTATCTCAAAATTTCTCGTTTTTCGAGTGGTAAAGGGCCTTCCTTAAATCATACAGCCTTGGAATTTGTATTAAAAATAAGTTAACAAATGACATCGTCAGTTCGTATTAGAATATTTAAAAAATTTAATCTAGAAGAAGCATTATTAATTTAAAACGCAGGTTTTTGTGGGCGTGTGTTTGTTGGTGGTCGTAACAGCCACGGCTGAGAGCGCGCTATTTTAAACTAAAAGGAAACGTCGTAGAGTTCAGTTCTGATTGATGCAAAATGAGGTGCTCAGTCTGATCTTATATGCAGCCTTAAATTCGGCAATTTATCTACTTTTACTTTTATCATCACATATTTCAGATTGCTAATCTGTGGCCACCGACCGCCGTGCTCAACTCAGCGTTAACGAGTAGCAAGGTTTAGATTACACATTTTTATTAAAATTTCTGTATATTTTATATTAAATTACTCATCTCAGTGACTTGTTTACGAAACACGTCACAAGTTTCATTGTGACCTACTTAAAAACAATTAAGTATTTAGTTTAAATGGTTTTTATTATCTTAATTTAGAGGTTAGGTTGCATATTAAGTGCGTACGTTTGCGAGTTTGCGCATTGCAATGGAGATGCTTTCAAAACTTGCGTGTTTCTTCCTAGACTGAAATTTTATATTAAAATTACCTATATTATATAAATAAATCTATTTTTTAAATATTCTTTAGGTATTTCTCAAAATCAATCTTCAATATTTTAACGTTTTTTTTCACTTTTCACTTAATTTGTGCAGCATTGCAATCTGTCGCTTTTCAGCTACAATACGCAAATCGTTTGGGATATGTTTGTAGGTTGTGACTAATGGAGAGTGAGATCCACCGGCCCCCATCCTGTTAGCTTCTTTTCCCAGAAGTGCATGAATGCTTACTTACACTAGGTCTATACTAACTGTTTAGCAGGTCTAAAACATTTTACGCCATTGCTTTGTGACAAGATCTGATGGTGGATCATTTGGATGACAACAAAGTCGATCTTGATAGTTTTCATCTCTGAGGTCTTGGTACATTTATTTCTTGCTTATATACTTTGGTATCTTTAACATTGATCTATCAACAGTAGCCCCAAAAATATGTCAAATCAGAACCTAACGGACTCCCGGCAGTGCGCGAAAGCGACTGGATGACTGCGCGTACGCATCCCGAGCTTCACGACGCGCATGCGTAATGCCCTGCGACCTTCTGTGTTCAAAATTCAGTTTTATTCTGTATGCAATAAAAGTCATAATTATTTTGAGACGGCAAAAGAGATTGCTCAAAATGGTCAGCTGTGAAACTTTTCTCGCGTCGTGCGTGATTTTCGATCAGTCATCTTTGGGCTGTTGAATAACGTATTTCGGTGTTTAGATAGTAATTTTCATTGTTAGATGTCAGTTGAAAATCGAATTAACAATGCAAATTATAAACATAGGATTTGATAAAAAATTTGTTAGCGTTTATCAGACTATGAAAGTGTAGAATATCCCTAATAGACCACCTTCCACGGAAAATTTTTTTTTGCGCAAACGTTTTTTTTTCACCTTTTCATAGAAATTTAGTCACGTTGAACCACTTTACTGGGAAGTAAAAAAAATATTTGACCAAAAAAGTATTTTTTCTCCAATTGTGATCATTTAATAATCCATCCATCCATCCATCAGCCTGTTTCGTCCACTGCTGGACATAGGCCTTTCCAGGATTTTGCCGCTCTTGGCGGTCCTCCTGGAAGAAATGCCCATACTCACACACGCTGGGCAGGCGGGTTGGTGAGCGCGGTGCCGAAACCCTTGCACCAGTGACACCGCTGCCCGTCACCAGTCTGATTTCTATGAGGCCCGGCAATTGGGGATGGATAAACCGCCATCTATCGGTCCCAAGCAATGGTGGGCCGCCTGGTTTTTTTGCCTGAGAGCTGTTCTCTTACTCTCCCCCGAATAACTTCGGGAGGGTTTCCGATTAAGATGGTGGTACCTCCACAGTCGAGCCCGGCATTAACTCTACCACCTAATACCAATTTAATAATATCCATTTATTTCAGATAACATTGATCCATAAGTATTAGTAACAATGATCTTATAAACTATATTAGTAAATTAAATTAGTATTAAAATTAAATTAAATAATAATTTGACCACAGGCCACTTGTATGCAGTGCCAGACCACAGGACAGTCGCAGCTGTCCGCCACCGCCTGCAAAATGCCGTTGTCGCTGGCCCGTACTCTGCGTATAAGCGACGCAGCCCGCTTGCGCATTATGGCCGGGAATCCTTCCACGCGTGCTTCCGCAAACATTCCCGACGCACTGCAGAAACGGGGCAGCCTCAACAGCACTCTGAAAGCGTTATTGTACTGGACGCGTAAGGCGCTCAGCGATTTTTGAGAGTATTTACACCAGAGGCAGTAAGCTCGGAAGAGCGTGGTCTTGACGTCTTGTGTAGATCGAGCAAACCTCCGGGCAATCATGTTACTTCTCACCGCATATATATATATCATTTAATGATATTTATATCTAACCTAAAATTATTTTCACTTAATATCAATTCTACGCGGAATTCGCGGGAGCTCCAACACCATTCTCAAACTCATTAGCGAGAAGCCTGACTGCCCGATCCTGCGACACATGATACAAAATCATGTACAGGTGGCGGGGTCGAGCTGTACGGGTAAATATTTAAATTAATTTTAATATGATAGGTTTTGCTAACATAGTTATAAGGCCTACTAACATCTCTATGGACTGTAATATTGTCTGCAATAAATTTTTTCTTTTTATTTTTTTTTTTTATTTATTATTATGTATATAGAGTTGTAGGACCTACCGGCTTTCTTTCTGTTCTTTTACAAATATTCATGTAAAAAAATCATTAAGATATGATATGAGGTAAGTATAACAGAATTTTTCTTTTCAAATTTATTTATGGCACGAACCATTCATAGATTAATAAAACAGAAGAAACTAACGGCATGCAGTCAATTTTACCTAAGGACGTGTGGGGTATCTAAGTAGAGTGAATGCAGTTTCTTGCGGAGTATGTTTGGTTTGATATTGAATGATAGAGAGAAAAACATCGACATACGGGATCGTTGCGACCTAAAAGATGTAGTGAATCTACATACTCGATGAATGAAAGTAGAGTGTGTGACGAAATAAATTAATGCTGCGTAAGAGGAAGGTAAAGCTCGACCGGGCCGTCCAAGAAGGACGACGTATGCCGACCAAATAGGCGACATACTGAAGAAGAGCAAAGTTAAAATTACCCGGTTTTTGTTATATAAGGTGACTTTCGTTCATGTAGGCAAATTCATACTGGAGACTCGGTAAGTGGTCAGGAACAAGGTTCATTATATTTCCCGAATTTTTAGCAAAAAAAAACTGAGAATATAGTTACAAATTTTTTACTAAAACGGTGGCGTGCCTAGCCTAGGAAACTGTTTCGCGTTAGCTGACCACCGATTCTATGATTGTAACACGTTCATAAGCAAATGTATCAAATACTCTGGATCCGTCAACCAATGGTCACACAATACTTACCACTTGAACGGTGAAGGAAAACATCGTGAGGAAACCTGCATGCCCTAAAGAGGCTAATTGTGCCCGAAGTACGGCGATAGGGCTCACCACCACCGATCACGTTGGGACATAAAATAAACGGTCAAGTGCGAGTAGAACTCCCACCTGAGGGTTCCGACCATTCGAACAAGTTAATAGACTTAAATGATTCGAATTTACAAACTTATGAAATTTATGAAAATGAATAAGTTGGTCGACTATTTACTCGTTAACTTGTAAAGCTTACTTAGCTGTGGTCATGCTGTAGTAGTTTTCCTTTTAACTTTGTTATTACTATAATAATTATACTACTACCACGAATTTTTTCACATATCCTAAATAACCGTTTAGCTGGCGAGGGACACTTGATTCTAACAAGTATTTGCACTCTAAAGCTTAATATTTCGCAAACGGATCCCAGAATTGAAAAATGGGTTTGACTCACCCACAATATTTTTGAAAGACCTATCTAACGACAATTCGCACAATTGGGTAGACGCGAAAAAAAATCGTCCCCACATTACGTGTAGAAGGAGGTATGTACTCTAATAGTAGTTTATGAAACTGGTACATAAAAAGGTTTTAATACCTAGTCATATATAGTTTCATACACTACTGTAACTAAAATCTAAACTCATGCCTACTAACCTGTTTTCATAATCTTTGTAAATTAGTCGTTAGCCATTTTTGATTTTATTCTTGTAAATGCTTGTTCTACGAGTGCTCGTAAATTCCGTCGTTAAATAATTAATAAATTTACCCGTAAACTATGACGCCGAGTTCCAACACTTGACTTGAGTCCATTGACAGACTGAGTCCAACGCGCATGCGCCTCAGCGCGCGCCGCCAGCCATAAACAATACCTGGCCGAAAACTAAGCTGAACTGTAACCTCCTTTTTATATTGTTTTGTACGTATTGGAGAATATTATATAAAAAATTTCATTGGTATTTGATATTAAACCTCAGACATGGCTGTATGGGCTAAGTTCTCTTTGCCTTCCTAGTTAGTGTCTTAGATACTTTTATAGCAATATGTTGTTCGGAGACCTATACTATAATTTAATTATTTTTTTGTATAAGAGACGTTAAAAAAAATTTTTTTTCACTTTGCAAGTAGTTTTGAGTTCATAATGAGGGTTTTACGATATGAGATTAGATAAAAACAATGATTACTTCTGCTTCAAGCGAATTGATACGTTAATAAGTGACGGTGAATGACCCATCCAAGATTGTTGGCTTCTCAGATCTTGCACGTGATCTGACCACCAATAAAGACGTTGTTACTTACATATTAGACGGTATTGGGGTTCTTTCGAGGAAGGGAAACCTTTTCTGTTTCGTTCTCTTCGCCCTCCGTGCTAAATGAAGGCGGTGAATAGCAACAGCTCCTCTAGCGTAACCTTCGCCTGTCTTGTCCACAACGTACGATGGACCAGTGTTTTCTCTATTCCTCGTAGTTTTGGATTTGACCATCTACGCCCACTTGAAAAACTAAACGTGTATATTTTATAATAATATTATTTGTATCCGCGTATACAGGGTGTAAATGCAAAGTCAAGAATCCCTTTAGGGTATGAAAGTATACACGATTCTGATGTCATTACGAGAAAAAAAATATACCTTGAATTTTCACCAAAAATTTCATAATTTATCTAAGCTATGGCTACGCAGCTCACCGGCCTCCCCACACACCTAATTGCACCCCGCAACCCGCACCCCTCATCCGAGTGGCCAGCGACCAGTGAGGGTGTCCACGCGATTAGTGCATTTTGAATAAAGAAAATCGTCTTATTGTGAGGTACAGGTACTTTATTTAGAGATCCCAGTATTTAAAATAATATCTTTACCGATCATACTAACACACCCTTAAAGGATTCTTGCCTTTGCTTTTAAACCCGGTATTCAGGCCGGGTGGTGCAGTGCCCCAGAGGGCCCCGGAGCTCAGGGGGCCCTCTAATCTAAGCTTTCAAAAGAGAGGGTCAGCCAAGCTCTATGCACCGGGGCCCTCGCCCACCTAGCTACGCCACTACGTATATTCTCAGCAAATAAAATATTTCTTTCTTTCTTTCTTTTCGGACTGAAATATCAGTAAGTAATTAATCAATTTTTGACGTCAGAAAATTGTTTATGTGGAATTGTTACTTCTAAAAATAAAGTTCATTTCTTATTTCATTGAGATTTCATTTGGTATCACATTTTTTGGCACATCTTCATTGACGGAACCCCCACGTTGCGTTCGACGTACACTTAGCGAACTGTTAGATGGGTATCTAGAGTACTATAATGGATTACATGTTACTTGGATTGTTTGTTCTAGCTATCTCTTTCTCTATCGATAATGCGCGTGTGGTTGGTTTCTCTTTCATTTTTTCTAAAGATTTATATTTTTTACGAGACCCATCCACCCATACATCAGCCTGTTTCGTCCCCCGGGACCTTTATATCCCAATTACATAATGTTAATTTTGTTATCTCCTTGATGCGATGGATAAACCGCAAAATCTTTAAAAACACGTACGTATATAAGATGACTTTAATTTATGCGGCTAAATTCTTACTGAAGACTAGGTAAGTGCTCAGTAACAAGGTTCAATGATACTTTTTGTGAAATTCGTAAATTACTCTTTTCGTGTTCCTTACAAACGCAAGCCCAGCCCCGAGTCAATTACTATGGTACGTCAAAATTTTATTTTACGAAATCAGCAAAAATGTGTTACCGATCACTTAACAAGCCTCCAGTATGAGTTTGGCTTTATAAATTAAAGTCACCTTGTATACAACGTGAAGTTTAAGTCATTTTGTTAACAAAAACTGGTGATAGTACTCGTCCATATGAACAACTTTTACTATGGAGCCAACCCTGAAATCGTGAAAAAAATAACAGCTGTTCCATAGAAAAGTTAAATAACTACTCGACTAAAATATATGAAACAGCTGATTTTTTTCACGATTTCAGAGTTGTCTTCATAGTAAAAGCTGTTCATATGAATTAGTAGTATCACCAGTTTTCGTTACCAAAATGACTTAAATTTCACGTTGTATATATAATATATAGATATCATTGTATCACGATATATTCGATTCGACTGACGACCGACGATCTCAAGTTGATCGAAATATATTTCAAAATATCGTAATCACTTTTTTATATTTATTGATATTATCGATCTTTAAATGCTTCAGAAGTCAATAAAGTAATATTTGTTTAATTATTTCTATCATAGTTTACATAAAATTAAAAAAGAGGGAAGATAATAGGACACTTTATTCGACATGACAGATTTTTTTTTAATGTCACGGAAGGAAAGGTCGAGGGGAAAAGAGGAAGACCTACACCTACTTTCCTCGAGTGAAATCAAGAGGTCAAATCGTTAGCAGAAGAAAAAGAAGAATGTCGATTACTCCACTGACAGGATCGTAGCTCTCAAGTTAAAGGTACATAGTAAATATTAAGTTTATGATTACTTATGTATGACGGATTAACTAAGATCAATATATTTTTTTTTCTCTTGGACATAATTCCTATGGTTTTATATTTGCCTTTACTTAAGTAGGTATAAGAAAATTGTATAGATTAAGTTTATGTTACAAATGAAAAAAATCATGTTTGCTAAGTTTCTTGCCCTTCTTCTTAGCAATACTAATCGAATGGTGCGGATGGTTAGGAATTATGTATATACAATATTTTTATTCCTGTATTTCTTTATTTTATGCAGGTGTATAACTTTATTACATTTTAGTAGCCCAACCTTAATATTTTTTGGATGTATTTCCCGTATTTATTTATAAACTTGTTTGTTCGTTGCATCATTAATTTATAATATTTTTATTCCTAGATTTCTTTATTTTATGTAGGTGTAAGTATAATTACATTTTTGTAGCCCAACCTAAATATTTTTTGTATGTATTTCCTTTATTAGTATACACTTATTATTTTATTATATTTTTTTATTCTAAAGATATTTATTGTAAAGATTAACTTTGACTTGTAGAAAGTATACTTTATGTATTTATTTTACAAACTAAATATTTTGATTTGATTAGATTTGACTTAAATTAAATTAATTTATTTACTATATAATATATACATAAAGTTGAAAAAATGCCAGAAAACGTTTGCAAGTATGGAGTCGGCTTCTTAAAATATTATTTATTTAGTTAACTTTAAACTTTCGCGATTTTCACACATTATTAACTTTAATAATGACTTTACTTAACTAAAACCCCAATACAAAGGCAATAATTATTTATTTAGATAGTCAAAGTTCCGAAAATTACGGAATTGCTTAAAACGTTAGGATGATGTTGTTGTTGGCGTAAATGTATGTATATTTTTCAGGCATTGTATACAATTACTAGGAAATTTTTAAAATGAAAAACAGATTTAGGTCGAGCAGCGTAGAAGGTCGAAGTATAGAAAACCACATATTCTGATATTATAAACCACTTACACAAAAAAACACAAGTAGATCGATAAATCGATGTCTCAACAAGAGTAAAACTGATATTGCAAGTGAAAAAGTCCTGATTTAAATATGGTAAAAGTAGCACAAAACTAATAAATCTCCGTTTACCGTGTTATTAGAGTTCTCGTGAATCTGGGTGTATGAATCTCATCTCACAAGACTACTCAGAGTCGAATCTAGGAGGGGATGGGGTACCGGGTGCCCCCCTAGACGAGCGGGGTATCATACAATCTAAAGGAGTAAATGCCTTTTCAAAATCACATTCACTTGAACAATTTCGGTGGCAAAATCCAAAATCTACTCTAAACATCTCTTATACGAAACTCCTTGTGTATCGATCTTTAGTGTTAGCTTGCGCTATAAATACAGCGTCTCTCTGCTTGTGCTGTCATCTGTCAGGCAAACAAAGTTTGTCACCGTAAGAAAATGAGCAACGTGACGGAAAGACGCTGTATGGCGCGTGATAGATGCCCAGAAGGCAAGCTTAGAGTTAGTCAGACATTAGCATCGCAATTGCGCATTCTCGGAGCCACAACGAGGAAGGGAGGTTGCGCGAGAGGAGGGGAGGGGCGCAGGAGACAGCCAAGTTCACGCCATCTACATGGTGAAATCTAAGTGGTTTTGGTAATGAAAACTGGTGATCGTACCCGTCTGTACAAACAACTTTTACTTTAGAAACAACCCTCAAATTGCAAATACCTATCTACTCGACCAAAATTCATGAAACAGGTGTTTTTTTTTCACGATTTATGGTTAGGTTACATAGTGAAAGTTGTTTGTATGGACGAGTACTTTCACCAGTTTCCGTTTCTAAAACCACATAAACTTCGCGGTGTATACTGGCGCGACTGAAAATCCTGCATCCGTCTCTGCGCATAGTTATATGTGTTGTGTGAACTTGTGTGTATACGTGTCTGTATGTGTAGGTGTCTGTTCTCAGGAGATGTTTGTTTACCTTCTAGAGGCTCAGGTGTTTCTGTACTTGACCGGTACTGTAGGGTTGACACTCTCTCGTACAAAAATATTGTTTTCTAGGCTGTAACTACATGCATGCTTTTCTTTACATTTTCGCATGACTTTGTTGATTTTATAAGTAACTTATAAATTTGCAAAAATAATAAGTATTGTAAGTTTTTGTAAAAAGGAGGCAATACAATTTTGTATCTACTAGGTCATTACTTGTAGTTTTTTCACGATGCCTGAGAGACCTTTACAAAACCTACCCTATTCAAGCAGCAGCTTTTAGCCCGTTGTTTCACTTGCGCAGAAAATACTAGTGTTAACCTTAGAGTACACGCGCGGGCTAGATAATGTAGCCCGACAACGTGAATACTGTCGTTTATTTTCTAATTATTATTTATTTGAAAAAAAAACTTTTTTTTGAGACCTTAACATAAGAAAATTTGAATAAATTATACTAAAATATGACCAAATCATTATTTATAACATTATAAAAAGTACTTAGCTACAGTGCAGAAGGTGAGACTGTAGAATTGCGATTGTGTGCGTGCACACCATCGACATTGTGGAAAACAATTCTTATAGAAGTGCAGGCAAGAACTGTTTTCAAAAAATTATAGTTTGACTTTTATCTTATTCTTCTTTTGTTACGATGTATACTTTATGTTTCCATGATTTTTCAAAAATAGACCTTGCCTGCACTGCTATAAGAGTTGTTTGCCACAATGTCAATGGTGTGGGTGCACGCACACAATCGCAATTCTACAGTCTCACCTTCTGCACTGTATATATATTTTTAATTAATTTACTTAATTTTCACGTATATTAATGTAAATCCAAAATTAAAGCTCGTGATTGTACCGTCGAAGATTACAAATTATGCCAAATTTTTGATCCAAGGGCCAAGTTTTAAAATAATAATAATAAGATATTAAAACGTGTGTTCAAGGATTATTTCAGGGCGCGTGCACTCTAATGTGATAAACAAGACCAAGGGTAGGTTAATATCAATCGAATAAATGAATAAATAAACTTGAATTTACGTCATATGAAAGTACATAAATAACTTATAAAAATGTTTATTAAGTTTTTTATGTTTTATAAAGGGGTTTTATTTATACTATAGTTTTATTTTAATTTTCTATTAAAATATTTAAGGTCTTTGAATATTAAATTAAATAAACTGAAGTCGTCAAAACCTACATTAGCAATATCCAAAACAAAATAATTCCAACCTAATAAGATAATTCTTAGCATTTAAAGATAAAAAAAAATTTTTTTTCCTTAAAAAAATATCTGACAACCCTAATCATGAGAAGAGTGCATCTCACAAATTCTTGTAAAATACTGCCACCGCTGCCGAGCCCCGTGGGAAACTGCACCGCTCAGTCAATTTTAAGTCTTATAACCTCTACTGAATATGGTTTATTTTTCATGAAGCAATATCTTCGAGAACAGAGTATACAGGACACGTGACGCCACAGATGTGAACTGAGATCATGATTCCTATATTTGTGATTATTCTTAGAAGATTTGCAGATACGATACTTTTGCTACGTAGGTGGTGAGAATCTCTTGATGTAAGTCAAATGTAGCGTATCGTGGAATTGTGCACATCGTAAAGTACGAAACCGAAAATCTTTCACCAAAAGTGAAAAATAGTTGCGACTATGAGCGAAGGGAGGAGCGTGATAGGTTGCTAGCTTAGACCATTTAACACGGGACCTGGCAAAGCGCGACTCTTAGTACTGAAATTATTCTGCCGTTTTCCACGGGAGGGGAGGTAAACACGCACAGCACACTCACGCACACTCCTGCGAAAAATTGATATGTCACACTAAATCAGAAGCTGTTCAAAAACAAATTGTTCATGTACTTTGGCAGAGGGGGATAAGTGCGCTTGCCTAGCCCCGTGTTATGTGGTCTAAGGTTGCTTGTGATCTATATGTGATATATCACTATAGTGTACCCTGTACAGTTAGACCAGGACCCAAACTGAGAAATACTTTCACGTCAACTGGTGTCAGCTTGGTTTTTTTTTTGCGAAAGTCTCTAGGCAAGCGCGTTTTATCCCTAATCAATTAAAGAATAAATAATTTATAAATGGTCAGATAACATCAAATAAAATGACATATTCCCCTGAATTTGATAAATATAACCAAATTCATACTGGAAACTTTGTAAGTCATCAATAACAAGGATCCCTTTCTGCGAAATGTGCAAAATATTTATTTTGCTTCCGATTTACTGATTTAGTCGGGGTTGTTCTGAAACAGGTACAGGGAAACAAAACATTTTTTTTTTGTATTTCTAAAAAACTTACTTATCGAGTCTCTTGGATGAATTTCGGTATATCAATCAAAGTCAGTTTTAATTTTTTTTTAAATCAAGGTATTTGTGGCTGTTTGTTTATTTCTCTCTGCCTACAAAAATAATTTCTCGCTGGAATGGAATCACGTTTAAAGCTATTGTTCTGGACGCATCGCTCATTTGCATGGACATGCATTTTATGCAAAAGGCCATGATCTCAGCCATCACCGTTTTATATGTTAAATTAAAAATGTTAATCGATACTTAAAGGTCAGACGACAGGAAAAGCAGAAAAAATGTCTGTGAAAAAGAATAGGTAAATAGTCTACTCCAGATTGGCAACCATTTTGAGGTAAGCCTGACATAATATTTGAACCTAAATGGCGAATTGGGCGTTGGAAAATTCAACTTTACACAAGGTTTCAGAAAACCAGATTTAAATACAGAATTTAAAACAGTAGTTTATACTATAAGTGCGGTAAGGAGGAAATAGCATACGAAGACGATTAAACATTACAAGTAAGTTATTACCCTTACCCACGTGTATCATACTACGTTTTTCAATTCATAGTGTGAGTAAATAAATGAAACGTAATTAAAGAAACAATCAAACAAGTTTCACTTTGCACGCAAGTTGCAAACTTGATGGAAATAAGCTGCTTTTAGTTATTTATATTATCAAATAAGATGCGTTCGAAGCTCATTTCTATTAAGTCTATCTATGGTACTAGAAAAGACAGGCAACTTTTTTCAATAAAGGAAATTTTTTTTTTAATTTATTAACTTTTAATTAAATATTTAAATGGACCAGTGCTGCTGTAAGATCATATGTGATCTATCCCAGCATCACAATACGTTAACAGAGAAATTAGCCAATAACCAGTGTGCTAACTAAGGTACAAAAACTTTAACACCTATTTAATTTACTCAAATAAACCAACATAAGCAATAAATTATACAATAACCATAACATTGTGCTAACTAAGGTACAAAATCTTTACATTTATTTAATGTACTCAAATAAACCAACTTATGCAATAAATTAGTATACAAAGAATTTAGCCAATAACTAGTGTGCGAACTAAGGTACTAAAAACTTTAGCACTTGTCTATATAAGATGCTACAGTTCAAAGTGAAAAAGTTTAAGAGATAATAGTACTTTATCGCTAAAAACTACTTCTTACCGATATATTTTTTTTCTTTTACATAGAAATTTAATCAGCTTATTATGCAACTGTGCTGGGAAGTAAAAGAATCATATTAATAAAACATTATTTTTTGTTGAATGTGATCAGTTAACGATACCCAATCTACCCAATAATTATTTTTACTTATTATTGTACGACCTTATTACATGGTTTTCGAAAATATGAAAGTCTTGACCATCTTAAAAACATGATTTGAAACTTTCACAGAATGGGAAAAAATCCAAGAAACCTCTGAAACTTTTATTTAACGCGTTTAGTGTATGTTATCTGCATTGTATCATGACAAAACTCGATACGAATACTTTTTGGATGATTGATTGATTTTAGGGTTCCGTAGTCCAACAAGAACCCCTTATAGTTTCGCTATGTCCGTTTGTCCGCGGCCTAGCGCAGAGACTATTAGTACTAAAAAGCTGTAATTTGGCATGGATATAAATATTACTCACGCCGACAAAATGGTAAAATAAAATATCGAAAAAAAAATTTTTAATGGTATGTCTCATACACGAAAACTGAGGATGCTTTTTTTTTTCTCGTCTATCCCATTTGGATAGGCCGTTCAAAAACATTGTGGGTGTGTGAAAACCATTTTACGATTTAGGGATCCGTTGGTGAAATATTAAGCTTTAAAGTGAAATTTTTAGTTACAGTGGAGCGTCCCCCCCTGCCGGCTAAACAGTTGTTAATAAAAATGTGAAATAATTCACTTTTGGCCCCCTATAATGTAGGGACCAGAAGTTTGGCGCGGTCTGTATTAGTAGTAGACCAACTTATATGTACCGGGCAACTACGGAACCCTACATTGCGCGTGGCCCGACACGCACTTGGCCGGTTTTGTTTGAATACAAGATTTATAAAATATTGTCTTGGATTCTAAAAAAAACATTTTCAGCCAGATTATGTAGAATTAGATATGGATTGTAAAATTAAAATTATTTCTATCTTGCTAATTCGTGTTCGGCTCTAGATGATTTCGTCCTGCTCTCTCAGTGCACGTTTTCTCAATGGTTTTAAGTTGTTACTTAAACCTAGTCCTGCCATAAGTTCTGTCCCTGTCTTTATGGATAATTATAAGGTTCCAAGAAAACCCTAGAAGTCAAATCTATATCCACAGGAACGAGTAGGTTTCAAACTACAATAAACAAGTGATTGTAATAATAGGTTGGGGAAAAACTCTTTTCGCAAATAGTATGTAGGTATGAACTTATAATAAAAACTTTTTGGCTATAACATTTGTATCTGGCTGGTTTTGGTATTATTAAAAAGTTTAAATTTTAAAAAAGATAATTCCAAATTCAAATTAGGTAAAATGTGTGGTTTTTCATCATGATAACGCTAGACCTCACTGGAACTTTTGGCAGGACTAGGTAAGTACCGCACGTCCAAAGAATTTAAAAAGGTACCTACTAGAAGCTGATTCATTTTAGAGAAACAATATGCTTTCTGCTGTCGTTGCGTGACGGACTTGTATAGGTACCATCGCTTATTTTGTCGCTTCAGTTATCGAATCGTTGATGCAGTGGTTAAAAGCACAGATTTCAGTAAACAGGATTTGGGGTTCATATAACTTCGGAAGCTTTTGCTTTTATCATCGTGTTTAGCAAATTTACGAAAGTCTTTAAACAAAATGTCATTAACAGGTGCGATGACGAGCGAAGCAAAGCGAGGATGTTCGGTTGGATTAATATGTGAACCAATCGGTAGGCGAGCGAAGCGAGGCGATCCCTGTATTTGTAACAGAATTTATGCAAGCATCCTTCTTGTTTTCGATTGACGACACGCATCCAAACAAATTTTAACGGCGAAAAAATTACATAGGTACAATATATTCCGCTGGCGGAGGATAAGCCACAATATTCTCTTCAAAAGTTTTGCTTGTGTGAGGTAAAGTTGTTTACAATAGGCCTCTCTCGGTCTCCTTGCGACGGATGTGAGGTCAGAGGTGAATCGGCTCTGTTTAATATTCATTCTTTGCCCGCCGGTGATTACGTGCGTCTTCATTGTAGTGTATTCAGAAACAGAAATCTTTCTGTTGGTCAGTCTGAAACATTAATTACAAACGTCTTGATAAAAACACTTGTACTGTTTGACTGATATTTACTTTAAAACCTTTCGGTCCGGGGTGGCCACTTCCCTATATGACCACTTCCCAATATGACCAATTCCCTGTATGTCCATTCCCAAAAAAGCGTTAAAATTATTTAGCATCGGCATTGTTAATAATCATATTTATATTATTCACAGTTATTTAATTCAATTTATATTATTATTATTCCTTGATAATGCAGTAAGGCGAAACCAGTTGGATTAAAGGTAATATTAAAAAAACAGTACAAGTTTTTTTATCAAGATGCTGATGATATTGTATCTAACAAAACTTACTTTTTATCACAACAAATGGCTGCAGAATTGCCTCGACTTCAGATCTAAGTTTTTATCTAATTATTAAAAAGATCATATTATCCAGAGAAATCTTTAAATTTAAATTTAATTTATTTTGCACTTACACTTGAAGTTACGCTAGAAGTTTCCTTATGTAACTCAGTGTCGGTTGCCATCTAGGTTGCTATTCACCAAAAACAGATAAAATTGAACTTCCAATATAACCTTCAATGGATATTGAACTATTTACGAACTGTGACGTCATTTCAAGTGCGAACGTATCCTTAGATAAGCGGATATGTATGTTTTCGACGATAGGCACTCGGTTTGGAAACTGATTTACGATACAGAATCAGGGGGCTGTTCAGTGAGAGCGGGCCGCTCTGGAAAGTCACGATTTCGAAGTGTTTTATTAGTTTTCAATTTTATTCGAACCATTTTACAAACATTTTGTCAGGAAAAAAGTAAACAATATTAAATCGTTTCACATAATACCATTTTTTATTGCGAAACAATACGTACTAACACAGAGTCCGTACTAACAATAAATAAAAACTTTTTTTCTGAAAATCACCTTCTTGCATGTATATGTATCAGAATTAATTAAATCCATCCATCCATCCATCAGCCTGTTTCGTCCACTCTTGGCGGTCCTCCTGGAAGAAATGCCCATACTCACACACGCTGGGCAGGCGGGTTGGTGAGCGCGGTGCCGAAACCCTGGCACCAGTGACGCCGCTGCCCGTCACTAGTCTGTTTTAAGGCCTGGCAATTAGGGATGGATATACCGCCATCCATCGGTTCCAGGCAATGGTGGGCCGCCTGGTTTTGCCTGAGAGCTGTCCTCTTACTCTCCCCTGAATAACTTCGGGAGGATTTGCGAGTAAGATGGTGGTACCTCCACAGTCGAGCCCGGCATTAGCTCTACCACCTACAATTATTATTAATATTAATTAAATTAGTTAAATTAATAATTATAATAATTAATTGAATGCATCGAAGTTATATATATAAAGTGCATAAAAAATCTGATATAATTTAAATAAAGACATGAAAAACATTTATTACTTTGAGAATTTTTATAAAGTTGTATGAAACTTCCTAGGGAATAAAGTGATTTGAATTTGAAACGACAAATTCGTGCGGAAACTCGTGGAAAACTCTAAGTAAAGAATGCCCATATGGCATTGTAAAGAGGTTTGTTCGAAAATCGAACTGGCCACCATAAGCAGAACTCAAAAAAAAAAAAGGTGCGATTACAAAGAATGTGAAACAAAAGACGGTGCTGCGATTGTCAGTGAATTTTATCGCAATTTTCTTCCCTCGCAAAGTTATAAGTTAGCTTAAACTCTCAAACTTATAATTAGTTATAAGTGGAAAGTATAAACATTTAAAATCAAATCGAATCCATCCAATATTTAAAATCAGATAAACCCTCAAGTTAGATACGATACCAAAGTATCTATTATAGTCTGTGGTCATCGGGTCTGTAATTAAATTACATATGCATATGTATAAGGCTGAGCAATGTTCTAAGTTAGCTTAAACTCTCAAACTTATATTTAGTTATAAGTGGAAAGTATAAACTTTAAAAATCAGATAAACCCTCAAGTTAGATACGATACCAAAGTATCTATTATAGTCTGTGGTCATCGGGTCTGTAATTAAATTACATATGCATATGTATAAGGCTGAGCAATGTTCTAAGTTAGCTTAAACTCTCAAACTTATAATTAGTTATAAATGGAAAGTATAAACTTTTAAAATCAGATAAACCCTCAAGTTAGATACGATACCAAAGTATCTATTATAGTCTTTGGTCATCGGATCTGTAATTCGATTACATATGCATATGTATAAGGCTGAGCAATGTTCTAAGTTAGCTTAAACTCTCAAACTTATAATTAGTTATAAGTGGAAAGTATAAACATTTAAAATCAGATAAACCCTCAAGTTAGATACGATACCAAAGTATCTATTATAGTCTGTAGTCATCGGGTCTGTAATTCGATTGCATATGCATATGTATAAAGCTGAGCAATGTTCTAAGTTAGCTTAAACTCTTAAATATACTGTTTCACTCTTTCTATGTCTATCACATCTTTAGTATACAAACGGCACGCCAAATAATCTTTGCTTGTGTCAACAAATTCAATCATTCAATGCAGATTACCTGTATCGTTTAATTCTGTCTGGATAAAAAAGCATGTTAATTAGTTTATTCATTTATTTTGTTTCAGTGCACGGGTTTTGTAAAAGGTGTGTTTTGCTTGAGAAAACCACTTAATTTCATACAACACACGAGTTTAAAAAATGCAACATTACCAATTTAGCGTGTTTTTTCCGGCAATTCTTCACCAACCTTCAAATTTTAGCTCAATTGCTATTTGGTCCAGCTGTTCTTGAGGATACAGGAACGTATGGAACCGAGGCATCACTGTAAGGGATTAACATATTAATGGAACCCTAAAAATAACTAGCTATAGGTAAGAAAGTTTTAGTAAATAGAGTCATCGGTAGGTCGTCATTTTAAGTTTGTGATAAAACCATAGATATTAGGAGATTCGCCTGTGATCTTATTGTTCTACAATTAATTAATTAATTGAACAATTTGTTCGTGTACAAATCTCCCTCCTGTCCCCTCACTAATTACACCGAAAACTACAACAGTGGGCCGAAATATATCGATTATATAAAATTATGTTATTTTATAATTTTTTTCATGCTTAATTGCTACAAAGTAAATAAGAAGGGTTTAATATATTTTTATTCATAAATAAATAATAGTGTTCTATCTCCATACAAACGGGCCGAAACGAAACCCCCCCAAACTCGGTTCAACTCGGTTTACGACAGTCGCGTTCGCACCACAGTTACGTACGCACGTTTTCACTGTGACACTCTCGTAAATTTTCGTAAATTATGGCACGAAATAACAGAGTATGTTGCGCATTATATGGTTGCTTAAATACAACTTTTATAATAATAATATAGCATTATCAATCAAATACGTAAACACTCAGTTGGCGGCCCTAGTAGTGTTTAGGCACCGAGCGGCCGGAGGTATTGATTTCTAGGACACCGCCTGCCTAGTCCTGCCATAAGTACAGTCCCTGTTTTTATGGAGAATTCTAAGGTTCCAAGAAAACCCTAGAAGTCAAATATTGTAGTAGAATATTATAAAATATGTATTTTTAACGAGTCTCGCAAATCTATATTGTAAAAACACGGTTTGATTTTGGGCCTACAAAATTCCATTGGGATGGGTGAAAACGAGTTAAAGGTTGAATTTTTATGCCAAAATACGATAGACAATGACAATATTTTTTTATTATTAGCTATAAATCCTCAAAATAATTAGTAAAATCGCTAGACAAAAATTATTTTTTCTGACACATCATTTTCCGTGATTTATTAATAACGGTGGTGCTGTAAAATGGCTCCCAAAATATTTCAAACTCCTTTGTTTTCCAATGTTTATTTAGTCAGCTTTAAGCCTTACCACAAATTCTAATTGTGAGGGCTATGATTGAAAAAGTTACGAGGTGAAAATCTCAAATTGTGTCGCGTGTTTTAAGATGTCTGCTTCGGACGCTTCAACGATAGTTTTTTTTAATGGTCACTGCTTTGAGTAGCTATAATATTTTTAAAGTGTTTGATTAGTTAGAAAGCAAATTCCATTCATTAATTTTACTAGATTCAGTCTGGGATGAAAAATATCCAACTTAATGTGAGGGACAGAACTTTTGGCAGGACTAGGTAGTTAAACTACTGTTGTTACCTATACTGTGTTACAACAACACAAAAACTATACGTACGTCACACGTATAATTTCTCACACACACTAATACGGGCCACGGGCAACAACACTATTGACACTGACATTGGGTCTCGCATCAAGCCTGTTTTAGGCCAGATGCGTTCGCAAGCGCCACTCCCCCTTACCATATCTCCTCTAGTTCAGATAGAATGTTTCAGACCTGCCCAGTAAAACCCGGCCAAGTGCGCTGCGAGCCACGCGCAGTGTAGGGTTCCGTAGTTGCCCGGTACATTTTATAAGTTGGTCTACTAATACAGATCGCGCCAAACTTCTAGTCCGCTCGGAAGTTGCTCTCCCGAAGAACGGCCCATACATTGTCGTGTTCAGAGGGGACTAAAATTTTGGCGCGACCTGTACTCGTAAACCTCTAAAGCCTACATAGCCGGGATAGGTTTCCTTTTAACTTCATTATATATACTATTTTTGTGTTTTTTTTTACATATTGATAAATAACCGTCTAGCCGTCAGGGGGGACACTTGACTCTAACAAAAATTAGCACTTTAAAGTTTAATATTTCGCCAACGGATGCCTTAATCGAAAAATAGTTTTGATACCCCACACTATGGGATAGACGTGAAAAATAAATTCATCCCCAAATTTACCGGTAAAGGAGGTACATTTAAAAAAAAATTTTTGGAGATTTTATTTTACCATTTTTCGGAGCGATTAATTTGTATACCCATACCAAATTCCAGCTTTCTAGTACTAATAGTTTCTGAGCTAAGCCGTGGATAGACGGACAGACGGACATGGCGAAACTATAAGGGTTCCTTGTCGGACTACGGACCCCTAAAAACGGGGACAATGGTCTCATTTAGTTTGCACAATTGGAATCCTTGTTTTTAGTAGACAGATTTATAATAAGCGTGCATATCCTTAAAAAAAGCGATGTATTTCATTTTCCATACAAAATATAAATATTTCTTGAACGCATCCTAAAATCTGACAAGGATCCGACCTATTTATTATTAACCTGATATGAAGAAATCACTTTCTGTACCTAAATACTAAAATATTAATAAAGTCGGCTTAAAGCATACAAAAATACTATTGCAATCAACATACCTAAAGGGTTCCGTACTATTTAAATAAGTTAACAGACTTAAATTATTTGAATAATCAATTAAGTTGATCAAGTGTTAGGGTAAGTAACCCTAAACCTGTATTAAAAATCGGCGTTTTTAAATATACAAAAAAATATTCACATTCCTACCTAGTTTATAGTTTTTGAGATAGAGTCCGTAACAAAAATTGTCTAAAACCGACGACTTTGATGCCCCCTATTCTTTTGTTTTTGGATTAAAAAACACTACTTAATGAGTTCTAAACAATGACACATGCGGGTAAGAAAAAAAATTGTTCTCGTCTCCTTTTTCATGTATAGGACGTGAAAAATATAATTTTATTTAATGTATAATTCAATATTCAGTTCTGGGATAACATAATTCTACATAACATATCTAAATTTCAGACCCATTACATACCAGGGACAGACAGCAGAGCAACATTATGTAATAGGGCTCCATGTTGCCCTTCGGGTAGGGGTACCCTAAAAACTACCGAATTGGCACGCGTTTGGCTACCGTTCCTGATGGAAGGCCTCGATGAGACCTAGGATGAAGTGCGTAAGCCGGAAAGTGAGAGAGTAATAGCCGGCGTTTATCAGTCTATCCAGAAACTTGAGCACAGTCTACGGAATTCAGCTTACTAAATAAGCCAGTTAAGTTTCCTCTCTGGCGAATGAAGTATCAACTATGGAACTGCCATGACGTAACTTTTCACGCAATCGATACCATCTCCAGGAAAGCTGGGTTCTACGAACATTTTCATGCCACAGATCAAAATTCTTCGGCCCAACCTCGGTAAAGAAACCGTAAGCTGCTGTGGTTAATATAGCAAACCAGGCTTGATCTTTATTTTGGAAACTTTCCTTGCAAGCGTTACCACATCTTTAGCTTCCAAGTTATTGCCAGATCTACTCGTAATTCATGCTACATTCAGGCTCAACCTCCTTGGTAAATAAACCAGTTAGCTGCTCCGATGTCTATAGGTTGTAGTAACTCAGAGTAGAAAACTGAGACGTTGCAATATTTCTAGTAAGTGGAAGAACCTCAGATGAAGAACTATTACATCATTACCAGATCTATGCAAACAAACTTGATGCCACAAAGGATCTAAACTCTTTGCCTCAAATTCCATCCAAACTATTCGGCTCAACCTCCTTGGTAAACAAACCAGTTGGCTGCTCTGGTTGATGAAGTAACCCAGGATAGATCTGCGATGTGGCAACGTTCCATGCGAGCAGTCTTCGCGTGCGTCCCCGCATTCCGCGCATCCTGATTTGCGCACCACATCTGCAGCCGTGCGCGGCGGGGTTGCCAGTTGCTGGTGATCCTGTTGGCAGCTGATGAAACAGTTTGGCTGCCATTTTGTGCTGGAGGGAACAGCTATCTATGCAATGTGTTAACGTTCAAAATTACATTTATTTAAGTTTGAATTCAATGTTGCAAAAAATGCAGCCGTGACAATAAACATTTTTGAGAGTTGTTTTTTCTTACCAGCCTTATATTTTTTGCTCATAACCCCACTGCAAAGGCACATAAATCATAATCTATATACCTATATCAAAAATATCTTACGCCTTGATACTAATGAAATTCGCATCATAATCCGTCTAACTAGTTACATTTAAGATTTACGTGGTTATATGTACAGAAGACAGAAAGACGTTGTTACCCTAAAAGGTTAACACTTTTTCAAGAGCATCATTTAATAAACTCTATATAATATTCAAGTATTCATGCTACACCGTAGCAGGTCTACGAAGTAACGACGCTATGAAATTTTTCAGTCGCTACGATCCCACGTTCAGAGTTTATTTGAGCATAACCTTGGTGTTGAAGAAGATAATTAGCAATAATTTTTCAGGCTGGCAATTCGAATCTATATTCAAAAGGCAACAAATCATGCAGACTCGATCGCGATTGCCACTGCCGGACGGTGCGGGCGCATTACGAAAAACACTGGTTTTTTAACAGTTTTTTTTCTCGATTCTTTCGTGTGCCGTATCGTTCACGATTGCTACATCACAAAGGATAGCTATTGCGTTTAAAAAGTCTTGCGGTGTTCACAAAAATCTTTCTCTTATCTGTATCTATGATTTATACTTGTATGGTTTTAGTTTTGTATGATCCATTATGTAAACCAGTTCCTTTAAGTTGTTTGATTTTACTGATCACAAGTTATGCACTCCTAATTCAAAAGCTTATCCTGAAACTTACTAAATCCCTTGTTAAAACTGGAGTTCCACAGGGGTCAATACTGGGACCATTACTATTTATGATTACCATGTACCGGCAAATTGGTATAGAGGTTCACTGGTCTTCAGTTAACACTACATCATACTATTCGTGCTGCTTTATATTTATTATTATCTACTCTAGCAAGAATTGTAACAACGTTACGCTAGTGATCCCGAGATTGAAAATACTACCGTAATATGAATGTTTATGAGTAATGACGGTGCAAGTGATGATACTCACTAGCATAATTAGGGTTCCATCACCAGTTTCAAATAAATAGATATACAAATATATTGCATTATGCAATGTAGGATATCATTAATTACATCCATCCATCCATCCATCAGCCTGTTTCATCCACTGCTGGACATAGGTCTTTCCAGGATTTCGCCACTCTTGGCGGTCCTCCTGGAAGAAATGCCCATACTCACACACGCTGGGCAGGCGGGTTGGTGAGCGCGGTAACGAAACCCTTCCACCAGTGACGCCGCTGCCCGTCACCAGTATGTTTTATATAAGGCTCGGCAATTGGGGATGGATAAACCGCCATCCATCGGTCCCAGGCAATGGTGGGCCGTCTGGTTTTGCCTGAGAGCTGTTCTCTTACTCTCCCCCGAATAACTTCGGGAGGATTTGCGAGTTAGATGGTGGTACCTCCACAGTCGAGCCCGGCATCAGCTCTACCACCTAATTATTAATATTAATTACATACAGAAGTACATTTTTATATGAAAAACAATTATAACTTAACATATTACCGGAAAAAACAATAAAATTTAAGAAATTGGGTACCTACACTCACATAGAAATATCTTTATTATAGTATTGAGGCTGTATACTTTTATACACTTATTACATGACACATAAATTTTTAATGTAATTATTAACAATGAACATTTAAATTTTTTTGAATAAATTATATTTAATGCAATATACAATTCACTATTATTATAGCTCTATCGCCAACGTATTATTGTGATTTCTATAATACAAATACATATATTGTCAAAGTTATTTTTTGGATCTTTTACTATCGTTGTACTCGTGTGCAATTAAACATGGTTTATATTTCAATTTTAAGGATGGCATAAATTAAAGAAAGGTGTAAGTATTCATTTATAAAAATTGTCTATGACGTCGTATTTTATACACAGACCTAACATAAATAATAAACGCATAGAGTCGACGCGTGGCAATTTTAGCTCAGTGAACTTCGGGCTCTTTTAAATATAAATATTGCTTGTTTCCAAACAAAATATATACTAGAGATTAGTTTAAGAATTAACAAATATGTTCCAAGCATAAGCCAGTCAAAACAACCCGTTTTTATACGTTTCTCCGTACCATGTAGCCTAAATGTAGCTTATTTTTTGTATGGAAACTTGCCACGCTATTTAATCGTTATGTTTGGTCTGCTACTTAGTAATAATTATATGTCTGTGATTTTATATAAATTGCGAAAATTCGTTGGGTTGATATACAAGGTGACATTTATTATGTTACCAAATTCATACTACAGACTCGATAAGTGCCAAATACCAAGGTTGAATGACCCTTTTTCATGTTACCTTACCTACAAACGCAGCCCCGAGTCAATTACTTTTGGAGGTCAATATTTTATTTTGCGTAATTAGCAAAATGTATTACGATCCATGATACTGATCACTTACCATGCCTCCAGTATGAATTTGGCTGCATAAATTAATGTCTAACTTATATGTTTTGAAATAATAACAAAAGTTGACGGAACTTATACATTGTGTACGAATTAAACTTTGCAGACTTGTTTTCACTATTTTATGGTAGACTTAAATTAATAGTGATGGTTTGATGGATTAAGAAAAAAGCGAGTTTTACTGAGATTGAAATCCCAGCTATAAAATATGTTTTTATAGATACTAGTATACAGGATGAAAATAAACCGGCCAAGTGCGAGTCGGACTCGCTCACGAAGGGTTCCGTACCATTATCTATAAAAACGGCAAAAAAAATCATGTCTGTTGTATGGGAGTGCGCGTGTCCGACTCACACTTGGCCAGTTTTAGTATTTGTTGTTATAGCGGCAACAGAAATACATCATCTGTGAAAATTTCAACTGTCTAACTATACGGTTCATGAGATACAGCCTGGTGACAGACGGACAGCGGAGTCTTAGTAATAGGGTCCCGTTGGTTACTCTTTGGGTACGGAACCCTAAAAAGACCTTGGTTGGAGGCAAAGTACTCTTAATATGATGATAATAATATGATGATAGCAAATTTTACCCAAAAAAAATATTCCTATATTTTTAAGAAATATGCAAATCTGCTTTTATGTAGATGTCTTGTGTCACTTACTTGACCTGAGAATCATACCAGTAAAAAAAACACTGAATTTTTATAATCAGAAGGGTCAATCTTGAGGATGGATTTATTCTAAGTAACATATAGTACCTTAAATAAGATCATAATTTTTGACTCAAATTTATTAGACCCTCTAAAAACATTAATAAGGATTGTTCTCGTAGAAGGACTTACAAACCATTCTTTTTTCGAACGAACCTTTTTATTATTCTCTGAATCGAGTATTCTGCGTTTTCGAACGAAATTATTTCTTCATGGCTTTTGCCCTCGGCTTGGCTTCCCCCGCGAAGATACCTATTTTTGATTTTATAAGTACCTATTCTTTTTATTAATTAGGTACCTTCTTACTTATCTACTTTTTAGCAACATGATTGGAAAACACATTTAGTTAGTTGTTATTTATACTGTGAGTCACAGAGATTAGTTAAGTTGAAGTGCGACGCCGCCGGGCGACGCAATAAATTTTTTCGAGGTGCCGAGATGTCATTGTATTGACGCTGGTCCACATATAGGATGTAAGGAGTGTTTATAAAATAATCTATCCATCCATCCATCAGCCTGTTCCATCCACTGCTGGACATAGGCCTTTCCAGGATTTTGCATACTCACACACGCTGGGCAGGCGGGTTGGTGAGCGCGGTGCCGAAACCCTTGCACCAGTGACGCCGCTGCCCGTCACTAGTCTGTTTTAAGGCCTGGCAATTGGAGATGGATATACCGCCATCTGTCGGTCCCAGGCAATGGTGGGCCGCCTGGTTTTGCCTGAGAGCTGTTCTCTTACTCTCTCCCGGATGTTTTCGGGAGGATTTGCGAGTAAGATGGTGGTACCTCCACAGTCGAGCTCGGCATCAGCTTTACCACCTATAATATAATAATATAATATTATGCCCAACGGAAAACGGGGCAGAGATTCAATAAACGCGGGCAAAGTCGCCGGCAAAGGCTAGTTAAACATATAATACACCCTAGAACAATAGATATATTAGTAAGAAGATATTTTATGTTAGTAAGCTCAAATAGTCCTTAAGATAATAGTATTAAGAATGTATCCATTGTGCGACTGTGTTCTTTAATGTGTGTAGTTCTACCCTCAGACATAATTTGTTTTTATAAAATAACTACCTACTTCTACTATGTTACTCAAAAAGCTAGAAGACAATGTGTTCTATAATGTTTTCAGACGAGACTTGGAACTGGGTGCACATAAAAACCCCAAACGGTTTCTGATACACCTACTTCGTGTAAAATTGCACGGCATGTTATGTCTGATTAAAAAAAAATATATATATATATATATATATATATTTACATCCTATAAGCAATCAAACGTCCCCTGAAGAAAAAAGTGCATTCAAAGTGGCGTCCCCCGGCATTTGGCGTCCACATACCGGACGCCAGTTTGTTTGAACCGTTCGCTTAGGCCCTTGTGGTCCTAGGAGCTTGTAGGCCAAAAATAGGTGGAATTCAAAAAAGCGGCACAACGACTGAAAAAATATATTCATTCGTTCCGACCGATCCCGCAGCAACCGTATGGCGCTCCTGTCGCGCGTATATTCTCAGGAGTATATCGCGTGCACATCGCAGACAGTGGATAGCGTATTTGGCGTCCACCAATGCAACGTTGCCAGCTTGGTAGATAAATTAAATTTTGTAATAAATAAGTTCCTTAATCTTTATTTGTTGTTTTTTTTTACTTTCATACCTCTTTAAAGGAGCCATGTCAGAGTCCTTGGCCGGTTCTATAGCCCTGACATCACGGTTTACGGGGTCGGTTATTCTACTAGGTAATATTATGTAATAAATAAGTTCCTTAATCTTTATTTGTTGTTTTTTTTACTTTCATACCTCTTTAAAGGTGCCATGTCAGAGTCCTTGGCCGGTTCTATAGCCCTGACATCACGGTTTACGGGGTCGGTTATTCTACTAGGTAATATTATAAACACCAAATTTGTGACTAGATATGAGGGAGCGTTCGGACGAAACCGTTGCTACGCATGGACCCGGCTCGTCACCGCCCGGTTTTAATTTTGTATGGGTTCTTTGTATGGGTGTGTAGGAATGGTTGTGTGAACGCGCTTCCGTTTTCTAAGCACGTTAGACAGAGACAGTCTATTTGTTAATCATGAAACCCTTTTATGCAAATTGGATCACTATGGAGTTAGGGTTAAATCTTTGGCGTTGCTAAAGTCATACCTTAGTGACCGAATTCAAAAGGTAGACATTAACAGAGTAAGATCAACTGGAGCATTGGTTACAATGGGTGCTCCGCAGGGCTCCATATTGGGGCCCTTATTGTTCTTAATATACATAAATGACCTTCCTTATTTAGTTAAAGACTTATCTGAAATAGTGCTTATTCGCAGACGACACGTCACTTATTTTTAAAGTTAATAGACATAAATATATACTTGATGACGCGAATGCAACTTTGTCTATGATTCTTAATTGGTTTACTGCTAATAATTTAGTTTTAAATGGAAAAAAGACAAAATGTATAAAATTCACATTACCAAATGTTGTTCAAGTAGATGCTGATCTACTTTTGCAAGGGTCCAAGCTAGAGTTAGTCAACAAAACGAAGTTTTTAGGCATTACTATAGACTCTCGTCTTCAGTGGGGTCCCCACATAGAAGGCCTTTGTGGTAGACTTAGTTCAGCCGCATACGCTGTTAGACGAATGAGGCAAATCACTGATGAGGATACTGCTAGGTTGGTGTACTTCAGTTATTTTCACAGCATTATGTCATATGGTATGTTGCTGTGGGGTAGATCCGCGGATATAAACGCAGTCTTTGTTTTGCAAAAGAGAGCTATTTGGGCTATTTATAATATGAAGCACCAGGACTCATTAAGAAACAAATTTAAAGAAATTAATATTTTAACGGTTCCTTGTAAATTTATTTATCAAGTAATTAGATATATCAGAAAAAATATCGATACTTTCCCGAGGCTCGGTGAGCATCACTCTATAGAAACAAGGAAGAAACATAAACTGGCTTATCCAAAAATTAGACTTTCAAAGGTAGGCACCTCTTTTGTAGGACATGGTATAAAATTTTACAATAAACTTCCAAATGAGGTCCTTAGTTTTTCAGAAAATAAGTTTAAATTATATATTAAGCAGGGACTCTTGAGAAAAGCATATTATAAAATCAATGACTATTTGAACGATAGTGATGCGTGGTGTCATGAGAACCTTAGCCATAATAATACTGCTGGTTTATTTTCTAACTGATTTATAATTTGGTTGTTCATATTGTTTGTTCTTTTATAGACTAATATTTATATATATATATGTATATATTTTTTTGACATTTCTGTTTGCATTTTGACAGGAACATTATACAACTTAGCGTTTATTAGTAGATAAGTTAACTGTGAAGAGTGATTAATTATACGGGACAGGCAGATGATATTTAATTTAGTATTTTAACCTTCTACCTCATTGACAGGTAGACAAATATATATTTTTTTTCCTCATGACATAATTTCCTGTTGTCTTGTATTTTTTTCCCTTAACCTGATGTTTAATACCTTGTTTAGTACAATAAATTTACATAGGTTAAAAATATTGTAATGGCATAAGCCATAAAACATGATAAAAAAGAGATGAGCTTGCTAAGTTTCTTGCCCTTCTTCTTAGCAAGACTAATCAAATGGGCGGATTTAGGCATTATATCTATTTATAGTTTATTTATCTATGAAATTATTTACTCATTGCATTATGTAAGCATATACTATATTTTAATATTTTACTTATGTTAGTATATATTTGGTTAGGCATTACCTATATTTATTTTAATTTATAGTCTATTTAGTTTATTTATCAACTTATTTATTCATTATGCATTATGTACCTATATTTATTACTCTTACTCGAATATTTCTTTATTTTATGCAGGTGTACAATTTTATTAGCCCAACTTGAATATAGATTTTATTTATTTCCCGAATTATATTTGTTTTATCATATTGTATTGCTTTTGTATACATTAGATTTGACATGTAAAAAGTATACAGTATGTATCTATTTTACAAATAAACTATTTTAATTTGAATTTGAATTAGGAGTGTTTATTGACGAGTTCTGGTTTGTATGTATGTATAGGTACTGCGAAAGCTGCATTTATTTGTTTGTATGTTTGTGTATACCAATACCGATACTGGTACAATACCTATACTAATAACACAATGTAATGACTCAAATGTGTCAGGCAATTGTGATCTTTAAGGTGGTAAAAATTTTCTGGTATCGTCATGTACAAGTTGTCGTGCTGTCGACTGTACATTGATTTACCAGTGTTATTTAAAGTTAAAAGTTGTACGTAAAGATCCCTGCCCCAAATATTCTACAAATATGGGATGTACAGTCGACAGCACGAAAACCCTTACACGCTTGCACTCTACCCTGTTACGTTACGGGCGACTTTGCAACGAAAATGTACAGTCTCACGTGCTGTCGACTGTACAATCAGTATTTAGAAAGGGAAAAGAAAAGGTCGAAACCTACGGAGGCGGTAAAGGCGGAAATCGGCTCGATAGTCGTCCGTCACCGAAGCCAGCGATCGCGCCGCGCCCGCTAAGTAACAGATTTCATTCAAACCCTAACATTACAAAATATTTGTCCGCCAAGCTTAAAACTGGCAACGTCGCATTTATGCACAAGGTCATCGGACGTAAGAAAGTTGGTACCATGGTCTGTATGTTGAGGAAGCCAAGAGTACACCAGAACCAATCGGAGTTCAAAAATGTTTGTGCCCGACTGCAAGAAGAATATCGTGGAAAACAGCATTATCGAAAAATAATGTACACCACGCCGTACGAAATTAAAAAACTAAGCAACATTCACAGAGAAATGTAAAAAAATGTCAGCGGAACTGGGGGACGCCGTAATGATGCGCAACGTGCATGACGCCAAAAGTGCTCCAGGATGTAAATATATATATATATATATATATATATTACAGCTGCCTTTGCAATCACAACAGATATAATGGTTTAGTAAACATACTCACAGAGTTCAATGCCCCAATACAAACAAACAAAAACGTCTATCTTAACACGCCTATTTCGTTCAAGATAAATCTGGTTTGACAGCAGAACTGTTAAACAATGAGGTAATTACCCCAATAAACGCAAGTAAAATATGACAATCACGATATAACCAAACTTCCCACACCGATTACCATTCAAAAAGTTACCTTACTGCCTTGAAATAAGACTCAAAACGAGAGCATCTGTAAACTGGTGCAGAATGTTGAGGCGTCCCGTACCACGCGTGACGCAAAGACGTGCGTTGCAGGGCGGTAGTGTTCAGCCACTTTATCTCTACAAGTTATCGTTTAAAAGTGATCTCTATAAGTACACAATAAGGTTTAGAACAGGTGTAAGGGTAAGATGGTGCTTCTTCTGTCGCCGCTCACGCAGCGTCGACCAATGACCGCTGCTTTCACTGAGCGATCTTCTTCTGTTTTTGATTCGTTGATTGATGACTGGCTGGTCTTGAGCATTTTATTTATTTGTTATTTTATGACTGCGTTCAGGAGTATTTATTTACTTTCAAGCGACGATAGGAATATGGGAGTGTGTATTGAAGGCGTTTAAAAAAATTTAGAAAACCAAGTCTCCGCCATAAAGTTCCTACTATTTTAGCACATAATAATGTCGGATAGTTTTTTATTTTTATTTTTATTGTACCAATGTTTTTTTCATGCTTCAGTACATTATTTTTGTATGGCTTTACTGCAAATAAATGATCTTATGTCTTATCTTATGTCTTATTGCATACAATCTTCTTATGATATATGTTTTCTAGCTAATTAATCTGACAGACTGTGGCTATTTCGAAGGAGAGTTTTACATAGTTGTGGCATAGTTTAAAATGGTTTTGGTCGCTAAGTATCCACTTTTGTACATTACTAAATATTTATATTACCGATGATAGCGCACCTCAGTTCCCTTCATTAAGCAATCTAATCCTGTAATTAGAATTACGTTAACGATCTACAATAATTAACATTGCGATCTCGTCGTCATCAGTCCGTTGATCATTAAGTAACAGCTTTCTCTCTCCCGCGATGACGCTTCCGAGTTGCGCACGCGCAGTCTAGGAGCAAGCGCAACGTGTATTGTCACATCGACATAAATCTTAGATGAGGTTTCAAGGAGCACGGTTTTAGATACTAATTATATAAAATTAATTGTCTGTACCACAAGATGTAGGTGTAAATTTAATTATTCTTCTAAACTATTACATTTTATTTAGAGGGAAACTGTTTTTCACTTGTCAATACAATCTACCGTCAACAAAATAATACAATTATGTAATCGTTTGTGACCCTGAATAAGCGCAAACAAAGAATAAAAAATAAAACTGAATTCTCTTACTAATACAATGAACTAGCTTTTTCCGGGAAAAAAGTGGCCTATGTGTTAAGTTAGGGTATAAGCTATATCCATTCCAAATTTCATCGAAATCCGTCCAGCCGTTTCAGCGTGAAAGAGTAACAAACATACATACACACACACACAAACTTATTAGTGTGATTGTGTCAAACATATATATATATACGTTAGTTATACAATAAAGTGTTACAAATTTTCAAACAAAGAAGAATTACGATGAGATACCATGGATCGCATTGACCTATGCTTTGCTTTTCTATAACAGAATACGTTGCCAAGTTATATTTAGTTACCATAATAATGGTTCTGACTTGGCTTGTCGCCATTGCATGCCCATAAATCTCACCGAGAGTTAACTGGTGCTACCGCAGCGCGCAGGTTGGGCCATGGATTGTCATCATCCCAATGAAGAAACTACCAGTATGCCGCCAAACGACTGCTATTCGCCCCAACTCCCATACTAGCGCAGTTCGCTGATAATATCCTTATTTATAGGTACTTGCTTATTATATTTTCTTTTTCAACATATCCCATACAATATCCATGACTTGAACCTAAAACATTTATCAAAATTAAATACATGCAAAAGTTACAAGCGTATAAAAGTCCTGGATTTTATACATATTTTGATGAATGTTTATGTACCGTAATGCCCTAGAAGTGATACAACAAATCAAATAAATTTAGGTTCACAGCATAGTATATTTTATACTATTCAAAAATATTTTTATTCAAAATTATTTCATTACGATTTTTCGGATATTTCTCCTGAAATTATAGGAAGACCAAAACCATTCTCGAGTTTTTTCAAGACATGAATTTTGCCTCGCCCCTCGCAGCGTGTTCGGTTAGTTCCGTACGAGCTCGGGAAATGAAGTTTGGGTCAACCAATAACAGTCAGTCAGTGCTCTATAACCCGAACTTTAATGAAGAATGAAATAGCAAGCACAGCAACCACGTGCGCGACTGACTTCAAGCATTCGGCTACAGGGCCCTTAACGAGGTTTCTTCCAAATCAATTCGTTTTCAGAAAACTTTATACGATGATCATCTGTGATGAACGCCTTTCTCTTTAAAACTAGACCTTATATGCTTGAAAACTAGGATCATATCGACGACATATCCAAACAGCTTATTTCATTAGAAAATAAACCATAATGTCGGGTGGTTGAAACTTAAAATTGCAAAATCACTGACGTTCACCATCTTCTTGATCCATTGAAAACTGTTTTACGTCTCTCTCTTTTAATATCAATGAAACAAGGATAGCTTGAGCTTTATTAACCAATTTTAATTTCATTTGAGATATAAGTACAAAATGTGGGCACAATTTAAATACAATAGCATTTGTTCGATTGTCCGAGTTCAGTCTGTGGTCAGTTCACAGCTTTTCAATATTCATCTGATAGCTTTAATTATCTGATAAATAGAGATCATTGTTCGGTGTCATTGTCTTCAGATGATATGTAAGTTAGTAACAGGCATAACAAGTCCCTGATGTCGAGATACAAACAAAGAAGAGTTAAGGCGCATGGGCACGCCACCGTTTTGATACAAAATTTGATAACCCTTTTCTCTGTTGTTTTTCGTTATAAACCTAAGTATAAGACCTCTATCATCTGGTAGCGATATTTAAAAATGCATCATTTTGTCAACATTTTGAATACCTATTGAATTTGTTTTAAAGATATCAAGCTGGACAGTTTTACATAGAAAGTTGTTCTTTTTGCTTTACATTGTACCTGTGCCAAAGTTTTACATTATTTGATAATCTGACTATAAAAAAAAGATAAACTATATGAGACAGGTAGATGATGTTTTGCTTAGTATTTTAACTTATTACCTCATTAGACAGGTAGACTAAGATGTATTTTTTTCCCTCATGACACAATTTCCTTCTGTCTTTTATATCTTTATCCTTTAGTTATTAAAGTTTAATACGTTGTTTTGTATAATTTTATGTAAGTTAAAAATACTGTGATAGTATTAAGCCATATTGAGAAAAAAATATACTGATAAAAAAAGACATAATCTTGCTAAGTTTCTTGCCCTTTTTGCAAGATTAATGGAACGGGCGGATTTAGGCATTATATCTATTTATAGTTTATTTATCTATTAACTTATTTATTCATTGAATTATGTAGGTATGTATATACAATATTTTAATTGTTTACTTATGTTAGTATATATTTGGCTAGGCATTATATTTATTTAGGGTCTATTCAGTTTATTTATCAACTTATTTATTAATTGCATTGTGTAGTTATAATAATATTCTTATTTCAAATAAGTCTTTATTTTATGCATAACTTTAGTAGCCCAACTTAAATATAGTTTTTTCATATATTTCCCGTATCATATTTGCTTTATCATAAAATATTATTTTTATACAGATTAGATTTGACATGTAAAACGTATACTTTATGTATCTATCTTACAAATAAACATTTTGAATCTTTTGAATCTTTTTGAATCTTTGAATCAGTCAGATACTTTGTAAATGCCTGTTTTAAACTGTAAAGGTCTCAAACTTCAGTCTTTAACAAAAAAAACAGAGAAACGGGTTATCAAATTTTGTACTAAACGTTGGCGTGCCTGTGCGCCTTAAAAAGACGCATTCTGTGTATTTGAGCAGCGAAAGCGCTCCAAACAAGCGGAGTCCTATCGTATTATAATATAACTCAACAGCTTCCTCATTGTTAAGGGTTAGCTGGTAGAAAATACTAAATAGTATTAAGCTCGCCTATGTACAAAATTTTGTGCAATAAAGAATTTTATTATTATTATTATATTTTGTAACACACACATAAAATACATAACAGATACAAATCCAATGCGTATAACATGGTAGACAAATTAATTACAAATGATTACCCTAAGAAATAAAAAATATTAGCTAAAAATGTCCATAAATATAAATATTACTAAAAATAAAAAGTAGCCTGCCTGTCTGCCTGCCCAGAGTGTGTGAGTATGGGCAATTCTTCCAGGATGACCGCCAAGAAGCCCTAAAAGCGTGATAAAAAACATAGATAAGTGTACCATATAGCGACAAAAAGGCGTAAAAAAAGCCGGTAAAATTAAAGAGCCTGTCAAATAATTCGGCATCCTTTGTGTACGGAAACCTAATTTTTATTATTGTTTTTTTTACTTAGTGTATGTACATATTTTCATGAATGTGTATTATGTACCGTAATGTCCTAGAAGCGATACAACAAATCAAATAACTTTAGTTTCACAGCATAGTATATTTTATACTATTCAAAAACATTTTTGTTTCATTTCGATTTTTGGGATATTTCTCCTAAAATCATAGGAAGACCCAAAACCATTCTTGAGTTTTTTCAAGACATGAATTTTGTCTCGCGTTAGCTTAGTGTTCGGTTAGTTCCGTACGAGCTCGGGAAATGAACGTTCGGGCCAACCAATAACAGTCAGTCAGTGCTCTTTAATCCGAAGTTGAATGTAGAATGAAATAGCAAGCATAGCGACCCCGTGCGCGACTGGACTTCAAGCCGCCGACTACAGGCCTCTTAAAAGTAACTCCTAACTCCTCTCTCTCTCTTTAGATGAGAAGTACAAAATGAAAGCAACGTTTTCTCGTTGTCATGAAAAATTCTCGCACTTTTGTCACAAATTTTATATACCTTATACTTTATTTACTTATTCCCAATCTCCATCAATCAATTCATCAGCCTGTTCCTCCAAGTGAAAAAAATTAAGAGGTAATTGAGTATTGGACCACTTTCCACGCAAAAGAATTTTTATTTGCGAGTAATTTTTTCTATTCCATAAAAATTTAGTCAGTTAATTGAACCATTTTGTAGTGGGAAATAAAAAAAATATTTCATCAAATCTTTTTTTTCTTCCATAGTGTGATCAATAGTTACCGATATCCAATCTACTCTGGAATTATTTTCAGTTATTATTGTAGGACCTTATATGAAGGCTGAGATTTAGTCACTGGAAGCTGAAAACTACCTATATCTTTAAACTTTCGCGATTTTCACACATTATTAACTTTGTATTGGGGTCTTACTCGCGATAACTAAGTGTGCTTGACGTTTCGACGCCTCTGTAGGCTGTCGTGGTCACAAGCTAACTGACGAGAGTAGCAGCAAAAATGTCCTTGGCGAGCCGGCGGTAGGTAGCACATTATTTTTTTTTCCTACCCGCACTTTGTCTTTTGTTAATTAAATTGTTTCTTTCGTCACACACGACACACAACACTAACAGTATCGAGGCAAATATTCGAAGATAAATCGCGAGGTTTAAATTTCTGTATGACTGAACTCTATGCCGAAGATAACTTAAACCCGTCATCCCGATTGAAATTTTTTGGGTGTTTTTTAATTTCAATTGCTTCTCGCACAATTTTCGGGTAGAAGTGGCGGTCAGTAGAAAGGGTGTTTGGGTCATGAAGTTCTATTCAGTGGTTTGAACCAGCCGTTAGCAGGTGTTCTGCAATCGCTGATTTATTTATTTGCCTGTTTTTTACAGTTGTCATGTGTTCCTTGACCCTCTCGGCTATGGTTAGCTTTGTTTGGCCAATATATACACTTCCACAGCTGCACTGTATTTTATAGACACCAGGAGTCATGTATGGTATAGCATCCTTTGGGGAGCGAATATGATGCGCTACTTTAGAAAACGGCGTATATACAGTCTTGATGGAGTATTTACCTAGTGCTGTTCCGATTTTGTCCGTTATTCCTTTCACATACGGCATAAATGCTTTTTGTCGGCTGACCTCAGGATGCTTTTCCATCCTTAGTTTTTGTCTTTGCTTTCCCACCTTGTCCCACCTGTCCCAACGTCAAGCACATATCTATTAAGGTATGTTGTTAGTTATCACGAGTAAGACCCCAATACAAAGTTAATAATAACTATATCTTTTTCTATTTCAGGGTTGGCTCCATAGTAAAAGTTGTATCTACTATCACCGATTGTCGGTCCTTCATCGCCTAAAAATAATTATTAATTCCTGCCCAACCGGTTTCGCTGTAAAAGGATTTATCAAGGACTTGTATTAAAAAAGTACACTGTGTTCTTTATCTCACGACGGCGGATGAAGCTTGATTGTAGTAGTGCGTCACTTATACGGCACCGCGCTCACGCACACTTCAGCAATGTATTGGTACATTCACGGACTACACTACTAAACCGCAGACGGATAAACAGGCACCGAGGAGGTTTCCTTTTTTCACGGAACCCCAAAAAGTAAAGTATTACAAAGGGACAATTTCGCATACATTAGTATAGTAATATGCAATAATAATTCACACTGAAGAGTAATTTACATTATTATATGTGTGCAACCACTGGTAAAGCGTCGTGGTGTTGGAGATCCGCAGCAGAAAAAAGGAAACCTTTTATGTCTAAATAAAATAATGTAGGAAGTTGACAAAAAATGGTTTTTCGCAAAACCAGAAAAAATTGTCAGGATATGTATAGATTTATTTGTTTTAATTTATATGTAACCAGATTTTAATATTATTTTAGGGTGTACAAAGTGACCTATTCTCGTGCAGCAAACCTTAAATTTAAAGTTGAAAACCCTAATATAATACAAGCTCATTTAACTTTTATCCATCTGCGTTAAAGCCTATTTTGCAATGAACAGTTTTAGTTTATGGCAGCTCTAAATCTAATATTTGCTACACGAGAATAGGTGTCAATATATATTCATTTTTACGTAGTTTTGGCATATTCTTATAAATTTGTAAAATTTTTATCTTGAAATATAATGTCCATTTTTTTTTCTAAGTTCAGTTTGATATCACTTTTGTTAATTCATGTAAAGTCAAGAACACTTCAAACTATACACATTGGACTTTGCATCTATCTTATGTTATGTCCTTCACTATGCCGGGTTCTTCATTGTACCTACTAAAAATTCTTTGTTAATTCATTAAATACAAAATATAATATTTTCGTACCGTTTTTGTACGATTTACAAATTTTTAACCACCATAAAAATATGTAAACTTCAAAAAAGAAATTACAGTTAATTTGCGTTATTAGTGTAATAGTTTAATAATACTGAAACGGAATAAATAACTAAAGATCAAACGGCTAAACCTAGAAACGTGAAATTGTTACTATCGGTATATCTTGTATGATATAGATAGACAATAGCTAAGAAGGGATTTTAGGAAATCCCAACGGGATCCTAATAAGAGATTTTTATTAATATTTCCTTTTCCTATTTGGGCATATAGAGAGGATTAATGAAAGTAGAATGACGAAAGAAATTCATGCTGCACAAGTGGAAGATAATTTTCGACCGGGCCGCCCTAGAAGGACGTATGCCAACCAAATAAGCGACATACTGAAGAAGGGCAAAGTGAAAAGTACCCGGAATAGAAGAGCTTGTATGACTAGATTGATGGATGTAGAAGCAAAAGAGGTGTGTCAGGATCGTAGCAGATGGAAATCTGTAGTCTCTGCCTACCCCTCTGGGAGATAGGCGTGAGTATAAATAGACTGCTACCATTAAATAGAACCACACTCTACTAATCATAATTAGATTACAACTATTCGAAAAAAAAACCCCGCGCAAATCTTCAGACAAAGATATTCAACTGTTAACTTTATGTCGTAGGAGGAAGGTCTATTTTAGAACGCTGCATCGGAACAGCTGATTCACGGACGACGCTCTCTCTAAACTCGCCCGTGTGTCGGTGCGTTAGGGTTCACGCATTCTTGTTTGGAACTCAATTATTTCCTAAACTAAGGGTGTCCGCGGGTATGTTTCTTGGGAAAAGTGGTTCAGTAGGGTCGGTAGAATATGTGGTTTCATTTAATGGTAGCAGTCTATTTACACCCGGTATGTATGTATGTGCTTCCTGAACTACAATTAAAACTTGATCTTACGTAGATTGGGTTCCACAAATCTCATAATTTCTTACATAGGGGAGGGAGGTGGTCTTAAATAGGCAAAAACTATCTTAGGTAATAAATGGACAGCGCAAAGGGTATATACGGAAGATTCTAACATAATATTTGACTTGTTAACCGAACCCACCTCGCACATCACGTTTCACACCCGACCGGTTTCATTTCTTATGCGTGCAAGCAACCACAGAGTAAGCGGCTGGTTCCAATGCAATTAGTACATACTTACCTGCCTATTGTTTAACATAGTACGATTAAGTAATTTAGTAATTAATTAATATCATTTGCAATGATACACAGATTGAGTTTGAAGACCGCCTTTGTGGTATAGTGGTTAGAGTACTAGACTACTAATTCGGAGGTAGCGGGTGGAAATCCCGTTGGGGCACAATTTATTGTCCCAATTTATGTCAGAGTGTCCGGGCTGCGTGCTTCGGAGGGCACGTTATTTCAATTTGTGTCCGAGGTAAGGCGATAGGGCTCACTAAATATGTTGGGACGTAATAATCATCGGTGAAACGTGTAATTTGCATAAATATTGAATCAATAAAATTTTGTGAGATATATCTCGGGCCCCATCCTTGTTTCAGTTACACTGAGAGCATGATTGTGTAATAAAATAGGAAGAAGTCAGCAATCATATTTATTTTCCCTTTTTCAAATTAACCATCCTTGATCAAGATTCCCTTGACGGCGTGTTTTCTCTTTCGGAATTGTAAATTTTTTGGTAATAAATATTCCAATACTTCATTATTATTAAAATAAATTACAAAAACGCTGTGAAGATTTCGAAAAAGGGCTTTGTAGCATAAATCATTAATTTCATAAATGTTTAGGGTTCCGTACCTCAAAAGGAAAAAAACGAAACCCTTATAGGATCACTTTGTTGTCCGTCTGTCTGTCAAGACCCTTAATCTTGGGAACGCGTGAAGGTATTGAGTTGAAATTAAAACCATATACCTTAACATAACCCTTAAGTCTACAGTTTCTTGAAGCTGTAAAAAAATCAAACTTCAAAGTTAACGTAAAAAGAAGATCCGGCCGTTTATGCCGCAAAAAACGTATATTTCGACACTGTCAAGGGAGTCAAAATTTATAGGGTATTTTCCGTTGACATAGAACTATGAAATTTGGCAAGGAATACCGTCTTATACTACAAGTATGGGGAAAAATCTGAAAACTATACATTTGTGATTAAATCATAAAAAATATAGTCTTTAACGGAACCCTCGGTGGACGAGTCCGACTCGCAAAATCTGAAAACTATACATTTGTAATTAAATCATAAAAAATATAATCTTTAACGGAGCTCCCGGTGGGCGAGTCTAACTCCCACTTGTCCGGTTTTTTATTAATTAACCTATTTATTTTGTGTAAAAATTCTGCAATATTATATCCCATAAACTTAGTTTCCGATTTAATTTTTCACTGCTCTTAGTATAAATGAATTCAAAAACTAAGTAAATAAAGTATAGATATACTTAGTACAATTGATCTTAAGAGGCCGCTCCGTATTTTTCGTCTCTTTGATGCGAAGCATTATTTTAATTATTTTTCAGTCCATATTGGCCATCTAAATGAAGACCTAGAATTTATTTGATTCAATTGTTTCATCTTTGATACTTAGATATTATGAATAACGATTCGGAGCGGACTCGTAAGTAATAAAATAACTCGCAAAAGATAAACAATTCAATCAAATAAATTCTAGGCCTTCATTTATACGGTCAATATGACGTGGTGTATGTGCCCAGTTTTTCCAAAAACTTCGCGATAAAGGCCAGAAATATATTTAACATATTGTTTTTGATCAAAGTTGTCGTCGTCGCGGACCGAGCTCTTAAGACAAGTATTTCTCAAGTATTCACATCATCATATTTCGCTAACGATCGATAAACCCGGAAACCACCCTTGAATTCTCCGGAAAAACATACAGCACACAAAGGACCAACCCCCCTACCCAACCTACCCATATGTACGGAATTCCCCACAAAACCCATTTCAAATCCACCCCCAGCCCCCATAGACAAAACATGAGATTACAGGGCTTCTACCGCCCGCCCGCCCCGAGAGCAAGGGCGGGCGCGGGGCGGGCGGACGATCAATACTCTGCCCAGACGAAATGGCTTCGTCTAATCTCGCTGCGTATCTTGCGTCCTTGTCGCTCCTGAGATGCGGATGGCACTCGTTATCTTGCGGTTTTCTGGACCTTATGGGAAGGGGAAAGAGGTGGTTTTAGGTTAGGTATTGGAAGGAAAAGTTGGTTTTTAATGAGAGGTTTATGTAGGTTTAGGTAGGTGTATGCGTGGGCTGGGGCAGAAAATCTTTTTAAATATATACTTTCTTGTATACGCCTGCTTACTTGGTTCTACAAAGGCTGTTTGCTGAGAGCTATCTTAGTTATGCCGAAGATAAAGGAACAGTTTATTGCATTATTTGAGCAAAGGTTAAAGGTATTAATGGGGCCCTGTAATGTGGACTGTCACACTCGTATACCCTCTGTTTACCGACGATTTTCACGTACCACGTACTTCAGGCACGTTTTTTAAGCCACGCAGGTTTATCACACAGTTTTTTCTTTCACCGTTCTGCAAGTCTCATTGGTTCAAAACCATTTGGCAAGATTTGAACCTGGATCTCCTGCATCTCATGGATCCGAGAGTTTGGCTTTTTACAGTCTGAGTCACAGCTGCTTTTTACACAAAAGCCTTATATTTTTGATGTTGTCTTCTAATGTGACAGGAGTAGAGGAAAAGTGCTTATTAAGTGCATCGAAGTTAGTGTTGGGGAATCAGAAGGTTTGTCGACACTAAGCGTTTTCAAAAATTAAACTTGGGTAGGATAAGTTATCAATGAACTGCTGGATGTGGCGTCTCTTTGCAGCTCTACACATTCTAGTGCAGCGATTTCGCAGTCTTTTAAAGGCTTCGACATGTTTTACAGAAGTATCTTTCTTGTATTTATTTGCGCTTAGCTTTATCCCATATATTCTGTGTCAGCCACGGCGCTGGGAGATATCTTACTTTTAACGTTTTAACAGGAGCATGTCTTTCAAATTTTATATGTTTATATCTTGTACAACAGATATCATCCCTTCAAAGCAAATTAATATTCTATTCTATTCTGTCCTGAAACTTTTTCCTTATACTATCTCCATTCGTCCTGGTCGTCCAAACAGTATTGTAGAGCAGTTTCAGTCTGCTTATCAGGTCGTGATGAATTACAGACATATTGATACGGTGGGCGAACATATACGTCAACACTACACAGGCATTATAATCCTTAATACAAATAGCTACGGACGAGAATGCCCTGTACTGTGGGACAAGCTGTGTGTCTCTAGATCAGGATGCGTTGCGTAGTGCAGTGGTTTTTATACGCATATAAGCTGCGTTTACAAAGTACAGGTTTTTTATACGTAGAAAAATAGTCAAATTGAAAGAGGTAGACGGAAAATTCCACAATCTTAAACGTACACAGTAGAATGGGTCGAAATTCCACTTTTTTCGGACTTCCATCCATTGTAATAGTGAAATTAGTTTGACGCAATCTATAAAAAGCTCCAACATAATAAAAATATTATATTATATTGGACTACATCAAATTCATCATTTGATTCAATGTAACAAAATGTATGGTAGAAAACCTTTTTATTTTTTTTGGTTATACAGGATGTAATCATGACGTGCTCATTAAATTAAACCACATGCTCTACTGATCATCCTGAACCACTTCCATAGAAAATCTTTCGAAAAAATGCGAAATAAAAATTCACTTCCCCGTACAAATTATTTTATTTTATATTTAAACAAAAGAAAAATCTCCAAAAGCTTGATATGAGATATTCCGTGAATTCAAACAGGTTTTATTTATTATTAAATTTTAGACACGTTACGGATATTTTTATATACATGTATTTCAATATATTTAATGTTTTTATTTGACCTATTTGTAGATCGGATCATACTATTCTACTATTATAGTATAAAGTTCGAAAGAAGCGTAATTTTGACCGTGAAAAGAGTGCGTAAATATGTTCCTTTTTATGAAAAAAAAATCATCGATTGTGAAACAAAGTTGCGCACTATTTACCGAATAACTTTTTTGCTTTTTAACTTATCAAATATGGACTGTCACTCGATCGTGTTGCTAAACCTTATTGTTAGAGATTTTTAATTTGCAACGTTGCCTCGTGGTACATATCTTCTATGCATGGTATGAATGCGTCTTTATGTTTCATTTCAATATCGTGCCTAAGCTGCCGGTAAAAGATCGTAAATTGGTCGTAATTATATTTTTTTCTGATATTATGTAATAAAGGTATTTCATTCAAGTGGGCTTAGAAAACGGGTTATCGTTTTAGTAGTTTCGTTTCAAATGAATATCATTTTTAGGGTTCCGTACCCTAAGGGTAAAAAACGGGACCCGATTACTAAGACTCCGCTGTCCGTCTGTCATCAGGCTGTATCTCATGAACCTTGATAGTTAGACAGTTGATATTTTCACAGATGATCTATTTCTGTTGCCGCTATAACAACAAATACTAATAAACAGAATAAAATAAATATTAAAGGGGGCTCCCATACAACAACCATAATTTTTACTCGTTTTTGCTCGATATTGATAACGGCAACAGGTAGACGCTTGAAATAGTCACAGAATATTTAGCTATATTTTCACTTTGAAAATAAATAATAAAAAAAATAATATGTTTTTTTTTGCTGTTTTTATAGATAATGGTACGAAACCCTTCGTGCGCGAGTCGGACTCGCACTTGGCCGGTTTTTTTTATTGTCGTAATATTTGCTTCCTATCAACGAAGTAAGGAAGCAAATATTACGACAATAAAACAAACCGGCCAAGAGCGAGTCGGACTGGCGCATGAAGGGTTCCGTACCATTATCTATAAAAACGGCAAAAAAAACATGTCTGTTGTATGGGAGCCCCCTTAAATATTAGTTTCTGCATGGATTGTCAGCTTCATCTATATCCAATAATAATAATAAAATAGTTAGAACGTATCTACATTCAATATTTTATTTTAAATGAAATGGGTTAAATATTAGTAATTTTTTAGAATTTTTGTATGTCTGTCTGTTCCGTGTGACAAGCTAGTAAACAATGTAACCACTGAAGTCGGTGAAAAATAAGTTTTTATTATACTGTTTATAATTTCTCCGGAAATGACGTCATCGACTTTAATAGTAAATTTCTCTAAGTAGATTAGCAGATGCTCCTTTCTCCTATCTTCTTTTGATCCAATCTCTAACCCATATTCCTTATGCATTTGATGTTTCTTCTTCTAAAACTTCTGTAATTTCATTTATCAATAAGGTCGTTAGCTGAAATAATCTTCGACTCACACGGTGACGACGACGTCGAACAGCACAGTTCGCACTATTTGGTATTAATGTATACGGCTACTAGACAAGAGTAGAGTAGTCGGATAAATAGTACGATAGGTACTCTACTTCCTACTAGCCTAAATGTAAACCTAGCTATAGAGATAAAGATAGATGTCTAAATAGCATAAGCCACAGTTTTTGGATGAATTTCGCAATATCAAATAATACCATTTCCAGATGTTCTATAATTATAATTAAGTAACTATAAGAATGTTTTAAGGTGGTAGAGCTAATGCCGAGCTCGACTGTGGAGGTACCACCACCTTACTCGGAAATCCTCCCGAAGTTATTTGGGGGAGAGTAAGAGGACAGCTCTCAGGCAAAAAAAACCAGGCGGCCCACCATTGCCTGGGACCGATGGATGGCGGTATATCTGTCGCAGTAAAGTAGTTAAATCAGAGAGTTAGTTGAATCTCTAGACAGTTAATTAAAGATCGACATTCAATCAAGTCGCTAAAGTTCCGTCAGACAAGTGAGTGAACGAAACGTTTAACGAGTTTCCTAAACGTTCCTAGGCGCATTTCAACTTTGGTAGGGTGACCTTTGTGAGGCGTCCCCGAGTAGGATACTAAATAGTCGCATAATGGATAGGTCGAAATGTATTTAAAAACACTAGGTTAGGTTAGGTTTGAACATTATGAAACAACTCAGAGCCGAGCGAAGCGGAGCGGAGCGAGGCGTCCCCGAGTAGGATACTAAATAGGTGCATAATGGATAGGTCAAAATGTATTTAAAAACAGTACGTTAGGTCAGGTTTGAACATTATGAAACAACTCAGAGCCATCATCTTGTTTTACATTATTAATCAATCAACACGCTGGCTTTCGGTCAGACAGATAGTTAAACGTTTTCGACGCTGCTTTATTTAAATCAAAATGCTAGCGACTTGATTGAATGTCGATCTTTAATTAACTCTCTAGAGATTCAATTAACTCTCTGATTTAACTACTTTACTGCGACATATCCATCCCCAATTGCCGGGCCTTATATAAATCAGACTGGTGACGGGCAGCGGCGTCACTGGTGCAAGGGTTTCGGCACCGCGCTTACCAACCCGCCTGCCCAGCGTGTGTGAGTATGGGCATTTCTTCCAGGAGGACCGCCAAAAGTGGCGAAATCCTGGAAAGGCCTATATCCAGCAGTGGACGAAACAGGCTGATGGATGGAACTATAAGAATACAATTTTTAATTCTATAAACTTTAAGATTTATCCTTTAAAAGGTCGTACAATTCAAAGCGAAAAAAAGTCAAGAGGTGATCGATTTTATCGGTGATAAACTTTCCACTTTCCATCGAGAAGAATTTTTATTTGCGCGAATTTTTTTTTACTTTTCCATAGAACTTGAGTTAGCTGATTGAACCACTTTGCAAAGGGAAATAAAAAAAAAATAAAAAAATAATCATTTTTCTTCTATGTGATCGATCACTGATCCAGATCAATTATCGATACACAATCTACCTTACAAATATTTTTACTTATTATTGTAGGACCTAATATACTTAGAAAAAGAAACTTTAATTTGAGATTGTTGGTAGTAACAAAGTTATGGACGGTGCGGCAGCAGAGAATTTAAAGAGCACGAAGAGATACTGCGCAATTTTCAGTAAACCTTCGCGTTTCGTACACACATTTACTAACTATACCGGGTCATACAGAATAGCTGTAGCTCTAGGTACATACAAATAAGTTTATGCGCTCGAATATTAATTATCACGAGCGATCCATCTTCCCCCGCCCGCCCAACTTACCCCAGTGGGGGCAAAACGGGGGAGTCTTAACGACTCAGCGCCTGGCACCAGGAGATTTCGTCGGTGTAAAGAGGACAAAGGATTCCGTGGAAAGCAGGCTTCCGGCTACGAGCTGCGGGAAAATGGGAGTGGTGGGAGTAGAGAAGGTATGGAGGGTTCGAATACGGATATTTTGGTTATGACATCGAGTGGTACATTTCACTTGATGGAGTTTTGTCTGTATGCAAAGAAAGGGGTAGACAAACGATGATCTGTAACATGAAATAATAGGAATCATATTTTTATTGCATTTTATGCTTTTCGCCATAATACTGAGTTATAATAATCAAAATAAAACGAATTTCATTGTTGGTATATATATTTATTATATGAATTCAACTTTAAAATTGATACAATAAAGGTCGCTCAGCGAGCTATGGAGCGGGTTATGCTTGGAGTATCTCTGATGGATAGAATCCGAAATGAGGAGATCCGTCGGGGATCGAAAGTAACCGACATAGCTTGCGGAATCAGTAAGTTGAAGTGGTAGTGGGTAGGTCATATTTGTCGCCGACATGATGGCTGTTGGGGCCGAAAGGCTTTAGAATGGAGACCACGTATAGCAAAGCGTAGTGTAGGCCGACCTCGTACCCGCTGGACCGACGACCTGAAGGACGTTGCGGGGGGCGGCTGGATGAGGAGGACGGAGGACCACCAGGAGTGGCGAAATTTGGAAAAGGCCTATAGGTCCAGCAGTAGATGAACACGGGCTGATGGATGGATGAAATTGATACAAATCCAAAATGAGTTATATTATTAATCTTGTCTTTAGTAATGTACTAAACATTGTAAGAGAAACGCTTTCTTTTTTTAGGGTCTGTAAAGTATTATAGCTAAATCCCTCGGTTTTTGTCTGTCCGTCTGTCCTATAACGAAAACCAAATAGATAAAAATTTGCATGTAGATGAGAAATCACAGTCGAATTTTGAAAAGTTATTACACTTTTTTTAATACTCGCGTGTTCCGTAAAGACGCTGTTATATGCAACGTGAAATTTAAGTCATTTTGCTAACGAAAACTGGTGACAGTACTCGTCCATACGAACAACTTTACCAACAGTACCTATTACCAGTTTACAAAATGACTTAAATCTCACGTTGTATAATAGAGGAGCCGTTCACATTTTGTGAGTAATTGTTTGCGAATATCCGATATCTGTACCAGAAATACACAGCACTACCTTGGTGAAGTGGGGCAGCTGTTGGCTTTGAGCCCTTTGTACTGAACATATTTCAATTATTCTAATGAGGTCGTGGAAGTGTCAAATATGGTTTCCAGAAAAGTTAAAACGTGTAATATTAGGTACAGGACAGCCTTACATAGAACATATATTTATTAGAGTCTATGCATTTCTATCTGGAGCGTTCAATTAAGCCATATTTTTGTTCCTTTTCAGGAAATACGGAACGTATCTAAGAGGCCATTTTCCCTTCTTTTTCATGCCAACTATTTATATTTAAGTCTTTTACCCGTCGTTTTCGCTGTTGGTCTATTTGTGCCCGAAGTATGGCGAGAGGCTCACCATCATCACGTTTAGGACGTAATAATAGTCGGTGAAAAGCGGGTGTACCAAGCGTAGGCTATGACTTGCATTTCACAGTACAAGAAGTTAATTTTTTTGATTTTATCTAACATTTTCTCTTCTTTCTCATGCCACAATTTGGCTGTTTTTTTAATGGCGTCTTCGTCGTCTACCCATCTTCGTAATGGGAGATTCACTCTTTTTAAACACGCTAAATTAATATATATATACTTCACTAAGACTACTATCCTAAATATGGTTTAAAATTGAACAGAACATTTTGAATTCAAATAGGCTATATAGGCTAATATGTTTATTTTCACTTCTGTAAATTATTATAGAACAATTTGGGAAATGAAAATTTGCAAATTTTACTACAAATACCTACTCTTTTCAATACCTAAGTTTCTAATGTAAGCCCCATGTACCAACATCTTCCCAACCCTCCGAAATCTGTCGTGAACCAATGAAAACCTCTCTTCTGTACAATAATCTCAAATAATGATTTCTCTTACAGAGATACTAAACAACTCTTAGTAAAACTTTTCCATTAAAAAATGATCTTTAAACAGATTGGAAAAAAGTTAAAATTCAATGATCACTTTCAAAGTCGTGTAGGACGTTTTCGAATGCAATAGAAAATGAGATCGATTCTCTCAAAACGGGATACCAGTAAGCATTATAAACTGTGTTTCAAACAGCTAAGGTTGAAATCCCTGTGTCGGTAATAAAAAGGATAGACCAATTTAAATACGGAACATTCAAAGATGGTTCTCTAGGGAAAACTGGATTGTCGTTCAAGCTGTTTTAGGTGTTATTCTGGGGAATTAGGTTTGTGTTTCCTTTGGCAATGGGGTGAGTTAAAACGTTTTAGAGGTGGGGTAAATGGAGAAAGATCGATTTGCTCCAACTCTAGGGAGAATACGGCCACGTCAGATATTGCGAGCGGAAAATGTTGAATGTGTTTTTCCATCCAATAAATAATGTGGTATGTACTTATTTGTTATACATAAGTATACCTTACGGTATTCGGATACCGCAAATGACTTTGAATTAGATTCGTACGAAAATTTTAGCAGTTTTATTTAACTTCATATTTTTGTAGAGTGTTGACAGCAATGATTTTAATGGAACTATATCTAACTTAATTAATAAGAATAGCATGTCAAAAACTTAGTTAAATACACTGTTAATATAAATTGCTAATAAATATAACTATAGTATTTTTAGACTAAGAGATGAGAAAAATTGTACTGATATGAGTAAATAGATTTTTCAAGTAATTGATATTACTACTCCTAATACTTTACCAATATTTTTGTAAAACAAAACAAAGCATCAAAATAATAGCATTATGAAACAGAACCCATGAAATAAATAAACACTTGAACTTATTTTCATTTCTAAATACACAGAACATAACAAAGGATGTTACATTGGTAGTTTTGAACTCGCACAGTATAGCGAGGTCGCCGCCCGCCCTCGCATCTGCGCGCTCTCGCGGCGGGCGGGCGGATATACATATCTACTTATATTATATATATGAATCCATCTTTCATACATTCTTCGTTTTATATGGGAGGAGAGGAAAGGGGAAGACGTGTGTTGTTGCGTTGCACAAGAAGGCACTTTTCTAAATTACTTATCATAGAAACCTAATCTTGCCCTAAATATTGCTACAAAGAAAACGTAGTATTGTATAGGTATATTGCATGAATTATTTACTACAGTGGTGTGCGTTGTTTCACACATTACTGTAATACTTACCTCGGCCAGAGAATTAGTCTGACCATCCAGAGAGGTAATGTAGCCAGCATTCTGGGCACCCTACCGAGGGGCAGCGACCTGGGCGGTTATTCCGTCATTATTGCGCATTCGCAACATCAGTCATTCGATATTTGTTTAAAGCTTGATATATGGCATGCGTTGGAAATTAGAGGGACTAAACTAGATCAGATAGAAGCTATATGATATAAGGAATGCTAACTATAAGTTTTCAATCCAAAAAAATCAACAGATATCTGTACAAAATCCCTTTTAAAGTCACCCGCAATCTGCTTATGCAATTTTTGCGCACGTGCCAGAATTGAAGGCTAGGACCCAGTTTTTTTATCTATAGCTTTTAGATTTATTTACTTTGTTATATTTTAGATTATTATTTATTTGTAGGTAATTAGTTTATTTAAGTTTTTATTTTTAGATGTATATATACTTTGATTAAACTGTGAAGTTTTTTTTTAAATATGAAGCTCATTAAAAATGATCTTCTTTGGCCCTTAATACAATCCTTTAAACTATGTGGCCAGTTATGGATTGAAACACGCACTTTTCTATGAGAAAATTCACCACTGCCATACTTATGGAATGTTTTAGAGACTCAATATTATCACGGTGTTGAGAACATGCCATACGCTCTGAAAGAGACCATAGATTATAATCGAGCGGATTAAGATAAAAACTAAATAAAAATAAATATAAAAATATAAATCAAATCAAATCCAAATATTTATTTTGTAAAATAGATACTTAAAGTATATTTTCTACAAGTCAAAGTTAATCTTAACAATATATATCTTTAGAATAAAAAAAATATACAATAATACGGGAAATACATAGAGAAATCTAGGAAAAAATATATTATATATACATAATGCACTGAACAAATGAGTTTATAAATAAATACGGGAAATACATACAAACAATATTTAGGTTTGGCTACTAAAATGTAATAAAGTTATACACGTGCATAAAAAAGAGAAATATAGGAATGAAAAAACGATTTCCGGAATAAAGATTTTATTCGGATTTCATTGCAGTACATACAAAACAACACGTATCCAATTTAATAGTCTCCCGACAGCACTTTAATGATTGAAATCTGAATTAAATCTCTATTCCGGTGGTCGTGTTTTTTAATATTTTTTACTACTTATTTTTATTCAATCCTTTTTTGTTTATACTTAAAGCCTATCCACTCAGGCACTGATATATAATTATTACTAAGTAGCACACCAAACATAAAGATTAAATAGCGTGGCAAGTTTCCATACAAAAATTTATAAAAGTGGGTTGTTTTGCCTGCTTATGCTTGGAACATTATACTTGTTAATTCCTAAACTAATCTCTGGTATATATTTTGTTTGGTAACAAGCAATATTTATATTTAAAAGAGCCCGAAGTTCACGGAGCGAAAATTGCCACTCGTCGACTCTATGCGTTTATTATTAATGTTAGGTCTGCTACCATATTATACCTATACGTCTGTGCATTCAAGATGCTATATAGACTCTAACGATACCATACACTTCGAAATCGGTTTAGGCATTAAAAAGTTATGGTGGAATTGAGAAAAATACCCACTTGAACCCTGAAAACAATACATACACTACTTTTTTGGGATCAGTCGTGTAATGACGCTCTGATGAAGTCAGAAACGTACTTTTCAGCCACGCTTTATAACCCGGTGCTGAGTCTTTGAAAGGACCATTCTTGGTTAATAGAATATGGTGTTGTTAAGAACGTATTTTGATACACCTGGGCCTATGTTTTGATACCATTTTCACAAAAATATGGTTCAGTCGCTCCTTGATAGCTAACACTCCACCAAACCATCACTGAAACCGGATAATGCCCACGTTGTACCTTACTGGGAACTTGAGAAGCTTCTCTACTAGAGCTTTGAGCGTGAACTTGATCTTTCTGCTTATTAAAATGTTGCTCGATAGTAAAAAAAATCTCGTATTTTACCACCCTATTCATTTTTAGGGTTTCGTACCTCAAGAGTAAAAAACGGAGCCCTTTGTTGTCCGTCTGTCCGTCTGTCTGTCTGTCAAGACCCTTTATCTCGGGAACTCGTGCAGGTATCGAGTTGAAATTAAAACCATATACTCAGGTCTACAGTTCTTTAAAGCTGTGAAAAAATCAAATTTCTAAGTAAAAAAAGAAAGATATGGCCGTTTACGCCGCAAAAAACGTATATTTCGACCTTTTCAAGGAAATCAAAATTTCCGTTAGCCTAAAACTATGAAATTTGGGAAGTAATACCTATACTACAAGTTTAGGGAATAATCTGAAAACTATACATTTGTGATTAAATTATAAAAAATATAGTCTTTAACGGGGCCCTCGGTGGGCGAGTCCGACTCGCACTGGTCTGGTATTTTAAATTATCAGTTAACTGATGACCAGTATGTCTCTTATAAGCCAATATTACACCATCCGATTTATAGTATCCTAATTAGGACGCGCGAAGAAACAGACCGTCCTAAACGCGATTACACTGTCCTAAGTCCAATCCTATTCTAGTTAGGATGTCGATAAATCGGATGGTGTAATCGCGGCTTACGTCATCTAATAAAATAGGCGACATGGTTCTGGCTTCATTCATTCCTCAAAGTAAAGTCTTTCGTTTTAGATCAATGCTAGCCGCGCACTTGACTAAGCCTAAAAATGCCTGTCATATATGGTAACCCTACTTCAGACAAAACCTTAAGAGGCTATGTTAATTTTATTTTGTCACTCTCACTCCAAGCGAAAACACGCACAGTGCGAGAGGGGCGGAATCAGCGCAAAAGGGATAAAGTATGTTTTTTGGAAAAACAAAAATAGCTAGCAAAATTTCCAAAACCAAATGTCTAGCTATTTAAACGACCGAGCGAAGCTAGCGAGTTCTCCGAGTCTACTAGAACAATCCGGCGTTTGTATGTATGTATGAATGTTTGTTCGACGATAACTCGAGTATCGTTGATCGGAATGTCATGAAATTTGTCAGGCGAGTAAATAAGGCAAAAAGAATTTTTAAGTTCGAACAGGAGCCAAATCGGTCAAGCGCGAATCGGGCGAGCGCATGTTCACAGTTCGGGGCGAACTACTAGTTGTATTTCCAACTATTTCACTAGGGTTTTCCAAAAACAAAAGCCTATATTGTATTGTCAAAATGCATGTACCAAAAATGTATTAAAATTTTTCCTGTATTTCATGAAAGCATCCATATATTTTTTACATAGCCTCTGAATTTTGTGGCAGAAAGGGCATAGTATGCCGCTTGCGTGACAATTTCCTAGTATCTATAATTTGTGTTTGTTATCGTCAGTTTGCTTGCAGCAATTGTAAACGAACTGTTCGACTGTGTCAGTAAAATGAGGCTTTACGAGTAGTACTGCGCGCGCCGCATACGAAGGCTGATTTTAGAGTATTCTCGTAATTTTTTTATCAATAAATACTATACCGGGTGTAAACAGACTGCGACCGTTAAATGAAACCACATATTCTACTGAACCACTTTTCCCAAGAGTCATACCCGCGGACACCCTTAGTTTAGGAAATAATTAAATTCCGACATACGGGCGAGTTTAGAGAGAGCGTCATCCGTCAAACAGCTGTTCCGGTGCAGCAGCGTTCTAAAATAGACCTTCCTCGTACGAGATGAAGTCTTTGAGTTACTTTTTCTCTGAAGATTTTTGCGGGTTTTTTTTCCAATAGTTAACGGAACATTCATACAAAAAGACACAGTAAATAACCCATTTCATTTAAAAAGAAAGAAGATCTAGATTTGCGTGCACTTTTCTTCTGTACTTATATTAAAACCTTGTTTATTGAGAGCAATTTCCTCGTATCTACTCATAGACGTGTTTTTTATCATCAGTTTTCTTGAAACAAGTATCGGAAGTACTCGAGAGTGCGATCGTTATACGAACATTACCGAGTCGTGCCGACTGATAACGAAGCGGCCTATTCTCGTAGACGACACAAGTGTACGATGTATGGCGATCAAGTTATACACTTGCAGTACGGCTTGAGTCTATAGTGAAGGATGTAAGATAGGTACCAACAGTAGCGAAATCTTGGAAAGGCCTATGTCCAGCAGTGGACGAAACAAGCTGATGGATGGTCGGATGTGACCATTTTTGTATTAATAAAGGATACATACATTTTCATGTTATTGGCGGTCCTCCTTGAAGAAATGCCCACACTCACACTCGCTGGGCAGGCGGGTTGTTGAGCGCGGTGCCGAAACCCTTGCACCAGTGACGCCGCTGCCCATCACTAGTCTAATTTATATAAGCCCCGGCAATTGGGGATGGATATACCGCTATCCATCGGTCCCAGGCAATGGTGGGCCGCCTGGTTTTACCTGAGAGCTGTCCTCTTACTCTCCCCCGAATAACTTCGGGAGGATTTCCGAGTAAGATGGTGGTACCTCCACAGTCGAGCCCGGCATCAGCTCTACCACCTAAAGAAGGATGAAAAAATCGATTATTCGACAATATTGTTGTAAGTAATTCAAGTGAGAAATATAATTATGCGTATTTTTAGCGCTGCATAGTATGTAGTCGATTTATATGACTTTGAACTTTATGTTCACGTGTAAACGTACACAGTTTCGCCATCTTGGGTCAAGTTATGTGGCACGCATTACACCTAACTGATTAGAATGACTCTGTCGGAAAAGTTAGCAACTTTATTCGTGGTGGCTGAAATTCCGAACGAAACCCTATTAAAATAAAGCTTGGCTGTTACGTCAGGCGCTCCGGTTAAATAGTTCCAGAATAGTGTTTTTTTATTTATTTTAGATAAAATAAAAAGAATTTCCAAAAAGTTGGAAGACCATATAAGCCATCCATTAAATTTTTACATCGTTTCGATAAAAATTTCGGCATCTACCTATATATTGTTAATTAACAAGTGAACAAAAAACTGAGAAATAAGGGTGAATATAGAAATTCTTTTCTTCTCTTCTAATTATTATTAAAAAAAACACGCTTAACATACTCTTTTATACCTATAGTACACGTGGTTTAAAGGAACGAATAACTTTTCCTAACATCCTGTATATTAAATAAAAATTCAGGAAAAACCACATCACTCTTCGTATAATGCAGATTGCAGATTTCTTTTATGAGAAATTGTTATAGTTACTGGTTAAACTGTTTACAAAGTTACTCAGTTCAAGGTCATTGGCGTTGGAACAAGCCGTAAGTGTACATATCTACGCTGACGACAATCGTCCAGCCCCCTGATTCTGTATGGTAAAATCAGTTGCCAAACCGAGTGCCTATCGTTGAAAACATACATATCCGCTCACTGAGGATACGTTCGCACATGAATTGACGTCACAATACCCATTGAAGGTTATTTTGGAATTTAATTTTTTGCCTGTTTTTGGTGAATAGCAACCTTTGTTGGCAATCGAATCAAAGATAGATACGTATAGTAGAATTTTTTTTAAATGTCGGTATCGGCTTAAGAGCTTATCTTCCAATGAATAGCATTGTTCTATTGTGAAGTTCCACCACTAATTAGCAGTGCACAACGAAACGCATGAACAACAAAATATTTTAGGTTAATAGCAACTTTAACGACTGAACGAAAAGACTCAAATTTGAACGGCAACGCATTTCAGACAGTTCTTTTTGAAATTGAAAGCGGCGGCAAGGTATAGGTGTGATACAGGCTGAAACGATTTATGATTTTTACATAATTTTAAGCATGTTATTAAGAAAAATTGTATTTAAGTTTAAAAAAGTTCATTAGTCTTTTTGAAACTTTAATTTAACACACATTTGTTGTTTATTAAATAACTATGTTTACTTATACTTATATAATTCCAATAAAACCAGTAAGTACCTACAAATACAAATTAAAAATTGTATGGCTGCAATCTACGGTAACTATTGAAGTTATATTTAGAATTACATAGGTAAATCAAAGTCCATATACACAACTTGGGTCGTTATCGAGCACTTTTTTCACAAAAATCCAAATTGTAAGCAATCAAAATCCTATAAAAACGTAGGCCGGGGTTTCAAATTTATGGAATATCCAGAATGAAACACGGAAAAGTATACGATACGACAAAATAGCTGCCGCTTGCAATTTCAAAAATGGACTTGGCGTTCAAATTTAAGCCTTTTTGTTTAGGTGGTAAAGTTGCTATTAACATACAATATTTTGTTGTTTATGCGTTTCGTTATGCACTGCTCATTTAGCGGTCGAACTTAACAATAGATAACAATGCCATTCATTGGAAGATAAGATCTTAAGCCGATCCGGACATTTAAAAAAAAACCTACTATAATAGGCCGGCTGTGCGTGTGTGATACTACATATAAGTTTTCAGAATAGTCCCCCGGTACAGATAAGCGTCCAGGGCCACACCTCGATGCGGGTTCCGGCTGTCTCACGGCATCAGGATCGTTTGCTTACCTTCTTTGAATATTTACAGTGGCGGTATTTCAACGCCACTGTTTTTAGGGTTCCGTACCTCAAAAAGAAGGAACGGAACCCTTATAGGATCACTTTGCTGTCCGTCCGTCCGTCTGTCTGTCAATACCCTTTATCTCGGGAACGCGTGAAGGTTTCAAGTTGACATTAAAACTATATACTCAGGTCTACAGTCCCTTGTAAAAAAATCAAACTTCCAAGTTAACGTAAAAAAAAGATGAAAGCCGTTAATGCCGCAAAAAACGTATATTTCGACACTCTCGAGGGAATCTTAGTTTGGTAGGTATTTTCCGTTGACCTAGAACTATGAAATTTGGCAAGTAATACCGTCTTATACTACAAGTATAGGGAAAAATCTGAAAACTATAACATTTGGAATTAAATCATAAAAATATATTAATCAATCATCGAGGTAAATTTGTACGAAATTTGGCTTATGCTTGACTACTACAGCGCTACCTAAGAAAAAGAGCGAAAGCAAGCATGGCGGTATTCAGCAGACTGTCCAGGGGCGTTCGCAAACAAAATCAATGATAGTCGTAACTGACTAACAGATGAATGATTGGTACGCCTTGTCATGACGTAGTGCTGGGACACGATGACTCGCTTGGCGGCGTGGCTCGTCATGAGTCCAGGGTGCATCAGGCGTATTGGGAGTAATCTGAAATTGAAAATATGTTTAACGTTTAACGACATGCTTTTTTCCAGGATAAAAATTAACCTATGTGTTAAGTAGGGGTATAAGCTATTTCCATTCTAAATTTTATCAAAATCCGTCCAGCCGTTTCAGCGTGAAATAGTAACAAACACACACACACACACAAACTTTCGCATTTATAATATTAGTGTGAAGTTTGATGAGATAACATAGCCTTGTCTTATTTCACCACAAACGATTAGGACCGCGCTAATTAGACACCTGATGTATGAAATAACAAAGCCTTGTCTTATTTCACCATAACGAATTGGACCGCGCTAATTAGACACCTGATTCTTCAATGATATTGATCTATCCTAGAGGAACCATGCATTTTTCCGGGATAAAAAGTAACTCATATGTTAATTTAGGGTATAAGCTATGTCCATTTTAAATTTCATCCAAATCCGTTCTGCCGTTTCAGCGTGAAAGAGTAACAAACATACACACATACACACTCACACACACACACACACAAACTTTCGCCTTTATAATATTAGTAGGATAGTAGGATTTGCCACATTTTCGGCTTGGGCGTTATTTTATGAACATCCTTTAAGTAGCCTTTAATTTATGTTGGCAGGGTCACGACAATGATAATAAAAAAACCGCATCCAAATCCGTTAAGTCGTCTCGAGTTAAAAGCGTTTATTCAATATTCGGTATAATAACGTAGTGAAAAGATTGTGTCTGCAGTGTCGTGCATTGAACTTTTTGCTGGAAATGCAATGACAATAAAAAAATGTCACTCTGAAAAAGCATTATATTTGTATAAGTCCACGGTAGGCAGTGCCTACCCTATAGTACATGATTCCATACAAAAAATATTTTGCAAATTGGTTTTTAATTGTTTTCTTACTACTTTTATCGTTAAACTTGACCTTCTCATTGCATTTCCAGCAAAAAGTTGCACGCACGCCACTGCATGTCTGTACATTAAAGATTTATAAAAAAAATATATACTTAATGTATTGTTAGTATTGTACTGTAGCTAAAATATTTTCTCAACGGATTTTGATGCGGTTTTAGTATCATCGTAGTGATACGTATAGGATATAAGGGGTATTGATAAAATAACGCCAAAACTGGAAACGGGGACGAGATTTAAGTTGTACCTTTGTACCCGTCAGTGAACGTTTTGTTGACTCGATTACTAGTTTTCGGAATCGAAGTATTTGTTACTAAACGTATTCGCTGGTACAGACTGGTTGACGTCAAGGCGCATGCGTAATTAATGGAATTTGCTATAACTTGGCCTCAGTTCCACTTGAAGCAAACATTGAGGTCATAGTTGCTCGGTATGAATTGGAGAGGGGATCTTTTTTAATTTTTAGGGTTCCGTACCTCAAGAGAAAAAACGGAGCCCTTATAGGATCACTTTGTTGTCCGTCTGTCTGTCTGTCGAGACCCTTTATCTCGGGAACGCGTGGAGGTATCGAGTTGAAATTAAAACCATATAGTTAAATCTACAGTTTCTTGGAGCTGTGAAAAAATGATACTTTTAAGTCAACGTAAAAAAAAGATACGGCCGTTTATGCCGCAAAAAACGTATATTTAGACACTCTTGTGGGAATCAAAATTTATAGTGTATTAGAACTTGAAATTTGGCAAGTAATACCGTCTTAAACTACAAGTATAGGGAAAAATATGAAAACTACCTATATACATTTCTAATTACATCATAAAAAATATAGTCTTTAACGGAACCCTCGGTGGGCGAGTTCGACTCGCACTTGACCTGTTTTTTTTTTTTTTGAGAAGATATGCAACGTTGATTTGTGTAGTTATATTCGTAATTCATGTATTGCATTCATGTAGGTTGATATTTCACAAAAAATTCCATAATTTTTCTGAGCTATGCTACGCAGCTTACCGGCCTCCCCACACACCTAATTGCACCCCGCAACCCGCACCCCTCATCAGAGTGGCCAGCGACCAGTTAGGGTGTCCACGCGATTAGTGTATTTTGAGTAAAGAAAATCGTCTTATTGTGAGGTACTGGTACTTTATTTAGAGATCCCAGTATTTAAAATAATATCTTTACCGATCATACTAACACACCCTTAAAGGATTCTTGTCTTTGCTTTTACACCCGGTATAGGGTGAAATTAAATCAATCGACCAAATTCATACTGGAGACTCGGTTAGTGATCAAGAACTAGGTTCAGTAATCCTTTTGGCCAATTTCGAAAAAATATTTTTTTTGCTTCTTTACTGGTTGGACTAGTTTAAGTACAATTCCTAGTGCAGGCACTCTCGAATTAAACCTTGTTCCTGATGACTAACCGAGTCTCCAGTATGAATTTGGTCGGTTTGGCCTTTGTTGGTATGTGTTATTAATTTATTATTGATTAAAATGTATTATTGATTTAGAAGAAATATAAGGTGACTTTCGTTTATATTGCCGAATTTATACTGGAGACTCGGTAAGTGGTCGGGACCAAGGTTCAATGACCGTATTTGCGAGATACGTAAAAGTATTATTTTTGCCTCTATACTTATTCAAGAACAACCTCGACTAATTGTAGTATTATAGGATGTCCAAATTTTAAGGGTCATTGAACTTTGAACCACTCCACTTACCGAGTCTCCAGTATGAATATGGCTGCATAAACGAAAGTCACCTCATATTCCACAACCACCAAATGCTATTGTTCTTTCATTGTTATCTGCTCACGTGGGATACAAAGGATTAAGACGCATACTTTTGTATTACTCAGGCACACCTTACTTGACAATCTAAAACCCACTAAAAAAAATTCTCAAAACTCTTATCAAAAACGATCATTTTAAGATTATCTAGTGACGCCTACCGTTTTAATTCGGAAAATGTGTCACGTACTTCAAGTACTCAGAAATATCTATCGAATTGTAGATAAATAATATAATTTGGGAAAGTGCGAGTCGAACTCACGCACAAAGGGTTCCGTACATAATACGGATACAGAACCCTAAAAATATGGTAACAACAATATATGTAGATGTCATACAACATCAAGTTTTAGTTTAGAGTATGTGCTACAATCTGACCTTATTGGAAACTTGTATACAGGGAGTTAAGATGATAACCTTTTTCCTTAAAACGGAGTGTTCTACCCATCAGTATGAACAACTTTGACTACTTCTAACTTAAGTTAGCTTAGTCTCGTGCTGCCTTGGCACCGTGAGGTACAAGGGGGAAGCAATGTTCAGCTTCCCCAAGGTGAGCCGCAGGCGCAGCATTGCGCCAGGGGGGCACCGGTGCGTTCCACTGGAGATCCCGGAGTCCCATAGGCGTGGAGGATGGCCACCATGGGGTTTTAGCCGGTAGGAGTCCGGCATAACCGTTCGCGTTCCCTCGAGCCGGAAGGTATCCATGATGGGTTTCACCAAAAAAAAAATATATTAGGTTAGGTTAAGTTATTTCTTTGAATACTTAATTAATCACATCGGTTCCCAGTCTTAATTTGGACCTTATTTCTTATTTATTCAGTTAAAGTACTCAATAAAAAATGAAAATTCTAAACAAGCCTAGGTAAGTACACCATTCTAGATATTTTATTTTGATTATTTCTGTATATTTAAAATAATAATATGTGAGTATCTAAACATATTGTTGCGGTATGGGAAAGCACATACGTAAATTCGCAGGTTGTGTTCAGAACTGGATAGCTCAGTTGGTAGAGCAACCACCCGGTAAGCAAGAGTTCTCGGGTTCGAATCCCGGTTCAAAGCTTCTCAGGTCCAGATTTTCTATACCGCAATAATATCAATTTAATTAAGGCTTATAGACAGGGTAATCAAAATATTATTCTATTTTAGTCCGTCATCTAGATTATCAAAAAATATTGGACACTTTTTTTTCTTTTGTCAATCAAACAAAAAATGACAGAGATAAAGCGCGTCAAAGTTTGGGAGTGGGGGAAAATGACGTCACTTCTAAGTAAAATTGTACATAGATGTGACGTCACGCGGAACTTCAGCGGGCTATATCTTCATAATTTTTTGTTTAATTGAAAAAAGAAAAAATACGTGTCCAACGTTTTCCGATAATCTAACTGACGGACTAATGAATATTTTTTTGTCATCATGCCTTTTAAAACTCGGAAACTGCTCGAAAAGTATTCTACGTGAGGGACTTCCTACAACATCAAAGAAAAACGCTTCCTATTTATTGAGAAGGTGTAAGTAATTTCTTGCCATCAATATCTTTGGAGAGATAAGATTGTGGAACAAATTATCAGTTTTCCTCCTTATTTAAGTGCTCAGTAAACATTGTTATGAATAGATTATTTTCAAACGAATCATTGCACTTTATCTAGATTTAGGACACGCGTGCGGCCTAGTTTCTTAAAATAAGAACATATATAAGGTGATTTTAATATATGCAGCCAAATTATTACTGACGACTCAGCAAGAGCTCATTAATAAGGTTCGATGACCCTTTTTGTGAAATTCGTTAATTATTCTTTTCGTGTTCCTTACAACCCCGAGTTAATTACTATGGGACGTCAAGATTTTATTTTGCAAAATTAGCAAAAGTGTCATCGATTCGTGTTACTGATCACTTACCAATATAATAGGCATCTAAGTTATAAGCGCCAAAAATACATAAAATCTGTACACACTTAGATTGCAATAAACGTTTGAGTTTGAGTTTGAGTTTTCCAGTATGAGTTTGGCCGTATAAATTGAAATCACCTTATATACTGGTGTAAATAGAGTGCTACCATTAAATGAAACCACATATTCTACAGACCCGTGAATCCTAACGCACCGACATACGGGCGAGTTTAGAGAGAACGTCGTCCGTGAAACCTGAGGCTGTTCGAAGCCTGACGCTTTCTCTATATCGGTGCGTTAGGGTTCACGCATTTTTGTTTGGAACTCAATTATTTCTCAAACTAAGGTTGTCCGCGGGTATGATTCTTTGGGAAAGTGGTTCAGTAGGGTTGGTAGAATATATGGTTTCATTTAATGGTAGCAGTCTATTTACAGCCGGTACATAAAGTGGCTTTTGTTTATATGGCCAAATTCATACTTACTTTTCGGCATTAAAATGCACATACATTCCGAAAAACTCATTGGTGCATGCCCAGCCGGGGATCGAACCTGGATCTCAAAGATTGGGAGGCCAGCCTTCTACCCCTGAGCTACCGCCGCTATTAATAATAATAATACAATCATTATTATATTTATTCAAAGCGATGGATTTCGCTAAGAAACATAGATTATGTAATCTAATGTATAAGTTTTCATTGCAGCAAAATTTTCCAGTTAATATCCAGTAAGTCTATGAATGAAGCAACATCATCATTCAATAACGGTTCTGGTGCTCTATTGAACTACCGCCCAATGTTTTTTGACCCATCATCATTTGCCTAATGCCCCTCAAACACCGTGGCTTGAAGGTACCGGGAGAGGGAAGGAAGGCCAGGCCAGGCTGGTGGTAGGAAGGATGTATTGGAATTCAGATCTCGTAAGCAATAGCTTCCTCGAAGCCATGTGGACACGGGTGTGACGATGTAAAAGATGAGGAATTTGACCGACTTCGCTTCGGGTCTGATGAATTAAACCGTTATTTCATGAATTAACATTTACTTACAGGTCTATGACTTACTAGTTTGATTACGAAATGAATAGTCACGGCGTTATCACGGTTTAGAGTGGTAGGTTTCGGGCATCGCGCTCACCAACCCGCCTGCCCAGGGTGTGTGAGTATGAGCATTTCTTTCAGGAGGACCGCCAAGAGTGGTGAAATCTTGTAGGCTTCCTATACTAATAAACTCGGGGTTGTTCTTACACAGGGGCAAAAATAAAGAATTTTCATATTTTGCAAAAAGGGTCATTGAACCATGCACTGATCGCTTAGACCGCGTACCAACTCTCCAGTATGAATTTGGCGAAATCAGGCAGCAGTGGCGAAGGGTGAACTTTTTAAAAAGGGAAGCCGGACAAAAAAATCGCTTTTCTTAGAAAACCAACCAAAGAAAACATTTTTCTTTTTGTACTTTGCAACTCCCTGTCAGCCAAGTGTATTTGTTGTACTGAGATTTATGTAAACGTTTGACAAAGCGAAGAGCACGGAATAAAGAAATGTAGTATGGATGCTATTTCCTGAACAAGCCGATGGGAGTCGTGTTATATGGACCCTTCGCCACTATCAGGCAGTCACCTTTTACATATTTCACAACGTGATACAGATTAAGTATACATAGTTGTACCAGAATCTGATGGCAAAAATTTATATGAAAATGTCTATGATTCCATAATTTTTTTTTTCCATGGTACACCTATATTAAAAATATGTCGTGTCTGTACATTTAATATTTTAGATTTTTTTAATTTATTGTTATTGCACTGAGGCCGAAACTAAATTTTTTTGAATTTTTGTCTGTCTGTATGTATGTATGTTCCTTTTTAAGTCGAGAACCTCTCAAGGGATTTAGATGCGGTTTTTTTACTATCATCGTAGTGACCCTAGTCAACCTTTAAAGAGTGTTCATAAAATAACGCCGAAAACGGGGCAGAGATTGAAAAACGCGGGTGGAGGCGCAGGCAAAGGCTAGTTTTCAATAAATTTATTTTCTTTATTTTTTCTTATTTCATTTATCTTCAATTGCTAGCTTATTACTGGTTCGAATGTTTTAAGCACTAATCCAGGGGTTTGAATACCGTAGGGGCACATTTGTCTTTGGTCTGTGGGCTTATAAAGGCACGTTAGCGCTGCTGTGGGTCAATTACGGGACAAAACTTGCCACCCGTAACGCTAGGACGTTGTAATCGTCGGTGAAACGTGGCCGTACGTAGGTATGACTTAACAGTTGGTACTAGGAATTCATGTCTTGACGAAGTTCAGTGATTTATGTATAAATACTTTATACGTAAGTGACTTCCGTTATTGATATTGATTGGATGTTATTCTTATACAAATAAATAAATTTATAAATAAAAATGGGAATTGACAAGCTTTCGCCCGCGGCTTCGTTCGACTTTCAATCAATGTATATTTAATTTTCGCGCAAGATAAAAATATTATCGACAGTTTTCGGATTTTATCGACATAATAGCCTATACGTTGAAAGGGTCACAACACTGATAAATAAAGCATCGAAATCCGTTGGGTGGTTCTCGTATTAAATTAAAACAGACAGCAAAAAAAAACAAAAATATTATAGTAATAGATTTTAACTTAATTATATTCAGTGTTAATCAATTTTTTTTTATATTACCGTTATCTATTATGTTGATTATATTCAAGATTGGCTGAAACTAATCGCACTCATTTTAATTTTTTAGCCTCAGTACAACACTAATAAAAATAAGTAATAACAAATTTCATTTAGAATAAAAATATTTAATTTACACAGACACGGCTTTTTTACTACTTTCTTATTAGTATTTCTTACTAAAACTTAAGATTTCTTAAAATATTGGGTTTAAAAATTATCTATTTGTCACTTCCGTTTCCTTTCCTCGTAAGTTGGGTCATATTTGGAACCGGACAAACCGATAAATGGAGCGACCGAAAATTATTAGCTTCTTCCTAAACAAATTTTGTTTGTAAATAGTTTGTAACACTAATATAGATATAAGTTAATTGTTACTAACATAAATGGATTATTATTATTATTATTATGTAGGTACACTTTTCAGTCTCGGGCCCATAGGGGCCCGGTCATTTGAAAGGCATTCATGGGGCCGAAGCCAACATTGAAGAGGCCTTAGTACCATTTAATCTAAATGTCGCATCCATCCAGGCCTCTCACTCAATGTACCATTGGGATACACTAACGGCCAATCCCCCATAGTTGCCTAACTATTGCCAGGAAGGAAGTGACTTGGAGTGGGCTATGAGGGTGGGATGCTAAATGGGCTGGATAACAGGGCTCTGGAGTGAGATAACGGACATCTGCCTCAAAAATCTCTCACAAATTTAGGTGTGGCAGACGGTGACTCGCCGCCAGCTAGATGGGCCCACCAAGCAGTCACCGAATGGCGACAAGCAGGCAACATCGGTGCGGACGGCTAAGGGTGTAGAGAGGTGTGCACCGGTTTCACCATCGCGAGCCACGAGTAGCGCGACTCGGAGCGGGTTTCCCCGTTATTATGCAGATTGAGCACTTCCACCCTTTCGAGCATATAGCTCTAACGCTCCATTTTGGCCGACCAACGAAGGCAAGCCAGAGGCGGGGACGAGATGTTGTTGTCCCCTGGAGACCTCAGGTCCGTGGTGTCGCTACTCACCAACAGCTCGCCACAAGCTGCCTTGCGGTGACTGTTGCACTGTAGGTACGTACCAGAGGGCGAAGGGGTCGTCACAACCCGACGCCATCTAGACGCACCAGTGGGCGGTGGGTTATACGTACCAGGGGGCGAAGGGGTCGTCACAGTTGTTATTATTATTATTATTATAAACATCTTTTTTTGCTGTTTTCACGTGATCTTATCCGCTTTTACAAAGATAGAAAAAGTACACGCGGCCAAAGAATATCTGCCAGATGGATCCAAACCATAATCTGGCTGGACTACGATCTCTATTGCTTTAGTGAATAGAATAAAGGCGACATATAGGAAGTAAAAAACAGATTTTAAAACAGTAGTACTCCTATAGTATAAGTACAATAGATAGGGATCAGAAAAAAAAACATGTAACAAAAAAAGGCTTTTTCTAAGATGATAGCACAGCCCAAAACGTGATAGAGAAAACTCGCTGCATCGAAAAAAATTGCTATAGAATGCTGTTTTTTCAGTTCAAAACTCCGTCCAAATTAATAAAGTAAAAATAACAATAACGACTGTGGTAAACAACATATAAACCTGTCATCTAAAACGTCTAAAACATTTAAACAGCTATCGTGTACATTTTATTTTATATTATTAACTAAAAAACAGCAATATCCAACCTTTTCCTGATTCACCGCACTACTCAGATGCACACTTTTTCAGATAAGACAAGATAAGATAAGATAAATTTATTCAGCTATGTTTATCTCTTTCACACTGTTCGCATGAGTTTCTGCTATCTCAACAATACTGCAAAAATTGGTACAGTGAAGGTGGTAAAACAGTATCCCGGTGCAAAATGCACATCATAATATTGTTTTCCTTACTTATGAATAAAAAGTATGCAAAGTTTTAAAGCAATTAGCGGAAATTTATCATTACTAATTAGGGATTCACATTCAAATTCTATCATTTTATGATTTACATTTTGATTGCATTCGATTAACAAACTTAAAAGCGTATTTATTGTTGTAAACGAATGTAATCAAAATGTAAGGCACAATATAACGTAATTTTAATGCGGGAACCCTATTATTAGTAATCAATTTTCGCCAATTGCTTTAAAACACGATTTTTGCATACTTTTTATTCAAAAGTAAGGAAAACAATATTATGATGTACATTTTGCACCGAGATTCTGCTTTACCACCTTAAGGCGAGGCATTGATAAATTTTTAATTTCAAATCGGCGCCTTAGGGGAGTGGAGTGGGGGAGACTTACTCCATACAAATATGCGATCACGAACTAGCTTATGCCGTAAGGTCGTATGCGGCAAAACAGTCTTTCTCATTTAAAATGACAACTATAAGTAATTTAATAAATCCAATCGGCCATATTGAAGTGTATTTGTAGACTAATTTAAATAAAAACCTTGGAGGCTTCATTTGGGCCCGTTTGTCAGTAAAATAGAAATCTCTGTTTTAAAAAAGGTTTTCTAAATATATTTTTTTCTGCTATGAAAAATAATCAATTAACTAAATCTTCGGGCAAAATGATGTCAATTAAATGCTTAATGTAGTATATAAATTGGTAATTACATATGTTTTTTTTATTGCTGAGAAAAATGGAGATCCATGTCGCCAAAATGTCGTGGCGTCGCCTTAAGGATTAATTAAACATCCAAAATTAGGGTGATAGGTGGTGGGCCCTATCGCCGTAATTCGGACACAAATGGAGCATGCCTTCCGAAGCAGTCAGAGTGAACACAGATTAATGTGCACCGTGGGGTTTGAAACGACCTTTGAGTTAGGAAGCGAGCGCTCTCCCACTCGGCTACAAAGGCGGTCATTTCATTACCACTCTGTATTCAATTACTCCCTGGCGTATAGAAGTTTTCCGTATACCAAGTGTGAAAGGCCATCTCCTCTCAGAGTCATCAGTATGGCAGTCAGGTCTGAAGCCAATGTCCTATGCTTCCGCGGCCAGCGAGGTTTTTTGTCATTTCCTTTCTGTGACATGAGATGACACGAGATTTGACTATCTAAAATGTTAAATTGTGCTTTGGTGAGATTTATTTGACACGTTTATCGTTTAAATAACTATGCAAGTCTTGCTTCAACTCAGTTTCTTCCATACTTTAGTATCAGTATTAATTATTTGTCTTTCTTTCTATCAATCGATGTGATTTATGGAGGATTTTTAAAGAAAAAGTAGCCTGTTTTCTTTCTATATTCCGATAAAATACGAAACATTTTAAAAATGTTATACGAAAAATATACTTTAGTAACCGACTGCAAATTTTACAGCAGACATTCACTAAAAAGTTTAAAATATTATACTGACCTATGGCCCCGAAATAACACTTTTGCCGATTTCTTTCTTCCTAAAACATTATGTACTGTCTGTGCTCATATTTATTGGTTTTTGTATTGCTAGGGAAAACCCCGACTTCTAGATAACATTATATAATCGTCAAAATTGACCTTCTCATTGCATTTCCAGCAAAAACTCCAATGTAGGCCCCTTGGTGAGGCATCCAAGCCTTCAACCGGGATGAAACCTGAAAGCTTTTGGTGTGTACTTTATTTACATTATTTCAGCTTTGTTGAAGTTAAGGGGATATCCCGATATTGTTTTTTTGCAATTTCATTTTAATCTGTGAAATTATAATAATTACATTTGAAAAAAATATATGTTATATTTCACTCATTAACATGGGCGTCGGACGACGAAAGTCTAGGGTGGGGTAACCTTTTTCATATTATCAATGTGATTTTTAGTTAAAAATTAAATAAAACTTACTTTTGTGGAAATAAAAACTACTGATCGGTCTTGTCTCTCTTATATCCGCTATATGTGTACTTTTGTACTATTTTTTACTGTCCCATTCCGTTTCCAGGGGGGCGGCTACCCCCCCTTGCCCCACCCTTATTATCCTTGCCATATCCAATAAAATATCAAAGATATATACTATGAAATAAATAGCATTTATTGGGGTTATATTAGGTTTTAGATAAAAAAACTTGTGCTAAAATAAACGTTGTAAGAAATGTGATATAAAAATTAAAAATCCATCCTCATAATTCTAAAATAATAAATAAAAACATCTCGAGTAGGTTATAAAAGTGTAAAATGAAAGCGTTGGAGCAAGACAGATTTCTCTGCATAAACTCGCCTTAATCCCACAGATGGTCAAAGATGGCGTTTTATGGTTTTACTACATTAGATGCTATCGATTACCTAGAGCGGGTGAAGAGCGGCAGGGTGGGGAGGCGCGGAAGAAGAAGAAAGGTGAGTTTTCGAATAAGCTGCAGTAGTATGGAGTAAAGTTTTCATGTGACATGGGTTGCATCTCTGTTGAAAACGTGGTGCAGGGTCCATACAAATGTGCTCATGGTCCTTTACTCCCAGTGTTAATTTTGATGTCGGACGGACGGATGAGAAAATACAGAGATTTTTGCTATAAGGGTTTCGATTTTTGACGGAATCCTAAGAAATGTTGAGAGATTTGTTAAAAGGAAATTTTAAATTATATTTATGGAGAATTTAATTTGTTACATGACACTCGAAAGATTTTATGATCATTTTCCTAAGCTTATCAAATATATACCGGGCTTTTTCAAATGATTCATCTTCACCAGAAAATGATTGTCAGTGGAGAACGGTTTGGTTCCTTGATCACCGACCGCAGCGACTGTTTAGTATGCGAGACTGAGTCGATCTTCGGTACGCAGAATCCGCACAATGGCTTGCGTCTGCGCAGAGAAATCGACGCCTGCGCAACTCTTGCGGTGACTCGGGGATTTTGTGTAGATGTTGGCTAATTGTGCCACCGGGACAAACCCGTCAGTCAAGTGGAGGTATATAAGGTGACTTTTATTATACAGCCAAACTCATACTGGAGACTCGGTTAGTGATCAGGAACTAGGTTCAGTAATTCTTTTGGCCAAATTTGAAAAATATATTTTTTTACTCCCTTACTGGTTGGACTAGTTTATGTACACAATTCCTGGTCTAGGCAGTAAGGAAGCGAAAAAAAAAATTTCTAATTTCAGCGATAGGGTAATTGAAGCTTGTTTCTGATCACTAACCGAGTCTCCAGTATGAATTTGGACGGTTAATTTAATTTTACCCTTGTATACAGTTGTAAATAAACACATACCTATTTGGAAGTGAGGAGCTCTGACCGGGATTCGAAACCGGCTCCTTTCAGATTTACTTTTCTTCTGCTTTTCTATACAGCAATGATATAATGTTAATTTGTACTCCATGCGATGGATAAATCGCAAAGAGTTTAAAGTATAGAAATTTCTTTCTATCATAGTTTTTAAGAGGATATGTCACGCTTGCAAAAGTCACTGTCACTCCATGCGGAACGCCCCGCAGTGCGAGAGGGATGGATTCCGGAAAAAATAGCGAAATGTCGGTTTTAAATTAATGTAAAATTAACTTAAGAGTGCGCCGACCAAAAGAAGCTAAATCAGCGGTCACGGTTAAATTGATTTTATGAATAATATTTCATTAATTAATATAAAAATACATATTTAGTATTACAGAAAATGTATGTACACTTTGTCCGAAGCAAAAATTAAAAATAATTTATTGTTTATAAAGCACAACTATTTAAACTAAGCCCAAAATGTAACAAAGGCGTATTGGCGTTCAGGTCATTTTAACAACTTAACTGTAGAATTTTATCTCAAACTTAATTTCGAATAATCACCAAAGCATAAACAACAATTTGTCCAACTTACATTTTAGAATAATTGCCTGGCAATTTAAACACGATTTATTCAAAATGCACCACAAATCCACCATACATTTTTAGTATGGCCGCTCAGCAGTCAGTTAAAACTGACCACGATAAACTCGACCGCGAGAGTACAGAGCGAGGTGTCTAATCGTCGTACGCTCGGTGCAGCCTTAAATAGTTATCAAAATTACAAACTCACAAAATTTAGATATTGTCAAAATCTGTCGAATAAAATATCGTTGAAGTCTGTCTATCATTCCTATTGACAAACTATGAAAAAAAGTGTCGAAGAAGACCCACATTTCAATAATTATTTCTATCGAGCGAAAGTTCTGCAATCGCGTTTCTGAACTGAAGAAAACTAGAAAAAGGTACCTATATTTATATACGAATTTATCAAATTAGTGGCTTCTTCTGAAAAGCAGGTAAACAACTTCAAAAAGTGCCGATTTTGGGAGGTATTTCATAGTGCTTCAGTACAATCAGTAGAGGAAATTGTTACTGGTTTATTTATAAGTCGTAGCCACAAATACATATTTTCTTATAAAAGATGCCTGGCGCTTTTAGTACTTTTTCAAATGTAATGTAACTCTAATAGTTTCAGTAGAATTCTGAAAGAGACCTTTCAGATTATTTTATACTGATATATATTTGTCACAGATAAAAACCAAGACCTGTCTAAAAGCCTAGGCAAAGTAAGTATATCCATATTCATACTGTGGCTTTAAGATGTCTAATGTGACGCATTTTCAGCAAGGGTACATTTTTTAAATTATTTACGGTTTCACGGCAAATTTTAATATTAATTCTAATATTTCGAGTACCTACATGAAGATTTTGTCTACAGAACTGGGAAAAAATATTTTTGTACAGAATTTTCCGTACAACGGAAAACAACGAAACCAGGGAACGGTAGGAATAACCGGAGGAATTTGATCAAAAACAAAAAAAAACTTGTGATAACAAAAAAAAATTTCAGGCAGAAAGAAAATTTGAAATATAATCTTTATTAAAGAAGTAAACAGATACATATTTTTTTATTAATAAAATTTGTGAGGAAATTTGTTATTTTCCGGAATCCGTCTCTCTCGCACTCGGCTCTTTCGGCATGGAGATACAATCATTGCATCAACAGAGATCGATGCAAATGTGTCCTATCCTCTTAATCGCACGCCTCCTTCTAGAGTACCGTCTACCCCACAAAAGTACACGGTGTCATTGATCGATGAAAAAATATGCTTTACCCAATTTGAGGCGTTATTTGTGATCTCGTTATATGGAGGGTTATCTCTATTTATCTTATTATCATTCAATCGAAAACAGATACTTCTTGATATGGACTAGGAGGGCACGGGATTTTGCAGAACCATCCATGATGGTTATACGGGTAGATTTATTTTTATGAGTTGTAGAGTGATCCCCTGATGTATATTATGTCTGTCTGTCTGTTCGTAGTGGTTGCATCTTCGAGAAATAGCTCATGAAAGAGGCTTTATCGTTCAGCAAAAAAAACGATAACGGAAATGGTTTGTCTAAGTACATTACGAAGTATGGCGTCTCCAAAGGTGGAACGAGTTCATGAGCTACTCTCGAAGATGCAACCACTATATACGAACAGACAGACCGACATAATATACCTACATTAGGGGATAACTCTACAACCCATAAAAATAAATCTACCCGTATCCATGATGGTTCTTCAAAATCCCGTGCCCTCCTAGATTAAAGCTTCATGACTGTAGAGCCAGAGCTACAAATTCTAGTTAGGTACACGAATGTCTATGGAACCGTTCAACATAATCTCTACACCTAAGTAATGAAATCAAAGCATATCTTCAACTCCCAAAGAGTCACGAATCACGATTTCAAAGGAAACGTAATTCAAATATGGAAGCCCAGACTCCCTCCCAGTGCGTTCACATCAAATCTTCGTACTCCGATGAATATTAATTCGAATACCAATATGTGTTTACCGTACTACAACCAAAAATACCTCTAATCTACTCTACACAAAAGTTATAAAGTTGAGATGAGTCGTCAAGAAACCGTGGTAGGTAAAGAGGCTTGTGTAGAGAATGATTGTGCATTCCGTACATCGGATGCGAATGCTGGACAACGCATGCGCAGAGGATGATTAGAATGTATTACTCTCACGACGGAGGGAATACATCCTAAAATGAGCTTTATTGTAATGGAATAAAAGTTGCTAGATTTTTTTGGTACTATACCTTTACGTATAGTGGAGAGCTTTCGTATAGTCTATTCATTATGAAGTTGCGCGTTTAGTTAGCCTAATAGATAACCGGAGGTCACCGGTTCAAATCTGTAGGATTTGTCAGTATAGTCACAGAAAAACCTGTGACTCCTAATGTTACAAATTGACCCGATCTCTGTACCACACGACACAAACCTATTCATCCAAGGCAAGCTTCCGCTGCACGAAACAGAATGGGATTCCTGTATCAAGTTCGAGTCCAAATAGCTCATCAATGAGGAGATGGCACAATGAGCCATTATGGTGCTACCCAGAACTACTTGTTTACTTTGTGGGTAGATGAGACGACGACGGGTTTGGGACATAGAGATAGCAGTTATCTATTAGAGCTATAGTGTTAAATAGGTAAGGTCCAGCCGTTTTGTCTAGCTAGGTGTTGATAGATAAGTCAGTTTGTCAGACATTCATTTTAATAATATGTCGTCGTATGTTGTCAAAAACTGTTTTATCCCGAAAAAGCGGGCTTTATCGTGAAAAACCGAATTCGAATGGTCCAGAATACAGAATAGACTTTTTCAAGGTCATTTAAAAGTATTATTTTTTTTCTCCTTGAAATACAAAAGATATACATATAAAATATTCAGGAACTGAATAAATAGCTTTGATGACGTAATAGTCATGTCATTTAGACATTACAGGAAATAGGCCACTGCCCACAAGAAAAAAATAGTAATGTCAAAACCGACGTCTGTTTATTTTTAATTTTCAGTAATCCCATCTTCTGGTTTTATCCCCTACATTTTTTTTTCATTCTTTCTTTACGTCAAGGAACTCTCCCTATACAGTATATATGCTAAGTCTATGGCCTAAACGGTATGACTATTACGTCACATTCCCATTTCTACAAACTGATTTTCAAAAAATAATTTCGTTATAAAAAATACCACCTGAAAGTTAAAGAACAGTTTGTATCTTCATGATTTAGCCTATATTTTCAGAAAAAATATACAAAAGGGCCTGTTATAATTTACGGTTGGTTCAAATTATGGCGTAAACACATTAGGCGATCATACAAAATTAATTTCTGTTACAACCAGGGAACTTCCTCGCTTTGCTACGCTTCGCTCGAATCCCCTTTACTCACATGTAAACCTAACATGCTCCTCACCGCTTCGCTCGTCGTCGAAACCACTTATGATTTTTTGTTAAAAAACTGTCCTAGCAATGATCGTAATAGTTTTTTCAACACACTTGCTTATAAAGTGGCCCTTATTGCAGCGTTCTTTGGGTCATAATGTAGCATATTAAACACGCGTGCTTTTTACTTTACATTATCGCACTAGTGTTTTTTACATACAGTTTTTTTTATCTTAGCAAGGAGTTTTGATGTCTTGAGAAAAAGTAAAGTTTTTGCGAATAAATAGACTGTCTCAGTTAAAATATAATAAATAATCATTTAATTTCATCAAATTATTTATTTTTATCTACAAATTAACTTAAATTTTTGTTGTAAATACAAAAATATTCAGTTTGGGAGCATATATAATATTTGGCTGTTTGGCTTTTTGCGTCAGTATCTCTATTTCCATCTGCGCAAAAAACAAAATCTCCGCTGCCATTTTTCAAAGAAAATTGTTAGTTCATAGCTGTGTTTTTGATTATGTGGAAAAATAAGTCAGTGAAATTTTATGATTTTTCCGCAAGTGTGTTGAAAAACGTCGTATGAAACGCGTGAGCATTAGACGACCTTCGGCTCGGCCTGCAATCCTGCCTCGACTGTAATGCCCAACGCAGCTCACTTGTATCTTATTGTACTATGTATACAAAACTAAGTTGTTTGATAATCGTAATCTCGTTTGCTCGTGAAAATGTCGGCCTTCATGTGCGATTTCAAGTTTATTTCTTGTGAACGCGTAATTGGTCGGGTTTTACACAATACAATAACGGCTTTTTCGCGAAAAAGCAGGTTACGCCATTATACGACGACATAGTGATTAGGGGCTATGTATCTCTATGTTACTTAGTACCTCTATGTTTTGTGACTCCGGCGGAGCTGATATGAATGGCGATTGTGCACTTCTCCGATCCAAGTTTGGGTCTAGAGACGTTTTCATTCATAAACATCGTCTAAGCTTACGGAAAGGTTTGCCCTAATCACCATTCTAGGTGGAAGCTAATAAATTGGTGCAAATATTTTTGCACACAAGTCCACAAGAGTGTCTAAGTTACAGATATTCTATCTGTCTCACATCACGAAGTCCGATTGTCTATGGTTGTAGCAGTGACGTGTACAGATAAGCACGTTTTGTGTGTGTGGCGCGTATTTTAGCACTCCCGAGTTTACGCACACTAAAATAAAGTGCGCGTGCGCGCACCACTACAACCATAGCCAGACAGACGTTTGTTCGTGAGATAGAATATCTGCCGTCAATTCTGGCACGTGCGCAAAAATTGCGAAGGAAGATTGCGGGATTTTGTACAAATATGTTTTGATTTTATTGATTAAAAACTTATAGAGAGCATTCCTTATATCCTATAGTTTTTATTTGATGTGGTTTAGTCAACTTTCATCGCATGGCATTTATCTAACTTTAAACAAATAACTAATGACTGATATTTCGAGTGAGAAATAATGCCGGAATAGCCGCCCAGATTTTGTATGGATATGTATTGATTATTTTGATTGAAAACTTAAAGTGAGCGTTCCTTATATCCTATAGTTTTTATTTGATGTGGTTTAGTCAACTTTCATCGCATGGCATTTATCTAACTTTAAACAAATAACTAATGACTGATATTTCGAGTGAGAAATAATGCCGGAATAGCCGCCCAGATTTTGTATGGATATGTATTGATTATTTTGATTGAAAACTTAAAGTGAGCGTTCCTTATATCCTATAGTTTTTATTTGATGTGGTTTAGTCAACTTTCATCGCATGGCATTTATCTAACTTTAAACAAATAACTAATGACTGATATTTCGAGTGAGAAATAATGCCGGAATAGCCGCCCAGATTTTGTATGGATATGTATTGATTATTTTGATTGAAAACTTAAAGTGAGCGTTCCTTACATCCTATAGTTTATATTTGATGTAGTTTAGTCACTCTAATTTCCTTTGCATCGTATTTATCAAAGTTTAAAACAATATCCCTTTTAAAGTCACCCGCAATCTGCCTTCGCAATTTTTGCGCACGTGCCGGAATAGCCGTCCTGTAATGTAAAAATTACGGAAAATCCTAAGACTTTCTGGTAAATAAAACCTAATTTTACCAAGTGATAATGGTAAAAGTCTAAAATTCTTCTTTCATAATCCTAAATTTCGGACTTTTACCGGCGCAATAACCTGGTTATTCTTAGGTTTTACCACAGAGTCATGGTGAATATTGAAAAAAATCACGTTCAAAAATAAGTGAGATAACGAACAAAACGAGGACGTGTTAGATACTTGTGATTGTTGTTTTTTACCTCGGTACAAAATGCACATCATAATATTGTTTTCCTTACTTTTTAATAAAAAGTATGGGGTAGTAAAAGTAGTAGGTGGTAGAGCTGATGCCGGGCTCGACTGTGGAGGTACCACCATCTTACTCGGAAATCCTCCCGAAGTTATTCGGGGGAGAGTAAGAGAACAGCTCTCAGGCAAAACCAGGCGGCCCACCATTGCCTGGGACCGACCGATTGCAGGTTTTGCGAATAAATAGACCTTTTCAGTTGAAATATAATAAATAATCATTTAATTTCATCAAATTATTTATTTTTATCAACAAATTAACTCAAATTTTTGTTGTTAATACAAAAATATTCTATTTGCTAATATTTAATATTTGGCTGTTTGGCTTTTTGCGTCAGTATCTCTTTTTCCATCTGCGCAAAAAACAATATCTCCGCCGCCATTTTTCAAAGAAAATTGCTAGTTCATAGCTGTGTTTTCGACTATGTTGAAAAAAGGACAATGAAATTTTATATTTTTTCTCGCAAGTATGTTGAAAAACGTCGTATGAAACGCGTGAGCATTAGACAATTGACATTACACTCTCGGCTCCATCCAACGCAGCTCACTTGTACCATAATGTATTATTGTATATTTTTGAACCAATCGTGACGTTACATAGGTATTATTTTCATTATGGGTGTGGAGAGAGTTATACAATACACTGTCACTATGCAGATACTTTTGTATGTTCGGTAAAAATACCTATAATATTTTGGATGTTTGTCATACATCGGTATCGCTCGGTATCGCTCGGTATCGCTCGGTATCGCTCGGTGTCGCTCGGTATCGGTCCTGCGGAGAGAGACCAAACCACAACATTGAAATGAATACTGACGTAATTCAGATACCAGATTCTGCAAAATACCTAGTAATTTCAATCATGCTCTTCCTCAATGTTATTTATCACACTAATATTAAAATGCGAAGTATGTGTGTATGTTTGTTACTCTTTCACGCTGAAACGGCTGGACGAATTTGGATGAAATTTAGAATAAACATAGCTTATACCTTAACTTAACACATAGGCTACTTTTTATCCCGGAAAAAAGCATGGCGTTAAACCGAATAACACGCGGGTGAAACAGCGGGCAAAAGCTAGTTTATAATAAAATGGACCACTATTTCTGACGTAGGGTTTGTGGCGAAAATAAATAAATATCTATATTTGTTACGAAATCACGAAAAAAAAAACAGAAACCGTAATAATAATATAATTAATAAGTACTTACAATATCTATCTTGGACTTTGTTTATATTTTGGCTAAGAGTATCACACAAAAAAAAATCACGCATTAAAAAAATGAGAACATTTTCAGACAGACTGTGCAACGTGAAATTTAGGTCATTTTGTTAACGAAAACTCTCGTCCGTATGAACAACTTTTACTATGGAGGCAACCCTGAAATCGTGAAAAAATATCAGCTGTTCCATAGAAAAGTTAAATACCTACTCGACCGAAATGTATGAAACAGCTGATTTTTTTCACGATTTCAGGGTTAGCTTCATAGTAAAAGTTGTTCATATGGACGAGTACTATCACCAGTTTCCGTTAACACGTTGTATATTGACAAAGAGATGCTAGCCGATGCGACGAGAAGTCTGCAGACCGCTAGCTAGGTGGGCTGATGAGTTTTATAAAGAATAGATGGTAGAACATAATTGAGATTAGCCCAGGGCAGGAAATGGTGGCGTAAAAAAGGGCGGCTGGAAAATAGCTGTCAATTCGAATGGTCCAGAATACCATAACAAAAAAAAAAAAAAAAAAAATAAGTTTATTCGTTATAACAAGTTACAAATTTACACACTTATATTTAGTACAAAAATAATATAATTTTAATCATTAGGGAGTAACGTTGGAAGCCATGGTAGGTGGTAAGCCTGAGTAATGGCCTCCAGCGCCTTTCCGCGGGCCAAGTTACATTTTTGTTATGAACAAATGAAACAAATAAAATTTAGATTATATTACATTGTAAAAAAAAAAAAAACAAAATCCTACATGTAAACTAAACAAAAAAACTAAATCTTGTAAAAGTACCTCTTATAGTATTCATAGGAGTAATTCAAAGACAAATTTAATTTGAAATTACAAACTTTTTGTTACAAAAATAAAAATAAAAATGAATTACAGTTTGGGAGGGCACAGTGTACATCAATTCAATTTATCAACCTGTTGACTTAAACAAACAAAAAATATATATATACCTATATTAAATCTTATTAAAAATATAAGATTTGTAGGAGTAATTAAATGGTGAAGTAAAACAATAAAGAGAAAATTTAAGTTAATAAATAAAAATGAGAAAAAAAAAGTAAAAAGTAAATCTCTGATAAGCATTGAGTCTATTTTACTGTTGTAATGAGCGTTTCTGTTATATCATAGCTCTGATCCAGAAGCCAGGTTTTTGTTGTAGTTTTACAAGCATAGCGCGTCATAGGATATATTTCTAATATTCTATTTAGTTTGTTGTAAACAAAGGGTTCTAAGAAATTAAAGTGTCTTTGAGCAAAGGTAGTTCTACATTTATCTGTTTTGCATACTTTGTCATTCCGTCTCTTTTCCGTGTGTAGCTTTGGATCAAATATTGTTATTGAGTGTTGTTTATGTATAAGTTGTTGAATGTATAATTGGCGTATAGTGAGTAGCTTACACTGATTGTATAATTGCTCAGTAGGAAATCTGAAGGGCCTAAAAGTCATCACTTTCAAATGGATCTTTGAGCTCTTTCCAGTTTAAGAAGCTTCGTCTTGCATGCTCCTCCCCACGCCAATATACAGTAATTGAGAATTGACTGTCCCATCGAAAAGTAAACAGTTTTCAATAGATCTGCAGGTGCAACATTGCGTAGAGTTTTAAATAAAAATATAAGCTTGCGTGCTCTAACTGTCAGAGAGTCAATATGTGGGGTCCATGTTAATTTGTCGTCAACGATTACACCCAAGTATTTTATAGTGGAAACTCTCTCGAGAGTCATGCAAGTGCAAGGTTGATTATTGTTCATATGGCAAGTATGCGCCTGAAGTTTTATACTTCGGTGAGGATTGTCTTTTATAGAGAAGGAAAGAAATTTGCTTTTATCTATATTCAGGGAAAGCAGATTTTTTTGTAGCCAGTACATAACTCTACGGAGCCCTAGTTCAGCATTTTCACGGGCTTCATTCCAAGTCCTCCCCCGATACACCAGAGCAGTATCATCTGCGTAGCAAAAGATCTTACCATTAGTAGGACTATGCAAGCAAAGCTCGTTGATGTATATTAGAAATAGGCTCGGGCCGAGAATGCTTCCCTGTGGAACACCAAAAGATACAGGAAGGTAGGAACTCATGTTGGAGTCTATCTTGACTTTTTGCAATCGATTAGATAGGTAGTCAGAGAAAAGTTTCAGAGCCGTATTACGAATGCCAATATTTTCCATCTTATGAATTAGTGTTGGGATAGAGACGGTGTCAAATGCCTTAGACAGGTCCAAGAAGACACCAACGCATTTTTCCTGGTTGTCAAGACTTTTTACTATGTAATCGGTAAGAGAAGACACTGCATCTTCTGTAGACAAGCCAGCCCTAAATCCAAATTGGGAGTCAGCTAAAAGATTATTACTTTCAAGATAGTTCATTAGTCTATTATTCATTAGTCGCTCTAGTATCTTGGACAGGGCAGGCAGGACAGAGATAGGTCTGTAATTGTTGACACTGTCTCTATCCCCGGACTTGTGAATGGGATGAATTATCGATTTTTTGAAGGCGGCAGGAAATATACCTTTTTCAAAACAGAGATTAAAAATGTGAACTAGGGGTTTGGTGATTAGATGTTTTGCCATTTTGAGTATAGTTGCAGGTATCTCATCCCATCCTCGGGCACAAACGTTCTTTAAGTTGTCTAATATAGATATAATTTCGCGTTCATCCGTGTTAAGAAGGACAAATGTTTTAGGGTGGGTCTGTGTAGAAATGTCAGACTCACAAGTGTTTTTTAGCCCTGTGGCTATCTTATATGCTAAGTTTTTGCCGACATTACTGAAAAAAGAATTTACCTCATTTATCGATTGTTGTGTGCAATTCTTGTTATTCTTTAGCAGTTCAGATGATTTCATCTTCACTTTTGATGTGTTTGTAAGGTCTTTTATTGTTTTCCACGTTTGTTTCGGATCTTTAGATGCTTTTTCAAGTTCAGCTCTTTGATATGCTTGTTTAATTTTTCTCAGTAACTTGTTACAGTAGTTCCGATATCTACGATAAGTAATTTTAAGAATGATATTATCTGGATCTTTGTTGCATTTTTTCTGAAGCATGTCTCGATGCCTGATACACCTTAGCAAACCAGTTGTTATCCACGGTTTTTTGGTACGCGATTTGTTAGGAATAACTATAGTAGTGGAGTTGGCGTCTATAGCCTCGGAAAACTTAGTTAACAAAAGGTTGACGGCAGTGTTAGGGTCTAAAATGTCCAATATGGCATTGAGGTTCGTATTTTCTAGTTGTCTCACTGCGTTAAGGAAGTCTGTTTTTTTCATGGTGGATGGTGGTTTATTAAATGACTGTAAATAGCTAAGGCTTACAAGAACTGGTTTGTGATCTGTAATTAATGATTCAATAACAAATGTTTTAGTATCTAGGCAAGTTCTAAGCATAACATGGTCTAAGCAATTCAGTTTTCTGGTCGGGAATGTATGTTCTGGTAGTAAACCGTGTTCCGCCATAACGTTAAGATATTTGTCACTTGATTTGTCTATGTTATTACTAGGTTTAATATCAATATTCATGTCCCCTATGAAAATCACGTCTCTAAAAGATTCAAGAGTAGGAAGTATAGTTTCTAAGGACTGTATAAAACTTCTCGTGCTCTTGAATTCTGGAGATCTGTATATCGCAAAAATAATTAAGTCGGTTCCGACTTTAATAGTTAAACAATTGCTACCCTCAAAAAAAGGTTCTTCAACTACACAATTAATGGATTCTTTTACGTACACTAGGACGCCATCATTTTGATTTCTAAGGACTGTTGAAGTATGCACATTGTAATTTTTTAACACCTAATTGTCGATTTTTTTGAAAGGAAATAGACTTTTTTAGGGTCATATAAAGGTATCTTTTTTTTCTCCTTGAAATACAAAAGATATACATGAAAATATTCAGGAACTCAATAAATAGCTTTGATGACGTAATAGTCATGTTATTTAGGCATTACAGGAAATAGGCCATTGCCCACAAGAAAAAAACAGTGATGTCAAAACCGACGTCTGTTTTTTTTATTTTCAGTAATCCCATTTTCATGTTTTATCCCCAATTTTTTTTTTCATTTTTTCTTTTCATCATTGAACTCTCCCTATTGAGCCTAAACGGTATGACTATTACGTCACATTCCCATTTCTCCAAACTGATTTAAAAAAAATAATTTCGTTATAAAAAATACCACCTGAAAGTTAAAGAACAGTATGTATCTTCATGATTTAGCCTATATTTTCAGAAAAAATATACAAAAGGCCTGTTGCAATTTATGGTTGGTTCGAACAACGGAAATAAACCAACCCGCCGTTAATCAATTCGTTGAAAATATTACCTAGTTATGATACATTTTTTTTTTTCGTTGGCATCGCCTGATTTCCCTCCTCGAACAGCTATTGAACAATAAAAATAAATGTCCATCTCATTTCCGGATTACATGCACACAAAGCTTACGCTTTTATAAGTCGGGTTTAAAACAATTTAACATGTTTTCAAGGTGGTAGAGCTGATGCCGGGCTCGACTGTGGAGGTACCACCATCTCACTCGCAAATCCTCCCGAAGTTATTCGGGGGAGAGTAAGAGAACAGCTCTCAGGCAAAACCAGGCGGCCCACCATTGCCTGGGACCGATGGATGGCGGTATATCCATCCCCAATTACCGGGCCTTATATAAATAAGACTGGTGACGGGCAGCGGCGTCACTGGTGCAAAGGTTTCGGCACCGCGCTCACCAACCCGCCTGCCCAGCGTGTGTGAGTATGGGCATTTCTTCCAGGAGGACCGCCAAGAGTGGCGAAATCCTGGAAAGGCCTTGTCCAGCAGTGGACGAAACAGGCTGATGTATGTATGTATACATGTTTTCATTTCTAATAAAAAATGTATGGAAATATCTTTTTATTCTTATTCCGAAATTTTTTTTTTACCCCTTAGTTCTAGAGATATGTTAAGGCGCCTAGGCACGCCACCGTTTTAGTACAAAATTTGATAACCCGTTTCTCTGTTGTTTTTCATTAATGACTAAAGGTATAGACCTCAATAGTTTAATACAGGCATTTACAAAGTCGCTATGTGGCTGAAATGTTAAATTTTTATATATGTACAATCTGAGGCAAGAAAACAACTTTGTATGTAAATCTGTCCAGCTTAATATCTTTAAAACAAAATTAATATTCAAAATTTTGGCAAAATGGTGCCTTTTAAAATACCAGCACCAGATGATGGAGGTCATATAGTTTGGTCTATTACGAGAAACAACAGAGAAACGGATTATTAAACTTTGTACTAAAAAGGTGGCGTGCCTAGGCGCCTTAAGAAAAACAAATTTTAAGGGTATGGGCTAAACAGCTAGAATACATTTGCCTAGCAGTAAATACAAATACTAGCTGTCAATGTCAAGTGTCAATGTCAAGTGTCAATGACATTTGCTATATTAATCTCTATGGTCATGCCATTTCGTTTTTTTCTTAAATACAATCAAAGTAGTTACTGGCATTGGTACGAAAGTCATTATGCCAACAAGGCTTTTGTTGAAAAAAAGGATGTATACGAGTCCCTTAGCTTTTTACCTACTTTCTAAATAGCTAATAAAATTAGCGGGTTTGTATTTTGAAATGTTATCGATTGCCACTCTTCTCTTCTCTTCACTATTAACCTCACGGTACGAAAAGTCATCAACTTTTTCCTTCACTCAATCAAAGCAATTTCGTTCAGTTCTTCCTTCTCCTCTTTTTACTTATATTTCTCTTTCTATGATTTATTTCAATGAGATTACGTCGTATCCTTTACTCTTCTGTTTTCTATAGCAGAATTCTGTTTTCCTTTACCATTATCAAGTCTTCTTCATTGGTCGTCTTTACTGAACAACTAGCCTTTGTTCCGCCCGCGTTTATTCAATCTCTGCCCCGTTTTCATCTTGGGCGTTATCTTACAAACACCCCCTATAGCCTAGAGACAATACGATGATAATAAAAACAAACCGCATCCAAATCCGTTTAGTGGTTCTAGAGTTAAAACGGAACATAACATACAGACAATAATTCTAAAAATGGTAGTTTTTGCCTCCGTACAATACTAATAACCCATTTCATTTAACCCTTAAATGCATGAGGTTTCATTTTGCATGAAATTGAAAACAGTCATAGAAAAATACCTAAAAAATATGAAAAAAAAAAAACAAAAAACGTATTTTTGATACAAAGGGGGGTTTTACGCATGAAAACAAGAAAAAAAACAAATTAATTTTTGCTACAAAATTTCAATTTTTTCATTTTAATTTTTTTTCTTACTTACTCATAAAGCTGAACTCTTTTGACTTCAATATCAAAAAACCACAAAAATATATGCAAGCAGAATATTTATTAGATTATTTTTTTCAAAAACTCTCTTTAACAGTTTTCCCGCTAAAATGCGAGAAAATACAAAATAAACCAAGTAAAATAAATAATACACTTTCAAAGTTAAAAAAAATTTAAAGCTGTTGCCAAACATGTTTTTAACTCATATAATCATATAAATTATAAAACAAAATAATGTATATAATAAATAAAGAACCTTTGTGTCATTTTCGATACAAAATGCATATAATTGCATTAGAATTTCGCGAAAATATACAGTGACTTTTTTATATAGGTACTATTTTATTATTAATAGATCATTCAAGTTTGTAAGTCAAAACATAAATTCCGAGGAAAATTCCAATTTCAACATCAAATACCACTATTTATAGAATTTTAGAATCTGTCGCTCAAATATTGATTTTTCACCTTGATCGATCTATTGCGTCCCCCTTATCTGTGTTTGAGCAACACAACGCCTTTCGTTATTGTAAATGCGATAAAACCAGTCTTTTCTCAATAATACGGAGTTTCACGAAACGTCTCCTACGACACTGTGGTCTAGTAGTTCCAGTATAATCCGGAGGGTCCTGGTTGAAATCCTGTACGGGCACATTTGTGTTCGTTTTTAGGGTTCCGTACCCGAAGGGTGCCAAATGGGACCCTATTACTAAGCCTCCGCTCTCTGTTTGTCCGTCCGTCTGTTACAGCTCCATCCGTTATAGGCATCCCGTTGAAATTTTCTCAGGATACGTGTAACTATGGACACTATCACTTCATTCCAAAATAGTTTTAGCAGCAGAAGGTATATTTGGTACTTTGGAAAAATTTAAGTTTTGACAGGTCTAAAATTAAAGTTAAAGCCTTCAGAATCGATTTTAATGTTGCTATAGTATTTATTTTGTTAATATCTATGTTTTAGGGTTCCGTACCATCACACAATACGAGTCGGACTCGCACTTGGCCAAATTATTTTGATTCGGACGATACGGCTCACCACCCTTCAAGCTGGGATGTAATGTTAACGTAATGGTAACGTATACGACTTGTATGTATAGTCTACACACGGCAGGGATTCATGATGTAAGTGTATTATATCTCTTACGTATGCAAAACGCAATATCAGATGAACCGACTCATTTCGAGATATTCATGCATGAAATCCCTCGTTCTCCCAGCTAGTATTATCTTTCCATCTAAATGAATCAAAGGCATTCGAGCGACAAAACCGTATGTACTCTCAAAGCCTCTTCTCGCATATAATTTTCTGAGCCATCTAAAAAGCTGTTCAGATGGTTCTCACGCATGTAACTTTTGTGTGTGCGTGTCCGCCATAGAGATGGCGTTGTTGTAGAGCTACATAGTCATGCTGAGATGGCGTTACTTAAGGCTGTACCCGACAAAAAGACAGATTATCGAGGGTTCTTTTGACGAAAGTAGGACTATCTTAATATTGGAAAAAATATATCTGATTTATTGATCTTTTATCTAGGTGATCTAAATAAACAATGTACTAAGATTTATACTTTTGTCAAAAAAAAAATGTTTTCCACCCTCTTTTTTTTGGCTTTCAAACGTTCGTTACAAGAAAGCGTTTAGGAGATAAACATGTTTTTTTTTTCATAAAATAGGTAATAGAAATATAAAGGTTTCTACTTAAATCCAGTATTTTATTCCCTACAAAATATTTCAGTATTAGTTAAAAACTCTCCATCTGCTGTTTCGCGCGTAATTATTAGTATTACGTGTCCTAGACAAATGGGTCAATTAGCTAACCAATAATCGCCTCTATCAAAAGCTAATATAGTATTTGACATTGGCTTTTTTGTGTTGGACAAGTAATACTTTTTTTTCCCTAGGGTATTCAGAACAAGTTAGTAAAATAATCATTTGAAATACAATATAAACATAAAGTTTGTTTTCTAATAGTCTTACCGAAATGACCGCGGTTTTATTTAATTGATAAGGTTACATGACATTTTCGAACATTTAGTATAAACTGTGTTTCATTGATATAACTTATCTGATGATTAAGTCACACCCGACCTCGTGGCTATGTATACCTCTAGTTATTATGTATATATTACCTCTATGGTGTTTACCTCTTTGAATGTGTGCAAAGGTTATGAATTCAAACTCTCCGCTTCACATTCCATTTTCAAACTTCGATCTTTTGTTTTTAGACTGCTGTTTGTTTCTTTCCTGCCAGCCTGTTAGGTCTTTTTAGACGTCGGCTTCTGGTAATTTATTTCATTAGGAGAAGGCAGGATACGTGTCCCTCGGACTCTTTACGGGCCAGTGGCCAGGGTGAGCATGTCTCGAATGGGAGGAAAAAACACCTAATGGCCCCCTACATCTTGCTTGTCGTTCGTTTCATATTTATGCGAAACCGTCCCATTAAAACCGTTGAGTAGACTCGTTCGCTTTTATCTTTGTTTCCGTTCGTTTAAATTAGTGTTTGGAATATATAAATGTCTCACATTATAGGTTGTCTGACATAAGTTTTTACTTAGAACAGTGCCGAGACCTTTCAACGCTTTTTCAATGTCAACAGTTTTGTGCAGACCACTAGATTTTGTGACTCATAGTTGGAAAAGCGTAACTTGTATGATTGTTCTCAATTTATCTTAAGCTTAATCCCGAGTACCTTTTTACCTTTTTCAGGTTTTCTAAGAAAGCAAACAATCAATATCCATTCACGCAGCTTTAAATATTTTCATTGCTGGCAATACTCAATCAACCTTTGTTTTATTGAAAAAAAAAAACACTCAGGCAGTAGGGGCTTAAGCCCTTTGCCTTTTCCATAAACGAAGGAATAGTAAAAAAACCAGCATTTTGGTAGTTTCGATAAAAAAAGCAAGAGAATATTGTTTATTAAATTGCCTTAATCTGTGCTGTACGTTATTCAATGGTACAACAGGGGAGGCTGTGCCGTTACGTGTGTTATATCATACGTACCTACTCAATATTTTTCGCCCTAAAAGGTATCATTATACCGCAAACTGACAACCCTTCGACAGGACTTTCTATTGTTTTGAAATCTATAAAAATGATGTCTCGCTTAAAAGAACCAACATGTATCCAGAGCCGTAAAACAGTATAACAAACATGAATCACCGAAGGGGTGTCAACGGTGTTCCCAAGTTTAAACTATGAAATTCAAGTCACAATCAGCACTTGGTACACCCGCTTTTCACCACTTATAAAATAGTATTATACTAGTAGTTCGCCCCGAACTGTGAACTCGCGCTCGCCCGATTTGCGCTTGACCGATTTGGCTCATGTCTGAACTTAAAAATTCTGTTTGCCTTATTTACGCGCCTGCCAAATTTCATTACATTCCGACCAACGATACTCGAGTTATCGTCGAACAAACATACATACATACAAACGCCGGATTGTTCTAGTAGACTCGGAAAACTCGCTCGCTTCGCTCACTCGTTCAACAAGTATTAGGTCACACCTGAGAACCATTTTAGGACAATTCTATCATTTAAGTAGAATATTAAATAAACGGTCTCTGTACATTATTTGCTGACTCCCTATACTGAGCTATGGATTGAAATGTTAAACATATCTCAATTAGATTAAGCAGCTACAAATTAATCCATCCATCAGCCTATTTCGTCCACTGCTGGACACAGGCCTTTCCTAAATTTCGCCACCCATGTCAGTCCTCCGTCCTCCCAAGTTATGTAACAACTACCCTGTCCTACTAGATGAAAGCAAATTTAACTTAAACTAATACACTTAAATTATAACTTAAATTAAAAAGCACATTCCTAGCTGAGTTAAGTAAATGAACATGTAATCGCTTAATTTCAAACATCTGTATATCATAAATATTTAAAAAACGGATGGGACTAATTTTTTTAACTGTGCAAGGAGGCACATGTCGAGCTTTGTATCTGTGTATTTATTTTCAGGTCCGTGCTGTGTATATGATTCCTAAAATGTTCCTAGAATAAGGTACCTACTTGTAAACTAAGGTTATTCAATTTGTAAGAGCGTGTCCCCAACAAACTGCTTTGTGGTTTGGTGAAAATGATTTCTATGTGATGTAATGATTTTGTAAAATATGAATAAAAAAATAAAATGGAACCCTAAAAAGGGCAGAATTAACTATACATGTATAGGAACAAAGTGTATGTCGTGTAATTTTCTATCTCGCTCACTCTCGCGTGAAAAGATCGTTGAGATGGATCCATCTCCCGACGACGTCACGGTCTGGTGAAGACGAGGGTCTGGGAGCCATCAACACAAGGATTCCTTGGAGTTTTATTACTTAGAGAATCTTTGTGGAAACAAAAATAGTTTTAAGGTCAAATAGGACCTCTAAAGAAACTAGGTTTTGTATCCGAGTTTGTTCGTTTGGAGTAGTCTGGACTATGTGCCCATCAGTTGTAATGTGACATATAGAAAAATGAATCATTAAGTGAACTACGTCTTCATTAAATCGATAATTTGTGTCAACATATTTTTATCTTAATGATCTATGATTTAGATATTTCTACAAAAGGCTTCTAAGTTTTAACAAGATAGGACCATCTCCTAAAACACATCAGATGAAGATGGCGGTCCGTAAAGAATAAGAAGTGGTGGGGTGACGTTTCTTTAGCCAAATTCATACTGGAGACTATGTAAGTGGTCCGTACTAAGGTTCAACGGCCCTTTCCGTGAAATACGCAGAATTAAATTTAGTCTTCCTACAGGACACCCCATTATTCATGTTCATGAAATTACTCTCATCCGCAGACCTAACCCCCTCCTAATTTCAAATGACATAACTATTGTTTTTTTTTTAGATATTTATATCATAATATAAGAACATGATAAAGAATATTAGTTATGTCCGCCAAACTATACAACAGTTTGTTAGCAGACCAGAGCTCTAAACATTATATAAATTTATATGCAATTATTAACTATTATAATATTAATAAACGTACATTACTTAAACGTACAACTAGATAAAAATAGGTATATGGACGGCTCCCTCGAGGATACAAGCTGCATTCAAAATAAAATGAGTACTCTTCCATTGTTTGAGTCGGAAAAACTATCTAAACATACAACAAACACATTCAATACGAACCAAAAGGCGCCATAATCGAAAAACCATACAAACAAGAACATTTATCAGCACCTGCGCGCGCAGACGTCTCGGCTGACTGCGCGCGCTATCTGCCTTGTCTTTGAGAGCGAGGGTCAAGTTCCCGCGCTTTTTGGCGTCATTTGTTTGTGGCATGTTTCCTTTTTTCTTTTTATAATTGTATAGTCTGTCAAAAAAGTGTTGAAATGAAAATGAAACTTTAATGAACTTTATTAGACTTTAAACGTTCAGGTAGTATAATTTAGGTAATATATTTATGAAATAACAACGCGGTTAACTCGATTTAACAGATTATGTACTTATTTGTTTGGTGTAACCAGGCGAAAGAATAATAGTTTGTTCAATATTCATTTCAACACTTTTTTGACAGACTATATTCTATACTGCAATCCTAAGCTCGTTTGCTGACCAGCGTAGTAATTCTTCTGCCCGTCTCAGTATACAGAATTAGTTTAAGTGGGCGTAGACTGCCAAATTCGAAACTATAGGGAAGGGAACAACGAAAAATGCTCAAAGGAGTCTGGGGTCGATTTTGATAAGGTTATTCTCAGTCTGTCGAATTAGCCTTCTCGACCGTAAAAGTCCGTTTTATCTGGCAACTCCATACATTTTTAGCTCAAGTTTTAGAAATCTCGCTTCGACTGTTTCTCCGGAATCGCCCGCCTGGTCTGGAGAGCTTCTCTGGTCGTGTCGTGACCGTTGACTGTGGTTGCTCTGGTTGCTCTCTAACATACATTTATTGATCAAATGTCAAACTAGATCCTTGGTAAGTTATCCGTACCACGAATCAATAATTCTTTTTGCGCAATTTAAAAAACAAAAATTTGACTTTCCATTGTATCGACGACTCGGGGTAATGCTTTGTAGGGAGCAGGAAAAATAGTCTTCGAATTTCCGAAAAAAGGCAATTGAACCTTGATACAGAATACTGACCGAGGCTTCAGTGTGAATTTGGCTGCATAAATAAAAGTCACCATGTCACATACATAATGTATTGAAAAGCATATCAAAGGCCACGTCACATCGCGTCGTCGTCGGAAGCAAAAAATCCGCTTACTTGTAATTTTTTTATTTCTTAATTTATTTGGTTAGGGTTGATATTATATTCATTCCATAGACTAGATAGACTCCAAACTAATTTATTTATTCATTTATAACTCCCAAAATCTTCACACAATAAAAGTTTTACATTTTTTTTTTATTAAATCATATAATATATCTACGCCTTTCTATGGCTTTTCCGAATAAAGAGTAGTGAAAACGAATGTCATTTATAATTATTTTTGTACCGCACTCTTGTAGACAGTTAACCTACATTTCGTATTAACACCACAAAACGCTATACAGGTTGATTTGAAACAGCTGCTGCCGATTATTTAATTAGGGTTTCATCGAACAATGGAAACCTTTATAGCGGAGTTTCAGTGTCAAAATCTAGAACTGAAGTTTTGTAGGAGTTTGATATAGGTTATATCTTTAATTATTCTCTTGTTCCGCTTTTTATAGCTACTAAAAAAACGGTCTAATATCAACGTTTGATATATTAAGCTAGACAAAAGTGTTATTCTCTTGTTCAAAAAACCAAAAATTTAAAAATGAAAATTTTCGTTTAGCTTTTATCGTCCTCTCCTAGTTTTTTCGAGTAAAGTTTAATTTCGCTGTCCGGCACCAATGCATGTACAAGACTGAAATTTTGGATTGCCAAATGTAGATAAAATGAGTAAATTTCGTATTATGTTTCTATGAATAGAATTCTCTACGATTTAGTTCCGAATTCATCAAAGACTTACGTTTGTTTCAAGCTTAATTTCTCTGATTTTGGTATAAAAATAATTTTCAGATACGCTTAAATTCCTAGTTAATCTATTAGATGGATACGAAACACAATCTGGACTGCGATTTATTTTTATATTACTATTTGATTTTATTTTCATTTAATTTTTTTTTATTTCAGTATTAATACTGAGAAATAAGATAGTTACATTACTTTTCATTCATACCGCTTGAAATACAGTTTTTTCACCATCCTGTATTTTGTCGACTTCCATATGCTGCGTGCAAACAGATTGTCACGCAAGCTTTGTAAAAAAGTTTTTTTTTGTTAACTCTTGGAGTTGTTTCTGTCATATCTTTCGGTTTTTCGGGATGATGAATTATGCTTTTATTTTGTTTAAGTGGACATTAATTAATTAATTAGAAGGTAAAGGGTTTTCAGTATTTTTCATTTCTAGCTAAAAGAAAATTTCGGCACCCAGAAACATAGAAAATTCATTTTCATTTGTTCAAAAATGTTATGGAAAGTTTTTCCAACAATATTAAAGGAAATGACCATGTCCACCCTACTCTATTCCCGACAAAACGAAAACAAAATCGAAATTCGAAAAATAAACCAAGAAGATGCACGTCCGGCGATTGGTGGACGCGACGTTGCCGCTCCGAGATGCGCATTCTGCATCTCTCTTACTCTTATACATTTTCTCCATTCCTTTCTCTTTTTAAAAACCTCCGCAGGATCGTCTCGCTTGAAGACGCAACTGAGATAATTTATCTGAAAGCTTTGAACTTCGAACGAACGTGACTTCTTTTTTTAAAAGCAATCAAAGGGCCAATGGTATTAAAGCAGCCAGTGTTGTTTTATTCAATTAAGTCCTATCACGATGAGACAAAAAATATATAATAGAATATATAATGATAAGTAATTACGAGAGTTGATTGATGACACTTAAAATACCTTTGTCACTTCATAAAGCGATACGATACGTGCCGTGTCGAGTTTTGTCTTAGAAATTGAAGAAAACAGTGGCATGCGGTACCAATTGGTACCTCCTCAAATTAACTAATGAATTAATACTTACTAAGTACCTAAGTGCATCCAGAGTTTCTAGATTTGAGTACTTTTTCGCAATTTTGGGGAAAAGTTTAGTTTCAGGAAACTTTTGGGGAAACGAAAAACCAGGGGAAATTTTTAGGGAAGGAAATTTAGATACTGGGCGCGTAAGGGAGATATTTGGGGAAAAAATCCAAATATATATTAATAAATGTGGTTTAAATCCATTGCTTGGATTGACGGCTTTATTAGCTTTTAAACCGGCCCAAAGTTTGTGTTTTTAACACATAGAAGATTTAAACAAGTTAATAGAGAAAGATGTTTAAGAATCCCGCCTGTACATTGAGATGCCCCAGCTGAACAACTATCGACTTTATTGTTATTATAAATAAGAGTTACGCTAGTTATCTCGTCATCGTGACCGTAGTAAGGTCAGAAAGGTCAAGGTCAGACTATTGTTCTCGCGGTGAGAGATTTTCACAAACGTTCATTTGAATTTGGAACTATGATATGGTGGTGACATTTTACGATGTGATCATAGACAAGATAGGTGTACTCGTAGGAACGGGGCAAAATGATACAGCCATGTACTCCAAAAACGCACCCTGGAAAGTAAGACAGGTGACTGGAACCCACCGGGATTATCCCGGGATACAAAATGCGTCCCGGCTTCCGGATTTTCCCCGGCCCGATCTTTCCCGAATGTCCATCGACAATAAACACATCGGTATATTGTACCAAGAGTACCAACGTATTTAAACGATATGGAACTTTTAAGAAGTTGGCCTCAAACCGTACGGTCCGAAATAGAATTACATCGCTCAAAGCCATGAATGATTTCAAGTGTGAGCGAGGACTGGTCCGTAATTTGTGATTACGATGTGAAAGATAGCTCATGATTCGGACCGCTTTATAAAAGATACCTCATAACCTCTTAATTAAACAGAGAATACAATAAGTTATATATTTTTTATATAACACCACAAACCCACAAACACATTCAGAAATATAAATTCTTCCATTTCAAGATGTTCCACAAGACTTTTCAAATATTTGTCTGAAATTATGGAGTGAAAATCATTTTTGACATTTCATTTCGTTCAACGCTTTCATCGCCTCACCTCCGACACGTGAGCCACAAAAGTCATACGAATGATTATTTGCCATTCACCTCATTCATTTGTAATCGATTTTAGCGATGTTATTCTATTTCGGACCGTACGGAAGATTGGTTATGTGAGCAAAGTTGGGATTTGTTAGATATCTACACTTCGCGAAAATAAGGAAATCCTAGCTAATATTAACAACAATTAATAAAACATTCATAAAAACCGGTCAAGTGCGAGTAGTACTTACGCCTACGGGTTCCGTACCATTCAAATAAGTTATTGCAATTAAATGATTTGAATAAAAATTACAAATTTATGAAATTTTTAAAACAAAACTGCAACATTAAGGCGCATAGGCACGCCACCGTTTTAGTACAAAATTTGATAACCCGTTTCTCTGTGGTTTTTCGTTATAGAATAAAGGTCTACTCCTCAATACTACCTCAATAGTTTAATATGGGCATTTACAAAGTCCCCATTTTGGCTGAAATGTTAAATTTTGTTATAGGTACAATCTGAGGCAAGAAAACAACTTTGTATGTAAATCTGTCCAGCTTAATATCTTTAAAATAAAATTAATATTCAAAATTTTGGCAAAATTGTGCCTTTTAAAATACCAGCACCCGATGATGTAGGTCATATAGTTTAGTCTATTACGAAAAACAACTGAGAAACCACAGATATAGATCTAAATAGATGACGCAAGTGCATCAAACTCTATTAAAATCAAGCGTGTCACGTTTTACAATGAAATTGGTTGACAGCGGTTTGAATCTTAGAAGGTATTGTAAGACTTAAGACATAATACATAAGAGTCAAAGTTGGAGGAGTCAATATCTGTGAAGGAAGAGCATTGCTCTCCCTTTTGGCGCGCAATTGGGCACGCGAAGTACATACACTCGCGGCATCTATTTGGATCTATATCTGTGTGAGAAACGGATTATTATATTTTGTACTAAAACGGTGGCGTGCCTAGGCGCCTTAAGTTAAGGGAGTGGAGTGAGGGGGACGTACTCGATACTAATATGCGCTCACGAACTAGCTTATGCCGTAAGGTCGTATGCGGCAAAACAGTATTTTTCATTTAAAATGACAACTATAAGTTATTTAATAAATCCGACCGGCTATATTAAAGTGTATTTGTAGACTAATTTAAATAAAAAACTTAGAGGCTTAATTCGCTCCCGTTTGTCAGTAAAATAGAAATCTCTGTTTTGAAAGAGGTTTTCGAAATATTTTTTTCTCTGCTATGAAAATTAATCAATCAACTAAATCTTCGGGCAAAATGATGTCAATGAAATGCTTAATCTAGTATATAAATTGGTAATTACATTTGTTTTTTTTATTGCTAAGAAAAATGGAGATCCGTGTCGCCAAAATTTCCAACGCGTCGCCTTAACTTGTAAAGCCTACTAAGTTGTGATAGTTTTCCTTATAATTTGAATTAAATACATAATAATAATAATCAAAAACAACCCTTTGGCAGTCACTTGACGCTATCAAAAAAAATCACTTTAAAGCTTAATATTTCGCAAACGGATCCATGAATTGAAAAATGGTTTTCACAAACCTACAATATTTTGAATGTCCTATCCAACAACAACCCACACAGTGGGATTGACGCGAAAAAAAATGTATCCCCACTTTACGTGTAGGGGGGGAGGCAAAGAATTTTTTTTACTTAATATATTTTATATTACCACTTTGTTGGCGTGATTAATATGTGTACCCATGCCAAATTACAGCTTTCTAGTACTAAGACAGACAGACAGAAGGACGGATGGACATGGCGAGACTTGTTGACTACGGAACCCTAAATATTCACTTTTTAGAATCTTTGTAAGATCACTTTGTTGTCTGTCCGTCTGCCAAGACCCTTTTTCTCGGGCCCTGATAGAGATTTCAAGAGAGCCTAATTAAATTTGGAAGCGTAGTTTAATAAATCGTACGTATCAAGTTAAGTTGGTCGTATATAAGGTGACTTTAATTTATTTAGCCAAATTTTTACTGAAGACTCGGTAAGTGCTCAGTAACAAGATTCAATCTTATTCTTATTCTATCTCCATACAAACGGGCCGAAACGAACCTCCCCCAAAACTCGGTACAACTCGGTTTACGATAGTCGCGATCGCACCGCAGTTACGTACGCACGTTGTCTGTGTGACTCTCCCGCGCATTTTCCTAAATTATGGCATGAAATTACAGAGTATGTTGTACATTGTATGCTTAAATACAACTTTTCTAATAATAATATAGCATTATCAAATACGTAAACAGTCAGTTGGCAGCCCTAGGGCGTGTTTAGGCACGTAGCCGTAGGTATTGATTTCAAGGACACGCCTAGTTAAACTACTGTTGCTATCTATTACTGTTGTATAGACGTATGTTTGTATGGGCACAAAATAAATACGTACAGAAGGCCTGCTCCTGCTCCATACAACCAGCGATTCCGGGCGCACGCATACGGATAAACGCATACGTACGACGATATCGGTCGACTTGCATGATATGGGACAGTCTTCGGGGTATGCCGTGATAGAGGCCATAGCTACATGCTTTCTGTGAAAATTTTAACTGTTTACCTATTGTGGCTGAAGCTGTAGACCGCTATGACAGACGGACGGACGGACATCTTAGGTCCTTTGGCACTATTGGCAAAAGATAAGGGGTAACGTTTCGAGGTCAGTGCAAAGTGCATAACATAAGTTTGTTTACCTTATTTTAAAATAAAATGTATGAAATAAAATAGTTTCATATTATTTTGCGACTATTGTTAAATAATTATCAGGGGTTTTTAGTAGAATTGCGTCATTTTATGCATTACGTTGTAAATGAATGGGTATACAAACTTAAAAGCGTGTTTTAAGTTTGTATGCCCATTCATTTACAACGTAATACTTAAAATTACAAAATTTTGGTAGAAAAGCCTAATTGACACTAACCAATGGTCGCGAAATGCCATATATCACATTTATTTAGTACTTTTTATGCAATAGTAAGAAAAACAATCATAAGTTGTGCATTTTGCACCGAGCTCGAAACGTTCCCCCTTCGCGACTGATACCTAGGGTACGGCGTTCAATTAAAAGGACTACCTTTAATAAGTTATTAAAATTACCATAGTTCCATTAAAATTCGGATACCTCCTTTTAGAAAAGCCTTGGCGCTTTGCTAAGAAATATGAAAAAATCCCACTAACTATGGGGGTCTAATTCATATACCGCAGGCTTATCTATTCGTGTATTTATCAAACTCTGGTGATGTTTTTCTCACAATCGAGATAACTCCGAATCATCTCCCACCGGAGGTCGATGGGTTCAAGGTGAATGTCAAGTCTTTTGTTCTCATCTCGATTAATGATCTCGTGGACTTAGGGGCTTATTCTCGCGCAATAATGTTGACTGGAATATTTTATATAAGGCGTCGTCTTAAAGATGAACAAACACATGCTAGAAAATGTTATTACGATAAGTTTTGATGGGCAATGTTTTTTACCCTAAGGTTGTCTCTTTATAAAAAGTATGTGGTTGCATTTAATGAGATTTGTTTGTTTACAAAGATAGCTACATACATGTACTAACGTTTATCTCCCAGGGGGATAGAGATTTCTATCTGCTACTATCCTTACACACCGCTTATTATCGCTAACTTGGTATTATATTACTATTTTTATTTAAACTAATGTGCAATTGCTCATCGTTTAGCTATATACTTGTTTGATATGCGTAGGTCTTCAAGGAAACTGCCTTGTCGTATGGATTTAAATTATAATAGTTCCAACTGATAAAATATACAAGCGTAGCGTGTCTCGCAGCCAAGGTGTACAAAAGTAATACGTCACATAATAAAAACATTTAAAAAAGTAAAAAGTGCCGCATCCGGTGTTGCTAGTTTCTGAACATGCCCGCCAGCGTTGAAAGAACATCTTTCAACAGTAGTCTTTATACATTAGAAGGTAGTGGACAGATCTTGCTGAAGTTGCGCCTGACGACTCCGCTTGACGTTCTGATGTCAGCAACTCGACAAATACCGTCGGTTCCAGGAATTACTGACTCTATTCTTCCGAGTTTCCACTTCATAGGTGGTAAATTCGAGTCCTTGATTAAGACCATCGTATCCTTCTCTAACTGGCCTTCGCTTTTCCTCCACTTGTATCTAAGCTGCAATTCCGATACATATTCTTTGTACCATCGGCTCCAGAAGTGCTGTTTTAGTTGCTCGATCCTTTGGTAGCGGTTGAGTCTGCTCGTAGCTTCGTCGATGACTGATGGAGTAGGGAGAGCTGTGAGTGATCGCCCGACAAGGAAATGGCCGGGTGTAAGGGGAAGAAAATCATTTGGGTCAGATGAAAGGGGAGTTAGTGGACGCGAATTTAAGATAGCCTCAATTTGACACAAAGCAGTATAGATTTCCTCAAAGGTTAAGTGGCAATTGGCAAGAATTCTTATTAAATGGTACTTTGTGGATTTAACCCCCGCCTCCATAAGACCTGAAAAATGGGGTGAGTATGGCGGGACGAAATGGACATTTATATTTTCGGTTGCCGCTTGCTCAGACAACTGAACCGAATATTGTTTTAAAAATCGTCTTAAATCATTAGCAAATCCGACAAATTGCGTCCCATTGTCACAGTATAAGTGAGCTGGTAATGACCTGCGCGCAACAAACCGACGTAACACCGACATGAAGCCATCTGTGGACAGATCACTAACTAATTCTAAGTGAAGGGCCTTAGTGGCAAAACACACGAAGACCGCAATATAAACTTTAAAAAGTTGACATCCTCGTCCTTTTTTGGAAGCAGCCATTATAGGCCCAGCGTAGTCAACTCCACAAACGTGAAATGGGTGCTCAGCACTCAACCTATGTTTCGGTAAGTTACCCATAATTGGTGTAACGGTAGCTCCGTGCATCCGTGTACATGCCACACAATTTCGATAGGTAAGTTTTGCCAGATTCCGTCCACGGATAGGCCAGAATGCTTGTCGCACAGAAGCCAACATTGCTTGAGGACCAGCATGCAACAAACGAAGATGTTCTCTTGTAAATAGCATCTTTGTAAAAGTATGTTTTGCATCTAAAATGATGGGGTGTTTTTTGTCATAATCAAATGTTGAATTATGTAGCCTGCCTCCAACCCTCATGACTCCCTCACTGTCGATAAAGGGGTTCAATGTACTCAAGGGATCCTTTTTGGGAAGGCAGCCTCGTTTCACTAACTCGTATGACTGAAAGCTTTCTATTTGAGATAACTTACAAAGTAATTTAGAAGCTTTGTCTAATTCAGCTGTAGAAAGATGGGTAGTATGATGTAAATTAGTGCTAGGAAGTTTAAAAACTTCAGCTTTAGTATTCGAAGTGGACTGTAGTTTTATGTAATTGTTTAAAAAACGCAACATGTATGCAGTGACTCGTTGCAGAAAGTTAAACTTTGAGTATCGCTGCATATTAATGGCAAACATAGAGCCAGGTGGCGCTGGTGGCGCTTCGTCAACAGTAGTAGTCATCACTACTTCAGATTGAATCTCTGTTGATTCCTGTGACTCTGTTGTGTTTTTTGGCCAAGCATCAGATGAGTACCTTAAGTATTCAGGACCGCACCACCACATGTCTGTTTTACCGATAGTTGAGGCGTCTAACCCACGTGAAACATAATCAGCCGGGTTGCATTTGGTTGGAACGTGTCGCCAGGATGAGTCACCGGTAATTTCAAGAATATCTGAAACACGATTTTTCACGAAAGGTTTTAATTGACTAGGCAACATTTTAAGCCAACCAAGCACGACAGTCGAGTCTGACCAGAAAACGCATTTTGTGACCGGTAACCGAAGGGCACTTTGAGCTTTCTGATACAGCTGGGCTCCAACCAAGGCTCCACACAACTCGAGTCTTGGGATCGTCACGGGCTTAATTGGTGCAACTCGACTTTTTGCTAATAACAACCTGACGCATGTCCCATCACTGTTTGTAGTCTTCACATATAGACACGCACCATAACTTGCAAGACTTGCGTCTGTAAATACATGAAGCTCAACGTTTTTGAAGTTTGTGACAGTAACCTGCCTCGGAATCTCGAGAGTATTCAGAGAAGGTAAACAATGAATGATTTCTCTCCATTGTTTTTGTATATCCGATGGGATTTCATCATCCCAGGAAACTTTACTGAGCCACAGTTTTTGCAACAATATTTTCGCCTGAACTACACATGGTGCTAGTAGTCCCAGTGGGTCGAATAACTTGCCTATAGTTGACAGTATGAGTCGCTTTGTTATGACACGAGCTTTTAATGCCTCATCTAGGTCAAATGAAAAATAAAGATTGTCTGACTTACAGCGCCATCCCAGACCTAGGGTCTTAGAATCGTCCAAACCACCCAAGTTGAGGTCTTCAGTCTCACTGTGGATACCGCTAAGTAGACTCGGCTGATTCGATCGCCACTTGCGAAGATTCATCCCGGCGCTTCGTAAGATGTCACTAACTCCTGAAATTTTGCAGAAAGCAGATGTTTCATCAAAACAGCCTGAGATAAAATCATCAACATAAAAGTCGTGTGCGATTACTTCAGCTAGCTCAGACTGAGACTGAAACTCGGATTTTTCACAATCCAGGGCTAATTGCTTAAGACATCTGACGGCTAAAAAAGGTGCACTCGCTGTCCCATATGTAACTGTATTCAATTCATAAATACCTAGGGGTTGAGAAGGGTCACTCCGCCAGATTATCTTTTGCAAGTGTCTGTCATCAGGGTGCACAACTACTCGTCTATACTGTTTCTCCACATCAGCAGAAAAGACAAATGTGTACTGACGAAAACGTAGCAAAATAGACACTAGATCATCCTGGATTGTTGGCCCCACCATAAGTATTTGATTCAACGAAATACCTGAATTACTGGAGCTACTGGCATTGAACACAATTCTCAGCTTGGTGGTGAGACTGTTCATCCTCAGCACGCCGTGATGAGGAAGAAAATATCCCTGCAAAGATGTATTACTAACCCTAGACATGTCTCCGAGTGACTCATATTCTTTCATAAAATTTATGTACATAGTCTTTAAGGTTGGATTTTGCTGTAACCTACGCTCCATAGAGAGAAAACATTGTTTTGCTCTTTCGTATGAGTTACCTAATACATCCTCAGAACGTTTTAATGGAAGTTTGACACAAAATCTACCATTAGGTAAACGTATTGTATTTTTTACAAAATGTTGCTCACAAGCTTGTTCTTCTTTTGTATAATAAGCTGAAGGTGGTTTGATTGTGGCCTCATCCAGTTGCCAAAATCTCGCGAGCTCATTGCGAACATCATCGTGGGCATTAGCGAAATTACAACTAACAGGACTATTTTGTTGTTGGCCTAGACAATAACCTGATACTAGCCAGCCTAACTTTGTTTCATAAATGCTGGGTTTGTTTCGCCCCAGGTCTATTTTGCCACTACCCAGTAAGTTCCAGAAGACTTCAGCACCGAGTAAAAGATCGATGGGCGCTGGTTGATAGAACTTAGGATCAGCTAAAACGACATCTACTGGAATATTCAGAGAAACTACATCCACTTCATGACATGGTAAGTAGGTGGAAATTGTTGATAACACGTAATAAGTAATTTCTACATTAAAATTGCTGTTTAGTGATGCTAATTTAGCCTTGCAAGTTTTTGTTAATTTTGAATTACGACTATTTATGCCTGAAACACAACTCTGTACATGATTTAATGGTAAATTAAGTTTTGTGCACAATGTTTCGCTCATAAAACATGCAGTACTAGCATTATCCAACAGACAGCGAGCGGTATGAGCGACGTTATTATTGTCGTAAACTCTGACGAGAGCGGTGGACAGCAGCACCTGTCCGCGACCTGCGTGCTGCGCTGATAACGCAACCTTAGTCTCGGAGGTAGTCGCGGTCCCTTGCTCGCTCGTCTCATTATTAAATGACGCTCGCTCTAAATGGATAAGCGTGTTGTGTCGTTTGTTGCAAATTTTGCAGACACCCTTTTTGCAAAATCCGTAATAATGACCTGGCTTCAAACAGTTTCTGCATACTTTATATTTCGGCAATTCGTCAGCTCGCTCTTGATTTGTTAAAGCCAAGTATAACGAACAGTCATACAGCCAGTGTTTACCTTTACATTTAGGACAAGTAGGGATGTTACTTACAGCATTCTTCCTTTCTGAATCTGTAGCCACGAATCCTTTTTCCTGTCCTCTCCTGTAAGCACCTTGTTTGGAGCCGGCTCCCGTTACAGGGTCGCTCGGTGACGGCGGTGGCACGGATCGCCGCTCCAAGCAGCTGTGCTGCATTGTTTCCAGGACAATGGCACGTTGGCTGAGGAAGTTAAGGAAGCTCTCAAAAGTAACTGCACTTAAAGTAACTAAATGCTCCTCCCACTGACGACGGGTAAAACTATCAAGCTTCGATGAGCCTATGTGAATTAAAAGTGTGTCCCAGTGAATAGTAGGCTCTTTCAATGATTCTAAAGCTCTGATGTTTTTATTCAAATTGTCAACTAAGCTGCGAATACCAAAAGCAGATTCTTTGGCAATTGGCTGGATGCTAAATATTGCAGTAACATGATTGCTTACTAACAGCCTTTTATTATTGTATCTGTCACAAATTAGCTTCCAAGCTATAGCATAGTTGCCGTTTGATATTTCCAAAGACTGAATAACTGAAGCCGCACTGCCCTCAAGTGAAGCACGTAAATACTGAAATTTGTTTACATCATCAATTTCAGTATTATTGTGAACTAAACTATTGAACGTGTCATGAAATTCAAGCCACGTATTGTAAAACCCGGAAAATTTCGGTAAAGAAATGGTAGGTAACTTACATTTCACTCGTCGTCTCGCTATAACCGATTTGTGTGATGAGGAGTCACTATCACTGCCATCAGCTATCACTGATGGTGTCCTTGAATGTGGTGGCAACAAGGCTTTGGCATTAGACACGATACTATAGTAGTTATTTTCGAATTCCTCGCGATCTGACGCAGCAAACTGCATGTCCTCCGACTTCATCTCGATTTCCGTCTGAACCTCATCGAATTTGATAAATAACTCTTCCATTCTACTGATACGCATACGAAGTTCAGTTATCTGAGCGACGGTCAATGCTAGCCCCTTGAGATTAGCTAAATAACTCATGAATTTCGTCAATTGTCCCTTTATAGTACCACGTCTTTTAATTAATTCGTCCAGCGCTAAAGTTAACGCCTTTGAAGCTTGATTTTCACTGTCTCCTGCCATATTCAACAATAATCACTAAAATAAATTACTATTTAACCACTAATAATACGAAATTCCGTGAAAAACTAGTCAAATTGGTTAAAACTGTTGTTTTCGTCACGGTCAAGTTGACGGTAATGGCGGCGATGACTTTGAGATTCACACTCACCTATTATGATCTATAAATAGACCGATCTTGCAGAACGTAAACAAGTTGTTTGTAATCTATGCACTTTTATTAAATCGGCAGAGTATAAATCCAATGGATGTGGTATTTTGTTGGGTTCGTACTGCTTTGTGTTAATGAGGTATGAATAAAGTTCGCCAAAATGGTGGACAAATAATTTTGAATTGTATGTTAATTAATGCCAATTAATGGGTAATAGGTAAGGAAATATTTGATGGAACGGACTCACTTTATAGCTTCAATCTGATGTGATGATCTCGTTGATTTTCCTTACTTTGGTCTTAGTACTTATGCAGACTGTAGAATCACGACGTTGCAAATTTGTTACGTGGATGATAGATGACTCAGCTCGAAGTTTCTTTTGATTCGTCTACTTTGATGATCCTGCTCGAAGGTCCATTTTGATATGCGTAGGTCTTCAAGGAAACTGCCTTGTCGTATGGATTTAAATTATAATAGTTCCAACTGATAAAATATACAAGCGTAGCGTGTCTCGCAGCCAAGGTGTACAAAAGTAATACGTCACATAATAAAAACATTTAAAAAAGTAAAAAGTGCCGCATCCGGTGTTGCTAGTTTCTGAACAATACTTATAAATTAATTAATCTAAATCTTTCGAAAACGGTTTTTAACTTTTCTGAAACAAAAATTGGATTTTGATCGTTTGTTCAAAGTCCAAAAATAATTTATTATACATAGCCTAATCAAAAAATATAATTCAAAATTACTCGTAAGTTTAACACCTTGACGGACTAGATGATTATAGGCGTATTGTTATTGTTGTTTTCACTGTTTCTGGCTTTCAGTCCTTCGAATTGTTTATTTGTATAACACATCACGCTTCAATATAAAACCGTTTAGAAGTATGTTGAAAATTTTGTGAAAATCTTGATTATTTATAAATTCAGTTTTAGAGATAAAAATTATGAAAAAAGCAGTCATCGCGATGACGCGATGAATATTAAGTATTTGTTTGAGTAAGTAGGTATAGTTTCTTGTTTTCAGTTTAATGCACTAGTTTCCAATTTATAAGGAAATATAAGCCTTGTTTTAAACAACGGCCAGTCGTCTTAATTTGAAAAATGTCAGTCCGTGACATCACGTCGCATAAATGCTATTAGCAAAATGTCGAGTGCGACACCAGTCCAAGAATTACCCCCAGGTGATTGAACTATTTGAGTAAAATCCACGAATACAAAGTGTTTCCCAAGATGTTGAAATTTTTGGTCTATAAAAATAATTACTGAAGTATTTTGATACTATAAGCACGGCGATAGGGTTTGTCATCCATCACGTTTGGGGCCGTTCAAGTATTACGTAAGCAGATTTATTACAATTATTTACCCCCCCATCCCCCTTATCAGCAAAAGTAAGCAAAGCTCTTACCCCCTCCCCCCATGCTTACGTAAACATTTTTCAATTATAAATATATATTTTTTTATATTATAATGTTATAATTATAATTTTAAAAATAAGAAAATAGATTTAGGATAGAGATTAGATTTTACTGATACAGTATTCAACATAGAGTAAGGGGCAAAAATATACCGATGACGTAATCATCATCTAGACTCCCCTACCCCCCATGTCATCGAAAATAAGCAAAACAAAGACCCCCCCCCCCCCATAGTGCTTACGTAATACTTGAACGGCCCCTCTGGGACGTAATAATCGTTGGTGAAAAACGGGTGTAACGAGTGTGCACCGTAACTTGCATTTCACAGTTCACACTCAGGAACACCTCTGACCACCCCTTAGGATATTAATCTCTTGACGATGTTGTTTTTTTTTTGTTATTGGTTGTTGATTAACCAACTAATTAGATTATTCAGATTATATTTTGCTATTTTACACAAAAGGACATTAATCTGAATTTAGGGCCAAAGAGCAAAATTATTCCAAAATTTTGAAAAAAATTGTTGCGTTTTTAAAATACCTAAAATATCTGAAATATCGTTAAAAAGCAATCAAACTCATGTTGTTTTATTTTACACTAATAAATATTATAATTGTATATAACTTTCATGATTACAGTATTTCACAAAAAGCTCAACGACAAAACTGAATAATTCCTAAAACCCTTATAACACGCAAAGTTCTCGTCGTCACCTCTTTAACGATTGTAATCAGCTTATCACATACAATTAGTTTCCGATTTGAATGATACATTAGTATGTGGAACTGATGGGTACTAGGCCTTATTCTCAGTCTGTCGAGACGTCTTTCTAGACTGAAATATCTCATTTTTAGAGGGCAATTAATGCTTGCCACCTTGAAAAGCCGCGTTAAGAGGCCGGCGAAGCATTCGTAGTTCATACAAACGAAATACCAAACCCATTTGTAAATCATTGATATTCTTAGGGTAGTGTGTGTTTATTCCGATCGGATTACAGAATATCAAGGTTTCCAAATATATATTTTGAAAGGACACTGATTCAAAGACGAGATATAAGGAATTTAAAATTTTCATAAAAAAATATTTTACTCATATTTACTGTTTACATCAGTGTTCTTAATTAACTTGTATTTGGGAACATAGATATTCCGTAATCCAATCGAAATAAACACACCCAATCTTAAGAATTTGTTTAATTTAAAAATTATTTTGGTATTTCGTTTGTATGAAATATGCACGATTCGCCGGCCCCATAAGGTCCGGTTTAATTTAGACGTTACTTAAGTAAAAAAAAAATGGAAAATATACAATATACTACAGAATATCTAAAATGAGTTGGTTTAATTAGTTTTTTTTATAAAGTACTTTAGCTAATTAAATACCAACCAAAGTCAAAATTAAGAGAATTTAAGGCTAACATCCGATTCAATTGATTACAAATGAGTTCTCTTTATTATTTTTTAAGAATCGAATCAAATCAAATCAAAATATTCATTTTGCAAAATAGATACATAAAGTATACTTTCTACAAGTCAAAGTTAATCTTTAGAATATAAAAAATATATAATAATACGGGAAATAAAATATACACCTACATAAAATAGAGGAATCTAGGAATAAAAATATTATATACTAGCTTTTGCCCGCGGCTCCGCCCGCCTGTTATTCGGTTTAACGACATGCTTTTTTCCAGGGTAAAAAGTAACCTATGTGTTAAGTTAGGGTATAAGCTATATCCATTCTTAATTTCATCTAAGTCCGTTTAGCCGTTTCAGCATGAAAGAGTAACAAACATACACACACACACCCTCACGCACAAACTTTCGCATTTATAATATTAGTAGGATACATAATGCAATGAACAAATAAGTAAAATAAGTTAAAATCTAATAAAGTTATACACCTGCATAAATTTGAGATGGTAGAGCTGATGCCTGGCTCGACTGTGGAGGTACCACCATCTTACTCGCAAATCCTCCCACAGTTATTCGGGGGAGAGTAAGAGAACAGCTCTCAGGCAAAACCAGGCGAACCACCATTGCCTGGGACCGATGGATGGCGGTATATCCATCCCCGATTGCCGGGCCTTATATAAAACAGACTGGTGACGGGCAGCGGCGTCACTGGTGCAAGGGTTTCGGCACCGCGCTCACCAACCCGCCTGCCCAGCGTGTGTGAGTACGGGTATTTCTTCCAGGAGGACCGCCAAGAGTGGCGAAATCCTGGAAAGGCCTATGTCCAGCAGTGGACGAAACAGGCTGATGGATGGATGGATGGACCTGCATAAAATAGAGAAATATAGGAATAAAAATATTATATATACATAATGCCTAGCTATCCGCACCATTCGATTAGTATTGCTAAGAAGAAGGGCAAGAAACTTAACAAACATTCCTTTTTTCAAAATAAAACATATGATACAAAATCATATACATACCTACTCAAGTAAAGGCATAAAAAATATAAGACTGCAGGAATTATGTCATGAGAAAAAATGTATCTTAGTCAATCCGTCTCATGTTGTCTATTACCTTTAACAAAGTAAGTTTACATATTCATTAATTTTAAGCCTTTAGAGGAATCATACAGTATTAAAATATGCTAATTATGAATTACAATTTTGAATAAGATTATTATTATTTATGACACCATGCTTCATTATCGTCCAAAAAATCATTGATTTTATAATATAAAGCCTTTAGTTTCCTTTAACAGGTAGGTACTTGTAATAATAATAAAAAAATATTAATTTTCGAAATATATTTCGGCCCACTATGGGGCCGGCATCAGTCGAATACTTAATTGACATAATGTAAAAATGACATGATGATATATACAACCTTAGGACTAATTAACCTACGAATCTACTAACCTACTTTTAACATTAATTATGGAAAAAAATAAAAAATAAATATATTAAATACCGAAAATAAAAATTATTTCGGTTGAAGAGCCATATTGTGGTTTCCGGCCGTAACATCCCGACATCCCGACATTTACTTGGAATATCGTCGATACGTACCGAAGACCGCAAGATGACACTGCTGTTTATGGCACCCTAGTCTTAATATATACATACATGTAATATTTTTGTGAGTCAGGTTCAGGTGTCCATAGATATTAATACAAGTACCTACCTGTTAAAGGAAACTAAAGGCTTTATATAGCTAAATATATATATTTATTTCAAGTTGATTTTATACTAAGCATTCTTAAGTAGTAATAGTTTAAACTTATTTTCAGGCAAACTAAGAACCTCCTCTGGAAGCTTATTGTAAAATCTTATACCATGTCCTACAAAAGAGGCAAGTCTTAATTTTGGAAAAGCTAGTTTATGTTTGTTTCTGAATTTCAGTTACAATCATTGTAAATATTATTAGAGTGCATAACAAACTAGAAAAGATCAATCAGAATCAAATTTTCTAAGAACAGGGCGTGTAATCAGTTAATCACACATAACGCCCCCCTGAGCGTTCAGTATGTGCCTGAGCTGGTCGATCAAATAGTTACTAAAATTCGGTGTACAAGTTTGGTGCAAGAATTCGACGGTCTAGGTACAGTTCTAGTGAGAAATATTGAGACTTCGGCAGTCGCAAAATCTATGAATAATCGTATTTATTTAATGACGTCTTATGACAACTTAATACTAAATTTTATGGACTTGTCAAAAAGATAAGGATAAAACGAACTTAGCCGACAAAACACGAAGTCACAGTATTTCTCACTATTAAGTGTCTTCTTACATCAAAGAGTACTTCAGGGTGGCATAATGGCACCCTCTGACCCACATAATGATTATTCCGTGGTTAATAAATAATGGAACCTCTTAAAGAGAACGTTTTGGACCAAAAACACACGTGAACGTTAATTCTCTATTTATATTCCACTCAATATCGAGTGTTCGAGGTAACAGTGTTCCGTAGATTGTAATTTTTGATTAAAAAAAGTCGATCGTGACACGAGGGGTCGCCCTGTCCATCCTTCTGCCGCCTTTTGTCTTAGGGTTCCTTAGCTAATCTTGTAGTTTCCATTTTAAACAACTCTTTCTTTTTAACTCTTGATAACGGCGTAAAACCGAAACCTGTTGGGTAAAGATTAAATAATATATATTTTGAAATAAGTACGAGTTCCTTGGATTTCATCATCTCTACTTAGGTTTTCTCTAAAATTGCATACGAATAGATTACAGCTAAGAACAGAGTGGCAGGAACTAAAAATCTCCCCCACAACGATCCTATATGCCTCCTTCATTGCTTCCTTTATGTCACCTTGAAATTTTATCGGAATGGAAAATCTTCTATAAAAATTCTATTAAAGATGATGTGATAAAGTGATCTGGAGTTTTTGCCAACCCGTCTAAAAGACGAGCGTGAGTGTATGTATGTATGTATCATATCTAATAAGTCAGTAAGTCAGCAGTATATCAGAACCCTCTCACTACTAAAATCATTGTAAACTTGACCATTTCTCCACAAAGGTGACGCTGGCAGCGGCGGCGCGGGCGCACCTGTCGATGTAGAGCGAGGAAAATAGTAGAGGTGGCTGTTTCTTTTGTTAGGGTTGGCTGTGGGCTTTATTTTTAAAGCAACGTACCTAACTGTGATCTTATTGCGTGTCACTGGTGGCTAGCTGGCTTTCATAATATTTTAATGAGAGTCAGCTGATGTCGGTGTGTGTACGCGGTACCTTTTAAGACTTACAGACTAGTAATTATTTCATGCTGGTCAAATGTTTACGTGGTACTCTTATTTCTGTAAATAATGTCAATTATTTATTTAATTTATTTCTCGTAGTAGGCAAATTTCTTTGAAATTACGCAGTGAAATGTTGTAATTTAACTCTAAAATGAATGACTGTTGTTAACACAGATATAGATCCAAATAGATGCCGCGAGTGTATGTACTTCGCGTGCCCAATTGCGCGCCAAAAGGGAGAGCAATGCTCTTCCTTCACAGATATTGACTCCTCCAACTTTGACTCTTATGTATTATGTCTTAAGTCTTACAATCCCTTCTAAGATTCAAATTGCTGTCAACCAATTTCATTGTAAAATGTGACACGCTTGATTTTAATAGAGTTTGATGCACTTGCGTCATCTATATCTGTGGTTGTTAACTACTTAAAATCTTTCGACTTGATTTGTTGAATCATTAATGTTGCCAAAACAAATAACTACCAGCATGATAGTAGGGTGAATTAATTTTATGGGTTAACATTGAAATGCAGCGCTCAGCGCGAGAAACAAAGATATGAAATGAAAGAGCTTTAGCATTAATAGATAATGATCTCTAAGCAATTAATAACTTGTTACGGTGATACGGCTCACCACCTATCACATCTGGACGTAATAATTGTCGAAAAACGGGTGTACCAAAAACGGTCTGCGACCTCTTCTGGGATTCTTGTCGGATTCCTTTCGCGGAATACCCAGAAATACAAAGATACTGATTTAATTGTTTATTGGTTGATAAGTTTACAGACAATTTGTAATACCCGTTTATATATATTTTAGAAGTCTCTATATTCGTAAGAAAAAATCTTTAAACAAATAAAAAACATCCATAATTACAATACACGCAATAAAAATAAATTAACACTACCCACATCAAATATGCAAATGTTTAATAATAGTCCCTATTGTAGATTTATCAAAATTTTTAACAAAACTTCTAACATATTAACATCGGAACAAAAAGACAGTATATTTATAAGAAAACTAAAAGATATTTTAGTGAATAAGGCTTATTACACGGTCAAAGAATTATCACATGATCCCTCAATCAAAATATTATAATGCTATGTAATTATTTATAAACATGGTGCTATACTAAATGTATTATGTTGCGGTGCCCATCTAGGGTATCATGAAAGATCCTAAAGATAATTAGAATACCATAAGACCAAAATGTACTACATGATAGCAATTAATAAATGATATGATATGATATGATGATAGTCGGCATCTCTTCTCAGACAAAGAAGAGAGGCCATGTCTAGTAGACTCCTCGGTCTATCTTGTAGCACGCGACGTCGCATCTTGGAGAAGCCCCTACGGAACCGTTTCATTACGGAAACCTGACTCCTTTGTTTTTCCGTTACCGTATTTTGAACGGCTTAATTAGAGTTCCAGCAGTGTGCAGTTGATGGGACGCGGGTTCGAAGATTATGTGCATAGTACTTTTTTGCCTTTTTATCTGGCTTCTTATCATGTGACTCCACAAATTAGTTCCACCAAAATCGCAGGAAATTTTGGCGACATGGATCTCCATTTTTCTCAGCAATAAAAAATCACATGTAATTACCAATTTAGGTATATACTAGACTCATTTTGCTCGAAGATTTAGTTGATTGATTAATTTTTATAGCAGAGAAAAAAATATTTAGAAAACCCCTCTTAAAACAGAGATTTCTATTTTACTGACAAACGGGAGAAAATGAAACCTCTCAGTTTGTTTTTTAAATTAGTCTACAAATACACTTCAATATGGCCGATTGGATTTATTAAATTAATAATAGTTGTCATTTTAAATGAAAAATAATGTTTTGCCGCATACGACCTTACGGTATAAGCTAGTTCGTGAGCGCATATTTGTATGGAGTAAGTCCCCCTAAGGCGCCGATTTGAAATTAAAAGTTTATCAATGCCTCACCTTAAGAGAAAAGACTCACTGGAGGCTGTTCAGTTAAAATTTTGTGTAAATAAAGTTCTGCGTGAAGCTACATACCTAAAACCTAATACAAATGACACAACAATAAATATACATAGAGACTTTATGAATAAATCCATCCATCCATCCATCCATCAGCCCGTGTTTGTCCACTGCTGGACATAGGCCTTTCCCAAATTTCGCCACTCATGTCGGTCCTCAGTCCTCCTCATCTTACTCGTAAACCGCCCCTGAAGTTATTCGGGGGAGAGTAAGAGGACAGCTCGCAGACAGGCACAAATCCAGGTAGCCCACCAAGCCTGGGACCGTGTGATGGCGGTATATCCATCCCGAAAAACAGACTAGTGACGGGCAGCGGCGTCACTAGTGCGAGAGGTTCTGGCACCGCGCTCACCAACCCGCCTGCCCAGCGTGTGAGAGTATGGGCATCTCTTCCCAATTTATGATGTACACTATGAATAAATACCAAAATAATATTAAATAAATAATAAGCAAATTAATTAAAGACAAAACACAATTACAAACAGGGAACAACAGAACAATACATTTATTTCCAAAACTATCACACACTATAATTTAATTTTGTTTAGTTTGATAAATTTAAACAGCATACAAGGTAGGTGACCCAGTTTTGGCCACTGTCCCGGCTTTGGTCACTCAGACACTTTCCTGGTTTAGAAAGACATATTGATAAATAAATATGTGTTTGTAAGTAACAGCCATTATTTTTTATTAGGAATCACTTGCCAGAAAGGGTACAGGGTTATGGCTACAACCATGTGAAAGGGTGGCCAAAACTGGTGATTTCACTAATATGAGTAATTCGTTTAAATATTTTTTTTACTAACTTATTGTATAATGTTACGGGCACACATTGTAAAATTCATAAAAAAAAATAATAAACTACGTTCCAAACTAATAAAAAAGAGATTTTGTAAATTTTTACGATCGATTTTTTGAAAAGAAAATCTAAAAGTGGCCAAAGCCGGGACATCTACCTATATACTAAAGGGCTACTTCCATGGGTCAGTAAATAACTGATATTAAAGGGTCAAGGGATATGTGGAGGGAGATCGTCATACAGAGAAGTTTAAAGTCTTTGAAATTCAAAGAATATTATGTTCTAATGAGCCTTCGTCCAGTCCACACCCACAGACATCCACATTCCAAACTCGGCCAGTCGGGGTACCAGTTTTTGGTTGAAACGCAATGAGAAAGTCACGTTTGACAATAAAAAAAATATGAAAAAATTTACATGTCACTTTGAAAAATCATTATTTGTATGACGCCAGAGTAGGCACTGCCTACTCTAGAGTACATGAGTTCAAACAAAACGAAATTTTTTCAAATTTGTTTTTAATTTTTTCATGTTGTTTTTATCGTCAAACCTGACCTTCACATTGCATTTCAACTAAAAAGTTCTATGCACGCCACTGCGGGGTACCAAACACAAGTCTAATAAATGACAATTTGAAAAGTAAACAAATATACAGAAAATTAAATCAACTAACCAAGAAGAAAAATATCATCGTTTGAAAAATATTCAATACAAATTCACACAATAGCGTTTTGGAAAAAAACACTACGATGTTTTAGATGATTTACCCGTTTACTACTATACTACTTAATAAAGTAAAGTAGTACTTCACGAAATTATTTACTACCCACATTGTCATTGTCCTAGTAATACCTAAAATTTATGAAGTTTATGACCTCTCAAAAACTTTCATACATAACCAAATCGTATGCTGTGTCTTCATTATAAAAGCAGCCACTAAGTCTTTGACTTTTACTTACCTTTGCAACTATAAAACACGACGCCACGTCAGGTTTTATCAGGCAGTTCCACAGAATTCTTGCATCCATCATTTTAATTCGAGACGTCGACAGGTATTCTAATTAGGGTTTTAATAGATGGCTTATTATGCAGGCGACTACAAACAATAAAGTACAGCCCAACAAAAAGGTTTAGAAAAGTAGAGGTGACTGTTACACGAATACCTAAAATTATGCATAGAACGCAATTTCACTATTTAAGGTGACTTTAGTTTTATGAAGACAAATTCATACCGGAGACTACACTCTATATTCTTGTACAGATTGCTACAGATATAATGCTCATATAAATCTTCGCCAGTGTTCGTATTCTCAAAAAATAGCCGAATTATAAATTGTTTAAGAGCCCTGAACTAGCATTTGGGAACTAACTTTATATTTTTATGCGTTTACTTAAGTAGGTATAAAAAAAAATTGTATATGATTTTATAAAAAATGATTTTTTGGTAAAAGGAATGTTTGCTAAGTTTCTTGCCCTTCTTCTTAGCAATACTAATAGAATGGTGCGGAAGGTTAGGCATTATTTTTATTTATGGTTTATTTAGTTCATTTTTCAACACATTGTTCATTGCATTATGTATATATAATATTTTTATTCCTAGATTCCTCTATTTTATGGAGGTGTAAATTTTATTTCCCGTATTATTATATATTTTTTTATATTCTAAAGATATATATTCTTAAAACTAACTTTGACTTGTAGAAAGTATACTTCATGTAACTATTTTGCAAAATATATTTAAATTTCATTTGATACGAGTATTAGAAACAAAACAAAATGGTCAAAGTCATTTTAGAACATGCGAAAAAGCGGAACCGTAAGCAATTAAGTTCCTCAATTTAGTTGTCTGGACTGGAGGTGCACTACCATGAATTGTATAGAAATCGTCCGGAAATTACCTTTGCTGAAAAGTGGCGAAGATTTCCACGCGCATTATTTAAATGGTAGGTACTACTCCTTTACTTTCTAAACATTTTTGGTTGGCTGTATACTTGAAACTCTGGTGGCCTCTGAATACAACCATATTCTCACGCCTGTCTTCAAAACAGTAGGAGGAGACTACGTACGTCTATCTTCTACGATCCTAACACACCCATTTCGCTTCTTCCACATTTTTCGCGAGCCATACAAGCTTCTTAGTCCTTTGACTTGGCCTTGTCCAATCCATCCATCAATCAGCCTGTTTCGTTCACTGCTGGACATAGGCCTTTCCAACATCTTACGACTCTTGGCGGTCCTCTTAGAAGAAATGCCCACGCTGTGCAGGCGGGTCGGTGAGCGCGGTGGCGAAACTCTCACACCAGTGTGCAACGCTGCCCGCCAATACCAGTAGTCTGTTTTATATATAGGTAAGGCCCTGCAATTGGGGATGGATATACCGCCATCCATCGGTCCCAGGCCCAGGCAATGGTGAGCCGTCAGGTTGTGCCTGTCTGCGAGCTGTCCTTTTACTCTCCCCCGAATAACTTCAGGGGGTTTGCGAGTAAGATGGTGGTACCTCCACAGTGGAGCCCGGCATTAGTTCTAACACCTCGCCTTATCGCGTATACCGCCTATTTTCTCAGCACAAATAAAGGCGGCAAAGTCCCACCTGCTTCAAATTCCTTCCACTGATTGTGTATATTTAATTAAAGAGCAGGCTCCAATAACAATCGAAGAGATAGGGTATACAGAATCGGTATAACAATATACAGACTGAGTATAACAATATTCTTTGGATCAATTGTTTTACATCGCCACGAGCGGGGGACAAAACATGAAGATTGGTTAGTGATAATATTTCCTGTCTCAATGTGTAAATGTTTTGGAGAGTGGCTTTAGTCCTTGCTATATCTGAACATCTAACATACTTGGCTATAAGTATGTCGTTTTTTTTAAACCTTGCTTCACCACGCCCAATTTTTTATTTCCCTGAAATGTTAACTGTAGTCACAGTGCAAAACTTCCAAAACTGTATAAAATACGTCCACTGTTTTCAAAGTCATTTAAAATAGTGTGTGAGCTATAATAATGCTCGATGTATCCATCCATCCATCCGTCAGATTGATTCGTCTACTGCTGGCCTTTCCAGGATTTCGCCACTCTTGGCGGTCCTCCCGGAAGAAATGCCAAGCTGGGCAGGCGGGTCGGGGTGTATGAAAACCATTATTCGATTCAGGGATCCGTTTGCAAAATATTAAGCAATAAAGTGAAAATTAAAATTTAAGTGCCCTCTCCTCTGCCAGCTAAAAGGTTGTTTTTGAAAAGATTTATGGCATTAGTCGTATATAACGAAATTAAAAGGAAAGCTATCACAACCAAGTATATTTTTCATGTTAATGAGCAATAGTCGACTAACTTAATTTTGCAGTTACGTTTTATGCATTTTGTGGATAATTTATTGAATGGTACCCCCAGGGCACGAGTCTTACTCGCACTTGGCCGGTTTTAAATTTTTGTTTGCTTACATTTTTGTTTGATAATAAACCTAAAGATACATATCTATGTGTGGAAACTTGCTGGTTTATTTGATTTTATGTGTGTTTTTATTTTGTATTATGTAATTGTTTGCTTCCCAGATAAAAATTTAATTAATCAATAAATACGGTAGGTGGTAGAGCTGATGCCGGGCTCGACTGTGGAGGTACCACCATCTTACTCGCAAATCCTCCCGAAGTTATTCGGGGGAGAGTAAGAGAACAGCTCTCAGGCAAAACCAGGCGGCCCACCATTGCCTGGGACCGATGGATGGCGGTATATCCATCCCCAATTGCCGGCCTTATAAAAAATAGACTTGTGACGGGCAGCGGCGTCTCTGGTGCAAGGGTTTCGGCACCATGCTCACCAACCCGCCCGCCCAGCGTGTGTGAGTATGGGCATTTCTTCCAGGAGGACCGCCCAGAGTGGCAAAATCCTGGAAAGGCCTATATCCAGCAGTGGACGAAACAGGCTGATGGATGGATGGATGGATAAATACATTATATAATGTTGAAACTGTTGATTGTTGGCATTGGTGGAACATTGAATACATTGTGAACAGAAAATCACTTGTACTATTCCACGAATTTATGGAATGGAATTTATGTATGGCAAAATGAAAATAATTTCGCGCAAAAAATACTTTTCTTTGGAATATCGTACAATTTGCATTTTAGTAGCTTATATTGAAAATGTGTGATTTATCCCTCAACATAAAAACAAATTTAGATAAACAATATATAAATTACAAATAATACTGTACTTTATCAACGCCAAATCACAATACAACCCTCACCTGCATAATGGCGTCACGATCGAAGGGCGATTCGTTACGTGCGCGCGCGCCACATGTCTGTTAGAGAAACAAGTCCCTGTCAAAGCCCTTATTACGAAGGTATAGTGACGATAATGGCTTATCCCGCGAGACTTCTCGAGCGTTCACTCTAGTTCTGGTTTTATTGTGCACCCTACTGACTAAATCAGATCGAAAAGTCATTAATAGGTTTTGGTTGTTTATGAATAATAATTGAGGTAAACGGGAGCTGGTCTCGCACAAGCCAAATGATTATTTATATTTTTATTTTTCCTTATTATATTTATTTATTTTGTTTTTTTATTCTGAATTGTAATATACGTGTATTGTAGGTAGTATACGTATAGGTATTACATAAGATACACACATACCTATGTATCCCAGAGGGGTAGGCAGAGATTACAGATTTCCATCTGCTACGATCCTGACACACCTTTCGCTTCCTCCAAAAACATCAATCTAGTTAATACGAACCCTTCTAAATCGTGAACATGCACTTTTATGCAAAATACAGACATAATACGAGACCCAAATTATAAAAAAAAAGTTATTTAGTTGAAACAGTTTAAACAGATTTGCAAGGTTGCCTGATTTTTAGCTATATAAGGACAAGATCAAGATTCCCCAGAATTTTGAGATAAGATACAAGCAAAGACACCATGCTTATGAATTTCGTACTAAACCTTAGTCGCCAACAGCAATACAAATTGCAATCACATTCTTTACCCCATATATTAGCCCAGTAAATGAAAGATTCGAGGCCGAATTAAAGATACACTAATAATAAATAAAAACCAGCCAAGTGCGTGTCGGGCCACACGCAATGTAGGGTTCCGTAGTTGCCCGGTACATTTTTGTTGTTCTACTAATACAGACCGCGCCAAACTTCTGGTCTCATACATTATAAGGGGCCAAAATTTTGGCGCGACCTGTACTCGTAAACCTGTAAAGCCTACTTAGCTGTGATAGTTTTCCTTTTAAATTCATTATATATATTACTTCTGTGAATTTTTGCACATTTCTATAAACATCCGTTTAGCCAACAGGGGGCGCGGGGGGGGGGGGGGACGCTCCACTCTAACTAAAATTTTCACTTTAAAGCTTAATATTTCGCCAACGGATCTCTAAATCGAAAAATGGTTTTGAGTCACCCACAATGTTTTTAAACGGCCTATCCAATGATTCCACACATTATGGTAAAGAAGAGAAAAAAAAAATCATCCCCAGTTTACGAGTATGAGACGTAACGTTAAAAAAAAAATTTTTGCGAGATTTTATTTTACCATTTTGTCGGCGTGATAAATATTTATATTTATGCCAAATTATAGTTTTCTAGTATTAATAGTCTCTGCGCTAAGTCGCGGACAGACGGACAGACGGACATGGCGAAACTATGTATAAGGGTTCCTTGTCGGACTACGGAACCCTAAAAAGGCGTGAAAATAGTATTATTGTTTGTTTTTAAGCATTCGGTTACACTCTCTGTCCCCAGAAATGCGTACCTATATATTGTTTTACAAAATACCAATAGATACTATTTGACCTCTGACCTAAGCAAAAATGTTTCTAGCTATGGTTCTCATTAAGCTGGTCATTTTTCTAAGACAGAACGAGAAAAAAAAAAAAAAAAAACCAAGTACCCTCCAAAATAATTAGACACCTCATCACACCAATATGGTGAATTAACCATAGTCTAATTAAGTTGGTTATATATTTACTCAATAATTGTCCAAAATTTTTCGGGGATTGTAGTTAAATTAAACTTTACTGTTATTTCACTAATATCCACTCAGCTTTCACTCAGTGTACATTTAAAAACGCCCTACTCCATACAAAAAAAATAAGCTAGTAAACTCATATATGCGAGTCAAACTATTTGACTCGCATATATGAGTTTACTAGCTTTTGCCCGCGGCTCCGCCCGCGTATTATTCGGTTTAACAATATGATTTTTTCCGGGATCAAAAGTAGCCTATTTGTTAAGATAGGATATAAGCTAGTGAAAGAGTAACAAACACAAACACCAACTTTCACATTTATAATATTAGTGTGATTATAGTACGGAACCCTTCGTGCGCGAGTTCGATTCGTACTTGGCCGGTTTTTTCATCTATCTAGGATGTATATTTTGGTTTATTATTAATATGTATCAAATAACATAGCGTTGTCTTATTTCACCAAAAACGATAAAAGACCATGCTAATTAGACACCTGATTTTTCAATGATATTGATCTATCCTACAGGAACCATGCATTTTTCCGTGATAAAAAGTAGCCTATGTGTTAAGTTATTATATAAGCTATATCCATTCTAAATTTCATCCAAATCCGTTTAGCCGTTTTAGCGTGAAAGAGAAACAAACATACACACACACAAACACACATACACACACACACACACACACACACACGCACAAACTTTCGCATTTAAAATATTAGTAGGATGCTAAACACACCTCAAACAGCTCAGTAGATTTCGAGTTAGCGACAAAGCGTCACTTTGCGTCAAGCGGCCCGTTACAAATTTTATTACGGCCTTTGGTACAATTTAAAATCGGAGTAGTTTCTATGCGAGAAAGTCTCAATTCGGAATTTTCTCAGGGACACATAACGAGACGCAATAGAAGGAACAATAGAATCACGCCTGAAAGAGTTAATTACAGGTCGCGCTAAACTTCTTGGCCGATCTGAGTAAAGGAGCGAGCGAGTTAGCGGGAGCTAAGAATTGACAAATATGTACACAAACAGGCTAGAATATCAATAAAAATTCAAATCAGAAATCAGACTGACAGATAAAAATTTGTAGAATGCTTTGGGCCTGTTTATTTGTGGAATTGATCCCAAAATTAGTAGTCTTGCATCTGAAAATTACGCTCAAACTTACCATTAATTGGAAATCATGAAAATATTACATTGCAACTTCTGCAGCAGTTTATAACGAAACTTGAATTAGTAAAAGTATAAATTGAACCCGCGCTTCACCGAATGCGTCGTCATTTTCGTATACAATACGCATCAGCCTAACCATATGATTGTTTGGTCCGCGACTTCCCAAAGGTTGCCCATGCCTGCTTTAAACACACAAGCTCAAAGAACCCGCTAACGAATATAGTATGTTCAGTAGAAGCCACCCCGACAGTCTCCCCCGCAGGAAGCGTGGTCTTAAAGCGGATGTAGATCCGGCGTCACCCTACCTGCCTCGCTGACCACGCAAACCCTGCACAGCCCCACATCTATCTACCGGGCTTTGTAGGGCTCCACACATAAAGGGTAAAAAACAAGTAAACAAAATATTAAAGAACACGACTGCCGGAATAGAGATTTAATTCGGATTTCAGAGCAGCCGGGGGACATACTAAACAACACGTATCCAATGTAATAGTCCCTATATTCCGGCAGTCTTGTTTTAAATATTTTTTTATAAATAATTTTTATTTAATACTTTTTACACAGTTTACACGGCATTAATATGTTATGGTGGAATTAAGAAAAATACCCACACGAACCCTGAAAACAATACGCTCCTTTTTTGGGGTCAGTCATGTAAAAAACAGACTCGGTCCGTCCGTTCGTATTACAGCCTCATACGTAACATGAATGAATGAATGAATTAATGAATGAATGAATGAATAAACACTTTATCGCACACAGAACAAGATATTTACAAACATAGAAAGAACAGACAGAAGGCAAGGGCGGACTTATTCCTACAAGGAATTTCTTTCAATGCTTTAGTTCGCCCGTTTTCGGCTTGAGCGTTATTTTATTAACACCGCTTTTATAGCCTACATGTTGTCCGGGTCACTGCGATGGTAATAAAGCAAACCGCATCCAAATCCGTTGAGTGATTCTCGAGTTAAAAGGGACCTAAAGACGCAAATTCTAAAAAAAAAAACAGTTTTTGCCTGAATAGAGCATTAATATACCATTTCATTTAAACTTTCTTAGTTATATTCAATGTACTGATATTCTACTGTATTGTTATGCGGACAAACACATAATACAAACCAAAGGCTTCCGTTTTATTGGAACCCTAAAAGGCATATTAGTTTCATTTCAGTATTTTTTCCTGCAGATAATTTCACCTCGCGTTTGTTTTATCTAAAACACCGCAGTGTAGCCATTAGCTATGATCATTACGGTACCGGTATAAAGATGGTGCCATCTGAAATACCCACAGCTGTGTTCTTATTGCATTGATATAGATGCGAAAATCGTATAGAAAACTGGAGAACGAAAGTGAAGCGATGTCTGTATGACAGTGTGACGTGGCACAGATAAACAGACCTGAAATAACACACACACTGAAACATGAGAACTGAGTTGAAGACACACTTAATGCTAAAATTGATAAATAACGACATCGTCACAACATGAATCACCGAGGAGTCGTCAGATGTTATTCTGATATAGATTGAGAATTCACAATCCAAACTCGCCATGTTTCACCGACGATCATAGCTGGTGAGCTCTATCGCCGTATTTCAGGCACAAATATGCACTTACCTCTTTATTATGGTGAAAGAATTATAAAAAAACAGCTTCAGGCATTCGGAAGGAGTAATTGAATTTTTGCATAAATCATAGGAAACTTTCGATAACTTTCAATTTGTTTGACCCTGCTCAACACATAGGCTATAAGGGGTGTTAATAAAATAACGCCCAAGCCAGAAACGGGGAAAAGATTGAATAAATACTTTTTTAACTCGAGAACCACTGAACGGATTTGGATGCGGTTTTTTTATTATGACCCGGTTAACACATAGGCTAAAAGTTGTTGATAAAATAACGCCCAAGCCGAAAACGGGGCAAAGATTCACTGAACGCCGGCGAAGCTGCGGTAAAGGCTAGTTGTAAATAAATCACGTAGACCGAACACTCCTACGGGATTTAAACCCGCGTCCTCCAGAAAACTACATTATTGTTCCCAAGCAACATGCACACGATACTTAGCTGAGGTGACATTATTTTTGGGGTCTCAAACTACTCAAAAAAACACTCTCCCGCAATCCTACCTTATATGGAAACGGTTGTGTTCTGAACCCAGCTCTCACTGCAACCCAGGCTTTAGCAGTTCACCTGGAGATTCCCATGTGTGAGTGTGGTGTTGATGCGACGCGTTGCCATGACAACCGCCACTCAGTTCCCAGAAGAGAAGCATAAACACCACAGCTCTTAAACATCTACTCTCGTGGAAAATATACTGTATTACAGCTGAATAAGGGTCAAAGCACATGATAAGCTGCTTGAATTACAAGATACATGGGGTGTGTGGAAATTTTCCCTCATTTTCCTTGAGTAAAGAGCATGATGACGTATTACCCGAACATCAAAGGCCAATGGCAAAGACTTTATTACCTTCTGATAGAGGCGACTATTGGTTGGCTTATTGGCGTAATTCTCTTGGTCGAGTTATATGTATTTTCGTTAACATGCACATCAGATGTTGTTTCTAAGAATCGAGAAAAACCGACGCCCATACGAGTATAAAACTGAGTTTTATTTTCATTCGCAGGTTTTTATAACGTAACTCAGCTTCTAGTATAACACTGATTAGTTATTTAGCGTTGTATTTGTCCCGCTCATTTATTTATCACTAGCTTTTCCCCGCGGCTTCGCCTGCGTTGCTTTAGTTTTTGGTTAGTCCTATTAATAACGCTTGGCTCCATCCCACGGAACGAAAAAAATTTAAACTTTATGATAAATCAAGTGAGAAAAGTAATTAAAAAAATACCGGCCAAGTGCGAGTCGGACTCGCGCACGAAGGGTTCCGTACCATTATCTATAACAACGGCAAAAAATCATGTCTGTTGTATGAGAGTGTCCGACTCGCACTTGGTCGGTTTTAGTATTTGTTGTTATAGCGGTAACAAAAATACATCATCTGTGAAAATTTCAACTGTCTAACTATCACGGTTCATGAGATACAGCCTGGTGACGGACGGACAGCGGAGTCTTAGTAATAGGGTCCCGTTGGTTACCCTTTGGGTACGGAACCCTAAAAATACCTGGTTCTGGGGCTCAAACCTGTCGCACCTATCGCTTTTACTGCGCTGCTTTCTCACTTTAGTTTCAATTTATCTTTTCCTGTATATAATGTACTCATAATAATAAATATTTTTCGACAATACCGGTTGAAAATGAACCTCCTAGCTATAACAAAGGAAACTGTTCTATGTTCGAAATTAAAAATGTAACCTTTGTTATCATGATTCACAATTTAAAAAAGATATCGACTGTTAAGAGAAGCACTAATACTCCGGTGACAGAGACACCGCTTTACAAAACCTATGTGTAGGTACATAGCCTATGTGCATTATTTACCGCCGGGAATATGTACGTATGTACGGTCTATTGTCAGCCACATGTCCCTTCGCGTAGGTTGCCAACATTGTTCTTCAATCGAAAATAAAACCAAAAATAAATTTTGAAAAATAATATATTTTTACGGTTTTGTGTTCTTTTAGTGATTTTGAGTGAATTCACTGTAAGCTAGGTGTTCATTTTCAACCTGTATACTTAAACGTTAAGTGTTTTTTCAAATCAATTTAATCAGAAACGCGATACTTTCTGTAGTAAAATCAATGATACACAATAGGCCTTTCCAGGATTTCGCCACTCATGGCGGTCCCCCTGGAAGAAATGCCCATACTCACACACGCTGGGCAGGCGGGTTGGTGAGCGCGGTGCCGAAACCCTTGCGCCAGTGACGCCGCTGCCCGTCACCAGTCTGTTTTATATAAGTCCCGGCAATTGGGGACGGATACACCGCCATCCATCGGTCCCAGGCAATGGTGGGCCGCCTGGTTTTGTCTGAGAGCTATTCTCTATATCCTATCTATGAGTAAAAAACACAAAAGTTTTTAAAATATACGTGAATCCCTGTTGACTGAAGAGTTAACCTGTAGCCTTAGCATGAAAACATCACGGTTAGGTTATAGTTGGGTTTTGGAATCTGATAACCGCCCTCTAGCGGACAGTAGCGGAACTTCTCAGAATCTGTACAAAATCTAATATAAACGCAACCGTAACGTAACGTAACGTATTTTCATGCTAAGGTCAGTTGTACAAGTGTTATCTGTTCTATTTACAGTACGGGGACACCTCTGACTACCTTTGGGGATATAAAGTCGTGACGAAATCTTTCATGTTTACGTTTTATTACAGAAACTGAAAACGATACCCCGGAAGTTATACACACGCGCTGAACTCATTTATCATTGTTGAATTAACAGTTTATATTATTATTTCTTTATTAAATAAGGCATTATGGAAATCGTCCATTATACCGTTTCCGTTTTGCGAGCGTTTTGTTGACAATTCATACAAAGTGATCACGATTTTAAAGGTGTAAGATTTAGAAATCCTTTAGCGCAAAAGCGAGTAGGTATGGCAAATCGCAGAATGTAGTGGAGCGACCGCCATACATAACCTTCGTGGTTATTTTGTAGGGTTCCGTACCCAAAGGGTGCCAAATGGGACCCTTTTACTAAGCCTTTTACTAAGCTGTCTGTCTGTTTGGCCATCTGTCACAGGGGTCTATCTTCAGCTATAATAGGTAGCCAGCTGAAGTTTTTAAGGAATACGTGTACTGTGAACTAAAATCATGACAAAAAACACCAATTTTAAAAAAGGCCGGACCAGTGCGAGTCGGTCTCACCCACCAAGGGCTCCGTGCTAATTAGTAATAGTTTTAAAAAATCTACAAAAAGATTTGGTCACCCGTACAATTATGACCGTATATACCGTTGCTTAATCTCGATGATTTTTTTATGATTTAATTACAAATGTACAGTTTTAAGATTTTTTCCTATACTTGTAGTATTAGACAGTATTAGGTACTTGCTAAATTTCATAGTTCTAGGTCAACGGGAAATACCCTATAAATTTTGATTCCCTTGAGAGTCGAAATATACGTTTTTTGTGGCATAAACGGCCGTATTTTTTTTACGTTAACTAGAAGTTTGATTTTCTGTAGACCTGAGTATATAGTTTTAATTTCAATTAGATACCTCCACGCGTTCCCGAGATAAAGGGTCTTGACAGACAGACAGACAACAAAGTGATTCTGTAAGGGTTCCGTTTCTTTCCTTTTGAGGTACGGAACCCTAAAAACACAGAAAAAACAGTATTTTTAAACATTATTTGTTTCAGCTCTACTTATAGACGGAAATAATACATACAAGTTTAATTGTAGTACATACATACTCTAGAGCAGGTATGGGCAACCTTTGGGAAGTCGCGGGCCAAGCAATCATATGCTCATGAATTCGCGGGCCATATGTTGATGCGTATGGTATACAAAAACATTGACGCAATCGGTGAACCGTAGTAGGTTTAAATATAAATATAATGTAATAATATTTTCCTTGAGCCTGATTTTCAGATGCAAGACTACTTATATTAGAATCAATTCCATTATTTTTATTATACAGGCAAAAAATTTAGGGTCAGTCTGGTTTGCGGCTTGGTTTTATTGATTTTCATGCTACTTTTGTACATATTTGTTAAATTTAAGCTCTCTCTAACTCGCTTTTTACTCAGATCGGCAAAGAATTTAAGCGCAGCCTGTACTTTCAGTAACACAGACCGACCATAGACGTGGTTCTATTGTTTTTTATTTCTCGTCTCGTTATGTCCCTGAAAGTATTAAAGTTGCGGGAAAACAACGAATCGCGAGTTTTTGGCGAAAAACGCGAACGCGGCCCGCGGGCCGGTGGTTGACCATATATCCTCTAAAGTAGTATAAAGTATAAGAACCACGGACTTACTGTGATAACAAAAAACAATAATAATGAGGGTTCTGTAATTAAAGGTTCATGAATTGTTTGTCAGGCCCTACCATTTGAAGGGTTATTTTTTAGTCGCCTTGATGTTGCTATGACATATATTATATTGTTGACCTTTTTAGGGTTCCGCACCCATATTGTGGTGGTACGGAGCCCTTCGTGCGTAAGTCCGACTCGCACTTGGTCAAATTATTCATGACAACCCAGAAATCCATCAGCGCAGAAGATTGCATCATCACTTTGACCAAAGATCTTGTAAGATTTGTCCTAGGCAAAACTAGTTTGTCCCAAAATCGTGTTTGGCCGGTAAGATATATCTACAATAATGTAAACAAATTGTTAACATTTTTAGATCTGATTTGTGAATCGTTTTAGGGTCCAGTTGGTTACCAAGCAACAAATATGGAGGGTTCTGTTGTGTTGACATTTACACTCGCAATTTAATTTGATGAGGCGGAGGGAGCGGGGCGCGGGGAGGGTGTTCGCTATATTTTGATGATATTTAATTATATTTGGTGGTTGTAGTAATATTTAGGTTTTTCTCAAGAGATTTGTGTAATTTATAATAGTGGTAGCGGAGGATCTCGGTGCAAAATGCACATCATAATATTGTTTCCCTTACTTTTAAATAAAAAGTTTGCAATAAATGCGTTTTATAGCAATTCGCACAAACTGCTTGTTAATAGTTAGGTGGTGATCACATGAAAATTATTCAATTTTATGCGTTACATTTTAGCTGCATTACATTACAACTGTAAACACGCTTTTAAGTTTGTTAATGTAATGCAAACAAAATGTAATACATTAAATTATATAATTTTTTGTGAAGACTTTATTATTAATAAACAATTTCGGCAAGTTGCTTTAAAACACATTTATTGCATACTTTTTATTAAAAAGTAAGGAAAACAATATTATGATGTGCATTTTGTACCGAGGTAGATAGTTATACCCCCTTAATCGAATTGTAGAGAATAATGGCATGGGTATTATACGTCTCCTGCTAAAGAAGTTCGACTCATGATAGCATGGGCTGGGTTGCAGTGATGAGTATACCGAAGGTCAAAATATGTAGGAAATTTTTTCTTTTTCTTTTTGTAGTATGATCCACCGATTTAGGGTCACCCAGCGAGTAATGGAGCGGGCTATGCTTGGGGTAACTCTTGGTGCATAGAATCCGAAATGAGGAGATCCGTCGAAGATCAAAAGTAACCGACATAGCCTGTAGAATCAGTAAGTTGAAGTGGCAGTGTGTAGGCCATTTTAGTCACCGACATAATGGCCGTTGGGGCCGAAAGGCTTTAGAATGGAGACCAAAGCGTAGTGTAGGCTAACCTCGTGCCCGCTGAACTGACGATCTGAAGGACGTTGCGGGGGACGGCTGCATGAGGAGGGCGGAGGAACGACATGAGTGGCGAAATTTGGGAAAAGCCTATGTCCAGCAGTGGACGAACACGGGCTGATGGATTGATGGATGGTATTGTTTCCTATTTACATAAATATAAATAAATAAAACTTAGAAAAGAAAAATGTAACTTAAAGTATTCATAAAAAGTATGGGTTATTCGATGAAAATACCTTCTAATAAATAATTTAAAATTAATCCAAAACTAATTTTATAGAGAATGTTTCAGTCGTTTGTCCGTCACCGACTTCCGTAGATTTTCGGGAAAGTCCCTGCTTTCTCTCTCCCAGTTTGTGGGTGAACGCGCTTCATCTTAGGTCAACGACGCTTTCTATCAGGCGTGATAATGATTACGACTTTTATCTGAGCCGCAATCCCGACTCAGATCTATTGTTTTAGCGAAAACAGGAATTAAAAGTATTAATCGTAATTGTCTTAGTCATTCATCATGCATGCCGCATGCCTAACAAACAGTGATACCATCTCCAAAAAGCAACCCCTAACTTGCCCTTTTCTCGAATTCATTAACAACGTCCAAAAAACAGCAGTATGGCAACAAGATTATACCAAATATCCCCCTAGAGATGTGGTATTTAGTCAGCGAGGGAGTCCAAACAGATTGTCAATCCCACCCTCGTTTCTATGGTGATGAGAAGTCAAAACACCAAATCTACTATTACAACTAGATCACCCAGCCAAGGGATATTAGCCTCTGTTTTAAGGTGGGAAGGGTTAGGTAATACTGTTGATTGACGTGGTTATCAATAGATAGTGGTCTATTAATCTCGAATAAGGGCGTGCCGAATCGGGGATAGGCGACAAGGGCGGCCATAAGTTTGTAAAGTCGCGGATAAAGTTGGGAAAAGTTTTTGTTGAATAATTTATTGGATTTAAGGTCAGATTGCGCACCTCATTTTGCATCATTCAGAATTGAACTGTACGACATTTCCTTTAAGTTAAAAATGCCGTGGCTGATACGACCACCAAGAAACACGCGCCCACAAAAATTTGCGTTTTTATTTAATAACTCTGGTTCTAGATGAAATTTTTTAGATATTCTAAGACGAACTGACGATATCATTTGTTAACTTATTTTTAATACTAATTTCAAGGCTTTATGATTTAAGGAAGGACCTTTAACACTCGAAAAAGATGAAATTTAGAGGTAAATTCGTTATTTTTATCTATCGAGCGAACTTAAAATTTTGCGTTTTTTCTAAGATGAATCTATCAGCTCTATAGTCTACTGTCTATATTATTTTTACTTTACCGATTAACCAAGTTGCACAATGTGATATGCTCATTTGAAGTTGTCCATCTAGCTTTATACGGACCCAGGTCTCGTTCTGAAGCACACAACTTATGTTTGTTTTTCTTATCTGGTACTCGTAATGTGGTTTATTACTACGTGACAATAGTTTAATGTCAGTTAGGCCTTTCTAGAAAAGTTGTGTTATTTCATGCATTACTTTGTAAATGATCCTGTGCAAAAAAATGCGTGCTTACTGTTGTTGTGCAGGTTCATTTACCAAGTAATACATAAAATAACACAACTTTGCAAGAAAAGGGGCGTGAACTGGTCGTCGGGGGGCTGCTAGATGTAAATCAGAGGGAATCGTACTGCAAAGGGCAAAAAATCGTATACCCATAGAAAATCATCAAAAAAATCCGATCGTACTTGCTTGCAAATAATTGTAGGAGTACAGCCCCCTGACTCTGTATCGTAAACTCAGTTGCCAAACCAAGTGGCTATCGTCTAAAACATACATATCCGCTTATCTAAGGATAAGTTTGCACTTGAAATGACTTCACAATTCGTAAATAGTTCAATACCCATTATAGGTTATTTTGGGAGTTCATTTTTAACTGTTTTTGGTGAATAGCAACTATAGCTAGCAACCGACACTGAGTTACTTAATAGCCCCGCTGGAGTACGATTTAAATAGTCGTGGCCAAAATCTGAATTAACGCCGCTATCCTTATAAAACGTCTTTTTTAATACATCTGCTCAAAATATGATAGATTACGTGCCTGTTTAGCGTGCGTAAAATGACATATTTCGCACTCGTGCTTTTTGTTTTTACTATTGACGCCATCTAGGGGAAACCGGCGACATCATTTAGTAATCATGTAAACCTTTGTTCTACTTGTCGTTTTGTTGGTATTTCTGGAAGTAACCGGATACACTAAAAATTTTAAAGATGAGAATTTTCAATCTTTTATATTATTATTAAATATATTATGTATGTTAAATTTTAAAAAATATTTGAAAAATTTAAAACAATTTTAGACATCATAATTTGTATCATAATATATTTTAACTATCTTAGAACTTATCATAAAAAAGATGTTGGAAAGAGATATTGGTCTTTGTAGTACAGATTGGCGCCAACCAGACTGCGTTTTCTTCTGTCGACTTGTATCTGTTTTGATTTGCAACAAAATTGCTTTTATTTTATTATTTCATGTAATTTTTCGCAGGTGTATTAAAAAACGTCGTTTCAGACACGTGCGAAAGTGTTGATATTTCTCGTCCCGACTGTTTTTTGCCTCGACTCTCTAAATATCAAGATTTTCGCACGTGCATCAAAATGTACTTTTTTAGGGTAACTACAGTCGTGTGATTTTCTGAAATATTAATTCGTCTTCCTCAAATCCATAGAAAATTTACTAATTATTGCAAAATGTAGGGATACGTAACCCCCATGTGACCCACCGTATTGGTGATAAGTGATAACCCCTTCCCGTTAAACACTTCAGGGTTTTATTGACAGTTTTTCATTTATACTGAATAAATAAGTTCAGCAATTAAATAATTATATTCAATTAAAGGTTTCCCCTGCTTTGATCATAAATGGATAAAGAAAGTCTATGAAGGAGAAGGAAAAATTATAACTTTAACCCAGTAGTTAAAAACAACCTATCAAGGTTTTAGTGATTTGTCAAGAAAATGTACCGAGTATACCGAAATCAAGGCTTCTGTCTTTTGACGTAAAAAGGTTAAATTTTGAAGAAGAATTAAAAGTGTAATATCTTTGTCTATGGGTAGTTATGCCAAACACTATGGAAAATTCATTCAGTATGATCAGTTATGTATGTGGTTTAATTTAATATTGTCTAAGCGATTTAGTATTTTACAAATATGTAAGTGTCATCCATCCATCTACCCATCAGCCTGTGTTCGTCCACTGCTGGACATAAGCCTTTCCCAAATTTCGCCACTCTTGGCGGTCCTCCGTCCTCCTCATCCAGCCGCCATCCGCAACATCCTTCAGATCGTCGATCCAGCAGGCACGAGGTCAGCCTACGCTACGCTTTGCTGTACGTGGTCTCCATTCTAACGCCTTTCGGTCCAAACGGTCATCACGTCGGCGACAAATATGGCCTATGTCCTCATTTCGGATCCTATCTATCGGAGATACCCCAAGCATAGCCCGCTCCGTAGCTCGTTGAGCAATCTTAAATCGGTGTATGTGTACACAAATATCATTTGTGTACACATACACCGATCTTAAAATCCAAGTTTACAATTTTTTTGTATGGTCACTCTACAAACCACAGAGAAGGGCGCGAACGCCACCAAATTGGCGGGAAAGCTGCTCGTTTGACAGATCATTTTTTATTTCGTTCGGAAACTCGACGGCCATTGTTCCCCTGATTACCAGGTGCTGCGCCAGGAAGTACAATTACACCGTGATGCTAGCCAGCATCGATTTGTTGAGGGGCTCATGCAATTTTTATGAACTTTTGTGGGATCGACAATAAATTGTATTTTTTTCTGAAAACGAGTAAAGTGCGTTTCACCAAAGAGTTCCTTTGCCGTTCGTAATGCTTGTGGCAATGCAATCCAATTCCATATCCATCCATCCAATCCAATGACTGAGAAATAGGATTCTTTATGCATTGATCCAATCGCTACAGAGGAAAAACAGAAAAAACTAAACTAGCTACCAAAAAATAGGGAAACCAACTTTACAGCAGGGAAACTCTTTGGCGAAACGCACTCTATATTAGTTCTATCAACTAAATTATGTAGATGAAACTCATTGAAATATAAGTCATGCATGAAGGACGTAAATTTTAAAAAAAAGCTCTGTTCAACAGAACAGACGAATTTTCGTATATACAAGTATTCTCAATATGCGCTGACGTCATCACTTATATTCCTTGGTTATTATTAGTAGAACTAAACTTTGCTATCTGAAGTAAGAGTAGCGAGTTAACATTTTTCTGGCGTCAAAAAATGAAATATCTGCCACTATTTTAGTACGAAGAGGATATACGCAGCGCTCAAGAACAACACCGTCCCACTTTAAATATAAAATCTGTACAAAGTAGAATAGAATAGCCATTTATTTATCTGCCACACACAACACAACAAATTTATAAAATCAAACATAAGGTGCAAGCCACACAGAAACGGCGCGGCGAGCAGGAGCGCGCGGGCGTCCGCAAATTTCGTACAAAACGCATGGAAATGAAGTCGCAATTTGAGGTATGGTATACATTCGGTGTGTTCAAAAAGCGACTTTATTTCCATGCATTTTGTACGAAATTTGAATGACGCAAGCGCGCCTGATGCTGACTTGAACCTAAGAAAATAAAACAAAAGAAAAAAATAATGTAACAAAAACTAAAAGAAGTCATGTTTCGCAGCAGACAAAAGGGCCAGACTCAGCATGTGCTGTAGTCTTACAAGGTAAGACCGACAGCGCGGATTTTCAGTCGAGTTATAATAGAGTAGTAAAAAAGCGTGTCTATGTGCATTAAGTTTTTTTTTATTGTACGGAATCCAAAAGTACCATTTTTAGAATTTTCGTCTGTATATCTTTATGCATGTTCTGTTTTAATTCGAGAGCCACGGAATGGTTTTCTTTATTATCATCCTAGTGACCCGGCTATAAGGAGTGTTGATAAAATAACGTCCAAGCCGAAAACGGGGCAGAGACTATATCAGGACAAGATCAAAATTAATCAACTTGATACCTTCTCTTAGCCTGATTACGTCATAAAAATGAGGTCGTATGCCAAAACCAACATTAAATATGGCTTTTATAATAAAAGAGGTCGGTTATCCCAACAAAAAGGAGGGTGGGGTGGAATGGAACGGAGCGTTTTTAATTTCCGTAAAACGTTGCTCCCGCCATCTCTGGGGAGACGCGGGTAAATATTATTACCAGCTAAACATTGTAGCTTCAGTGTAGTGGGAGTTGATGATGTTGATATTAAAACTATATCAACATCGTATTATACTTATTTAACTTTATTCATTCATCTTTTAATAAGGTAACCGACTTAGCCTGTAGAATCAGTATTTGAAGTGGCAGTGGGCAGGCAATATTTGTCGCTGACATGATGGCCGTTGGAGCCGAAAGGCGTTAGAATGGAGACCGCGTACAACAAAGCGAAGCGTAGGTCAACCTCATGCCCGCTGGACCGATGATCTGAAGGATGCTGCGGGTGGTGGCTGGATGAGGAGGACGGAGGACCGCCAAGAGTGGCGAAATTTTGAAAAATTTTGAAATTATGTCCAGCAGTGGATGAACACAGGCTGATGGATGGATGGATCTTTAATAGGAAACTGGCAACAAATAGCAGATAAGGAAAAATAAGATAAAAGTTAAGAAACAAATCAAGTTTTTAAAACTAAATTTGATATTTTATGTTTACGTAATCATTACACAAATAATAAACAGAATATTGACAAATTTTTGTTAATTTAAGAATCCATCCATCCATCCATCAGCCCGTGTTCGTCCACTGCTGGACATGGGCCTTTCCCAAATTTCGCCACTCATGTCGGTCCTCTGTCCTCCTCATCCAGCCGCCCCCCGCAACGTCCTTCAGGTCGTCGGTCCAGCGGGCACGAGGTCGGCCTTCACTACTTTAAGAATATTTGATGATCAGTAACTACCTATAGGTACCTTCGCCCAATTTTTACATTTAGGCACCGGACACCAAGGAGCGATGGAAAGTTCTGCGTGCTGCATTTCAAACAATTATGCGTTCTTATGAAGTGTCGCGGTCTGTGTTTCTAAAGATCCAAGGAAGACATTGCATAGATTACAGTGAACAAAAAGCGCCTTATTTGTCATATATTTTCTGCTAGTAAAAATTAACATACCAACATACCAAAAACATAAGCCGTTATCTCGATCCTAGCTAGGATCCTAAATAGAACGCGCGAAAAAACAGACAATCCACTGTTACACAAATTGAACGGTGTAATAGCGGCTTTATCATAAAGTATCAAAACCATTTAACCTCTCACCCTTTCTTTCAACACCATCATATCAAACGCGCACGCGTCTATTGTTATTAAGATGATTACGTTCGCTAGATTTAGCAGATTAGCTAATTAGACGAGTACACTATACTCCACAGTAAATAGACTCCTAATCAAGCCAAATACAACTCTATTGCAATATGATACGATTCATTTCAGCTGGCTACTTACCGTAGTTAAAACATACAGCTATCATTTACTTGCGAAAACTCAGATCTTGTAAGGGGTTTTATTACACTGTAATAGGGTTTAGTTTTGGTTGGATCAGTGTTTTTGCAAAGATTAGTTTGTCTATGATTGTGTGAGAAGTAATATGCGCATGATTGGTAGTTAAATAATTGGAGTGTGATAAGTAATTTTTTCTCGCTAAACGTTGAGGAAGGATTATGGGTAATTAAAGCATAAGCTTGTACACAGAGACCGGCGGGTTCTGCCATTAGAATTGTTTTTACTTGAAGATGTACGAGGTGACTTTCGTTTATATAACCAAATTCATACTGGAGACTCAGTAATGCGAGTCTGACTCGCACTTGGCCATCCCTCATCTATTCAACTATAAGTTTATAACTATATTTAACTGGATCGATAGCAATATTATCCCAGAGCTCGTCTCGTGGGGCTGATGATATCTCACGGGCGTTGCGTGTCTGATTTCAGTTTACCTTCCTCACTGGGGTACCATGGCGAAGCGACCAACGAACGTCGTGTTGCTTTTAGGTTCACCTGAAAAGACGAACTCATAGGATTACTTTGTTGTATGTCTGTCCGTCTGTCAAAGCCCTTTTCCTCGGGCGTACAGTTGAAACTAATACAAATTGACTCACCATGAATATTTATGAAGACCGGTAGGTTGAATAGAAAATTCGAAAACCTAATTATCTACCTATAAACCTATAGAAAACCAAAAGGGTACTTCTGCTTGATTTTGACGCTTCAAAATTCCGTAAACAATTAGATCTCATAGCTCACGTCTAGGAAAAAACCTGAAATTTTTAATCGATTTGGTGTGCCACGTAGAACGAGACTTGCTGACTACGGCGTAGAGGGTCGATGCTTGCTATTCGTTGTAGCAAAAAGCTGTAGTGGATTTTCCATACCTTCTCTCTGATATTTTCTTCACTTTGAGATAGTTTTATCCTTTATATCATCGTTATTTGTTGAAATAAATATGTTCTTAGTAATCGCGTTCATACTTAACCCTTTATGACATGTTTATGTATTTTTATATATACTAATTTCTTCATTAATATGTTGATTTTATCCATCTATAGATTAAGTTCTATCTAGAAAGAAATACTAATTTTGTGTATTTTTTTTTACAAATAGACCATTGGCACACCATACTCACCCTTGTGAAAGCTCTCATAAGATGATTTAGGTTCGTTTTTCAAAGATATTAGATTTTCCTTGCCTTATTTCCAACGATTTTCGAGGATTATGGATTTTCCAGTCTTATTTCTTACGATTTTCGAGGATTTTAGATTTTCCTAGCCTTATTTCGACTGAAAGTTGAGCTAGTTAAATTCGAGAAACCAAAGTAGACCCTCCGCGGCCCCCGCACATCCCGACGCGTGTGTTTGCATTCATGTAGACCAATTTACTGATTGTTACTGATGTCTCGGACCTAGCAAATTGATGGGGATGCCGGGAAAATGACAGGGAATATTAAGGTAACGTATTATCCTATATTCTAGCAAATTAATGCCTTTATGTTTGGTTTTGACGTGTTGGTTTTTTGCAAATTAATTCATTCTTGACTGATGTCGCCCAAATTTGGGTATTTTCTGGGAATGAAGGAGGATAATAACTGCCCGAGCAGGCGCCAGAGGTGTCCACACTTGGTACACCCGCTTTTCACTGATTTACGTCCCAAACGTGATGGGTGATGGATGATCTCTATTGCCGTGCTTAGGTAGGACACAAATTGGAATATCAGAGCCAACAGAAATGTGCCAACAAGATTTGAACCTGCGATCTCCAGGTTAGTCGTTGAATAGTCGAACCACAGACCACAGAGAAAATTAATTTTACAAAACAATACATACCTACTAAAGACTTTTTCACTCTAAATAACAAACACGTGCAGCACTAAAATGCATAGTTAAATAGCCTTAAATGCAACTATGTCCATGTAGCTGCATTTTTCTGCGAAAAATTTATTGTTTGTCAAGAGTGGAAGGTTTAATCCAAGGTTTCGAAGTAAACACATTTTTTACCGCATTTCAGACTTTACTTGCGGGAATGAATGTTATTTTAGTATGTCGTTTGCAGTTGTGGTATGGTGTGATAAATATGACGCCATGTTTAAATTTTCGTACTACTGCAATGGCGAAGAGATAATGCCACCAAAAACATAAAGGTGGATAATATGGACAAGTCAGAGTCGTAATCACGAATTCTTACCCTACCAACTGGTACAAAGATATACAACGTGAAACTTAAGTTACTTTGTTAACGAAAACTGGTGATAGTACTCGTCCATATGAACAAATTTTACTATGGAGCCAAACCTGAAAAAAAAAATCAGCTGTTCCATAGAAAAGTTAAATAACTACTCGACCCAAATGTATGAAACAGCTGATTCTTTTTTCACGATTTCATGGTTGGCTTCGTAGTAAAAGTTGTTCGTATGGACGAGTACTATCACCAGTTTTCGTTAACAAAATGACTTAAATTTAACGTTGTATATAGTGACGTTTATTTATGCAGTCAAATACGGAGGCTTGTTAGGTGATCTGATCAGTAGCATGGATTTATAACACTTTCTGCTAACTTCAGCAAATAAAGTGTTGACCTCCATACTCGTAGTAATTGAATCGGGACGGGAATTGCGTTCGTAGGATACATGAAAAAAAATTACGAATTTAACAAATAAGGATATCGAATCACGATGCTGAGCACTTACTACTACGGCGAGTCCGTAGTATGAATTTGTCTGCATAAATTAATGTTGCCTTGTATTTCCCGATTTTTTTTGTAAAAAACTTCCGTTTGGTCTTGTTTTTGGACAATTGTCCAAACGAGTCACGAGTGGCATTAAATAAAGCGCATATATAGGTTTACCATTTCGAAATTTGAAATATACTGACAAAAGCCGGACATTTCTTAAAAAGTACGGAAATTTTAGTCTTAAAATGAAATAATAAATCCCACGCGCAGCGCACGTTTTACAGGGTATTGGGCCCAGGAAAGCGGGCCAGGGGGGGTGCGTGTGGGATGCGGGGTCGCGGGGATAAAGACTGAAGACTGATTTAATACAAACATTTATTTTTAAGTAATGTAGTGCAATAAAAAAATTAACATTCATTAAAAATATTTTCATCTAAGTCAAGGTATCTTAAATGACATGATTGCAAGGGGTCTAGCACACCACAGCCACGCAAATCACATTAACATATTTATGATACCGAGTACAAACGAAAGCATCAATAAATAAATAAATCATACTCATTAACGTAGTTTTGATCCAATTTAATGAAGTATTATTGTAAACTAACTAATAAAAGTAATTTTGAATTTTATGTTTGGTTTTCTTTTTCTTAAATTTTCTTCAACAGTGGTCCGTGGAATTATTAAAATTCTGAATGGCCTACAAAAAGTTCAAGAATCACTAATATGGGTCAAAAATCCGGAAAAACTTAAAAGTTGAACAAAGTCCGGACAGAGGGCCGAAATTCTGGACATGAAGGGACAAATCCGGATAGTTGGTAACCCTCCACATCAGCTTAAAAACCATTTTTCTCTCAATTGATCAAACTAAAGTTCGATCCCCCGCTCATCCCTTTTTAACAAAGGTGTGGTGAGAACATAATCAGTTTCATTAGCGAGATGGCTTCCCCTCTTCCCCCGCACTTCCCCTCTGCGCTCGCGCAAACGAATCTCTTTTTCACGCAATCTATTTTAATCGTGTTGGCTTTTTGGGGTCGAATTAAAGGTGAAAACGAATACAATGCGTATCGCATACTTTAAATTTATTATTGTATCTATGATGCGTGTTAATGGACTTTTAAGTTTAGGTACATAGTTCTGGTTGGATTCAGTTTACAAAATACGTATAAATATAAATATATCGTCACGACATGAATCCCCGAGGGGGTGTCAGAGGTGTTCCGGGTGTGAATTGTGAAATGCAAGTCACAGTGCATACTCGGCACACCCGCGTTTCACCGACGATTATTACGTCCCACGTGATGGGTGATGAGCCCTATATCGCCGTTTTTCGACAACAAATACACGATGTTTCCTCACGATGTTTTCCCTAACAGTTCAGCAAGTGGTAAGTATTAAATACTCTGCAGATAAATTACAAAAAACTCATTGGTGCATGCCCGGCCGGGGATCGAACCTGGATCTCAAAGATTGAGAGGCCAGCGTTCTACCCCTGAGCTACCGCCGCGCCGCGCCGCTTACATATAGGTACATATTGTAGGCTAAAAAGATATCGTCAAGATCAGTATTGCTCTGACACAGCTAAGAAAAATAAAAAACCGGACAAGTGCGAGTCGGACTCGCCTACCGAGGGTCCCGTAATTAGCAAAAGTTTAAAAAAATCTACAAACGATTAGGTCACCCGTACAATTATGACCGCGCATACCGTTGCTTTACCTCGATGATTTTTAATTATTTAATTACAAATATATAGTTTTAAGATTTTTTTCCTATACTTGGTATTAGACGGTATTACTTGCTAAATTTCATAGTTCTAGGTCAACGGGATATAAATTTTGATTCCCTTGAGAGTGTCGAAATATACGTTTTTGCGGCATAAAAAAGATACGGCTTTTTTCCACGTTAACTTAGAAGTTTGATTTTTGTACAGCTTCAAGGGACTGTAGACTTGTGTATATAGTTTTAATTTCAAATCGATTCCTTTACGCGTTCTTGAGATAAAAGGTCTTGACAGACAGACGGACAACAAAGTGATCCTATAAGGGTTCCGTTTTTTCCTTTTGAGGTACGGAACCCTAAAAACCTTGAAATTTCGCTGTCAGTGCCACGGTCTGCGGTGTGTTGTACGCGCTTTGCACCATTGGTTGTTGGTCCATTTATGCCTGAAGAACTGCGATAGGGCTCACCACCCATCACGTTTGGGACGTAAAAATCGTCGGTGAAACGCGGTGCACCAAGTGTGGACTGTGACTTGCATTTCACTTCTGACTCCCTCTGGAATTCATGTCGCGACTATGTTTTTGTTTGTGTGTCACTGTTAAGAATGGAACCTTGTCACATTATTGCTCTGTTTACTTTTCCTTCTTACTTTGACGAAAGTGGTACAAAATTGCGGAAGGAATAAATAATTAATATAGATAATTGATCTGTAAAATGATCGTCGAACCGTCTCCCGCGCACGCGTCGCACGCAGGCTACTCACGCGCAGGTCTCATACTCACTGGTACTGTGGACGTGGACCCTTATTGAAAGTTATTATTTATCCTTTTTATGTTTATAGTAACTTTTATTTCATGTCAGGTATATTTCCTACTTTTTTGTACAAGGCTCGGGTTATTTCAAGTTTTGTTAACTTGTAGTTTCTTAATTCCAAGCATTCAGTGGGCTCAACCTAAAAATAATAATAAAAATCTAGTCAAGTGCGAGCGGCACTTAAGCAACGAGGGTTCCATATTATATTTCAAATTATATAACGACTTACTTTACAGCTAGTACATTTAAGTTGTTTTTTTTCTTTTGTTTACCTATATACTGTAATATGTTAAATTATAGTAATATACTAAAAACCAAAAAAATTAGCTACCTATAAAAGTTTATATACATTTATTTTAAATTGTATAAGGTCCCACAATAATAGGTGAAAATAATTCTAAGTTATATTATTTATCGTTAACTGATCACATTCAAGGGGAAAAAAATTTTTTTGGTCAATTTATTTTTTTACTTCCCAGTACAAAATGGTTCAATCAGCTGACAAAATTTCTATGGAAAGATGAAAAAAAAAGATCGCGCATTTTTTTTTTCGTTGTGATGTGGTCTATTAGGGATACTCTATCATCTCTTAAATTTTTTTACTTTGAATTGTAGGACCTTACTTTTTCAGAAAATTGAAAATTTTAATTTAATATTTTAACCTATTATAACTTTTCTTAAACTGTTTTAATTTTTTAGAACAACTCAATTTGCTGTCTACTTTTTAACCCGGTCCCACGCACCTCCTCTTGCTCTAGTCACGCTATAGGAAAATTATTATTTGACTCACCACCCATCACGATGGGACGTAATAATCGTCTGTGAAACGCGGGTGTGCCGAGTGTGGACTGTGACTTTCATTTCACAGTTCACTCTCGGTAACACCCCTAACATTTTTCATTTCATTTCATTTCATACATTTATTAAATTCACAGCAAAATACAATGGACACAATAAATATACATAGGATACAAATTTAAAAATGCCAATAACGAATTTAATTAACTAAAATTTGATAATAATTTAAATATTTGCAGGTTTGCACAGACTGAACACAAATTAAGAAATAACAAGAGAAAAAAAGGTAAAAGTAAAAGTAAAAGTAAAAATAAATTCATGGGGATTCATGTTTTGGATGTATTGTGTAAATGTATGAAACATTTTCAGGGTCCAAACTTTGTTCCAAGTTAGGCCAAATCCTGCGCAAGCGCATCATCACGACACGGAACAATAAGATCGTGCACCATACATGCACCTCGGTTTATGGCGCCAAACACAACGCGACACGCATATTCTAATTTATTATTTAGGTTTATTAGTTCTTTCACCCGCCGAATAGAGGCCTAATATTCAAACAATACCTTGGGTCAAGTGCCACGGGGCGTATCGGTATTGACCTCTTTAGCATTGGGTTTCGAATTAAATACATATAACATCATTGCTTCGATTATTTAATACTAAATTAGAATTAAAAATGGAACTTTATATGAATAACTGATTTCAACGCAGAAAAGTTGTCCTATATGCCCACGGTAAGTTCCTCTGACCCTAAATTCGCTAATTATTATAATTAAAAGTGGATAACCCAAAAGGGTGTGCTATTGGGGAAAGTACCGCTCACCCACTTTCCACACATATTGCAATCACATTATAAGTTAAAAGTGGTTCAGTCCAATTTTTCAGATAGTACAAAATGTAGATGCTCTTTTACATAAGACAGTTTCCCGTTAAAGTTTCCACATGTCATAAAAATAACTTTATATTAAGTTATTAAAATATTTACAAAGAATTAAGTCAGAAAGTAAAACAGCATGTACGGTTCCGTAAAATAAAGCAAAGAATTGACGCAATTAATCTGCGTGATTGTTTCGAGTCCAAATTAAAAACGACGGTAGTCATGAGTATGGCATACCCTAGGAAAAAATGTTATTACCCGTCCGACACAAAAAGGCCAATACTTTATTAGCTTTCGATAGAGGCGATTATTGGTTAACTAATTGACCTATTTGTCTAGGACGCGTAATACTAATAATTACGCGCGAAACAGCAGATCGGAGGGTTTTTAGCTAATAGTGAAATATTTTGTAGGGAAAAAGATACTGGATTTAAGTAGAAAACCTTTGTATTTCTATACCTATTTTATGAAAAAAAAAATCAAGTTGATCTCTTAAACGCGTTCTTGAAACGAACGTTTGAAAACCAAAAAAAAGAGGATGGAAAACATTTTTTTTTTAACAAAGGTATAAATCTTAGTACATTGTTTATAAGTAGATCACCTAGATAAAATATCAATAAATCAAATATATTTTTTCTAATATTAAGATAGTCCTACTTTCGTCAAAAGAACCCTGGAAAATCTGGCTTCGTTCATGTTCTAGGGTCAGGTACAGCCTTGAGACAATCAACTTGCTTCCCTACTCAACCCGTTTTCCACTGATAAACGGTATCCTAAGAATATCTGTACAACATTATCGCAAGAAGGCCTTGCTCTAAACTATTAAACTTATTCGACCTAGATGCTAGAGATATTTCTAAGTTTTTTAGTAAAATTTATTATTCGCAACATTCCATTCTAATTTGAATACTAAGTTGTAGTTCCTCTATGGTCTACTGGTGTGAACATCTCGACCACTAACCCGAAGTTGGCGGGTTGGAATCCCGTAGTGGCACATTTATGTTCAGTCTGCGTACTTCGAAACGCACGCTAAGTGGTGTATTATGTATGCTGTAAGGCTATATAGTTCACCAGTCAAAGTCACTACTCATTACGCTGGGACGCAATAATCTTCGGTGTTACACTTAAAATAAAAAAAATAAAAAATTATTTATTTGAAAAAAACTATAGTAAGCCTTAAAAACTACACATAATAAAATTATGCAGGCAGCTACACAGGTTTTGTGTTGATGTTAGATAGAGGGAACGGCTATAAAAAAAAAATGAAAAAAAAAAAAAATTCTTTATTTCAAGTAACTCAGAGACTCATATAGGCAGAAAACATGAAAAGATAAATTATATACATACATAACACAAAAACATATTTACAAGAATTATCCGCCACGGCTGGCCACATGCCTGTCGCAACAATGGCGGACAAACGGACAATCAAGCCTGCTTGCAATCATTGCTAGGACAGCGTTGGGGCTACTCCGCACCCTGTGTATCAGAGACGCGCATCGCCTACGCATGGTCGCGTGGAAGCAGTCGATGTGAGCCCAGGCGAACATGCTATAATTCATGTGCCCTGGTTTACTCATTAGTAAAAACTGTATAGAGTACACCAGTCTCTTTGTCTTTATCAAAATAGTTGGAGCCAAAAAAAGTTTCACAGGTTTGTGTTATCTTTCTAATTAATTAACCTAACCTTAATATATAAATTAGACAAAACAAGGTTAAAAAAATAATTATTATAGTAACAACAATGGTATTACAAATATTACGTAGAATACATTATTAATACAAATACATTATCTATGGACCGTTTTTCCTATAAATATCGGTATAAATTTATTTTACTTTAGATTTGAGATTAAAGCAAAGCTTCTGTTTCGTTATAGGAAAGTTCCTCACATTTGTCCCGTTTATCCGGAACCGATAACGAAGCATGTATAGCATAGGCTCGCCCGGGGTCTGTCTGGCCGTATGTCCGTCTGTATGTTTGTCCGGGCGAAAAGGGCTAGGTGGAGAGGTCAAAAATTTGGTACACAATGGGTAACGGAAATAGTACGAAGAATCTTTTATGACGTGGATTTCTAAAATATAAAAATACATATAGGGTCTCAAATTAAGCGTTTTTTCAAGCAATAGACCTCTGCGATAACCAGCATTGAGAAGTCTGCAGCTCGGAACTGAAGCTGCGTATATTTTGGGTTTGTATGATAAGGAATTTCAATTTCTTTCATTATTTCTTTCGATTAACGACGAACAGTTAGCAATTTAATTTATTTTTTAAAGCAAACCGTCTTCAGGCGATATGTATACAGACTTATCTACACAAACAATGATGATCGAATCTGCTTATTACAATATCTATCGAATAAGACACACTTGATTACCATTGAATAGTCTATGCAGATGCCCATTATCTAGGCTAGATAAGGTCTAGATAATATTTTTCTAGCCTTCGAAGGCTATTGACACGATAGAGTGGACTAGCTTTATGACACGGTTCTGCTTGTTTATTGTTAAAACATTAAATTGGACTGCTTATTTGACAACATACAATTTAATATCGGCAGCAGAATATTTTCTTGATGACGTTAGCTTTTTGAGAAATATGAACCTATCGTAGTTTCCTTGGATCCTATGCTAACTTCAGCGTCTATAAATACGATTTTAATTAGCCTATAGTGTCTAGACTCTAGATTCTAGAGCCCATAGGTGTCTATAGGCTCTATAGGCTCTAGAATCTAGAGTATTTGTCCTTTTTAGGGTTTCGTACACGAAGGGTGCCAAACGGAACCCTATTACCAGAGAATATAAAGTATTACTTCGTACTATTACTAAGCCTCCGCTGTCAATCCGTCCGTCTGTCTGTTACAGGAGTCTACAGCTTCTGCCATAATAGGTAGCTAGTTGAAGTTTCACAAAATACGTGTTACTACGGCTTCTATCACGGCAAATAATAAAAATAAAAAACATTAACCCAGAGGGTTCCCATTAGAAAAACTTCGAAAAAGTAGCATTTTTTAACATTATTTGCTAAGATAGAGTGAAATAAACATAAACAACCTATATTAAGCGTAATCAAATCAGTGGTTGCACCTTAGTTCAGGTAACTCCAACGAGAAGGCTCCTTTCTTGATGCACCCCTAAAATGTTTTCATGACCGTATTGTTCTGTTTTCTCGTTTTGTTAAATAAATACCATCCATCCATCCATCCATCAGCCCGTGTTCATCCACTGCTGGACATACGCCTTTCCCAAATTTCGCTACTCATGTCGGTCCTCCGTCCTCCTCATCCAGCCGCCCGCCGCAACGTCCTTCAGGTCGTCGGTCCAGCCGGCACGAGGTCGGCCTATACTTTGCTGTACGTGGTCTGCATTCTAGAGCCTTTCGGCCCCAACGGCCATCATGTCGGCGACAAATATGGCCTGCCCACTGCCACTTCAACTTACTGATTCCGCAGGCTATGTCGTTTACTTTCAATCTCCGACGGATCTCCTCGTTTCGGATTCTATATATCAGAGATACCCCAAGCATAGCCCGCTCCATAGCTCGCTAAGCGACCTTAAATCGGTGGATCAGGCCCTTTGTAAGAGACCTTAAATAAATACAAAAAAAATTAAACAAACAAACAAACTATCACCCACCGTCTATGTAGTATTAGATGCAAATGCTGCTTATCAAACAGGATGACAGATATTCAGAAAAAATCTAGAACAAAGAGGGTCGGCGCCATTTTTATACATCAAATGGACATCATTCCAAATTATAATGTAGCGCAGCGCCAAAATATTTAACTATTCACTCGTACAGTGGAAAAATGGGCTCTATTCCTGTGAGCATACTGTTGTTTTTGATTTGTGAAATGTTTGCTTAGGTCATCATTATGATATGTTAGCCAAATATGTAACGTATAGACCTGCAATGGTGCTTGTTGAATCTGATTCTATAGTCAAGGAGTTAGTTAGTATTATAAATGAAATGAAAATATTTCTTCCAATTAAATTGAAAGAAAAGACTAATTTTTTAGGGTACCGTACCGTACTGCAAAATGAAACAACAGAACCCTTTAGTCCCCTTTAAAAACCCTTTTTCTCGGACCCCGTAAGAGGTATCAAGTAGAAGCGTTTAGCGTCGAGGGCTTCCAGTCGAGCTGTTTCAAAGTTTTTGGTCCCTGCTTGCACAGATTTTCGCCAATCGGTTCGCATGTGAGCTAGCTCTTCCCAGGTGTTTGATGCAATGCCACTCGCAGCCAAATGACGTTTCAGGACATCCTTGTACCGCAAATATTGGCGTCCAGGCTTGCGTTTTCCAGTGGAGATCTCAGAGTAGAAAAAAGTAAAAAAAGCCCCCTACACGTACAACTCAAGTGGAGTTACACTGTATTTTGTGTGACAGAATGTTTTTGACGAAACTCGGATTTTCCAGTCACATCCGAGCTCATGCCAGGAAGCAATAAGGGTCGCCGTCGACGGATACGTCGAGGAGGACATCATCATCATCAAGTAGAAACTAATAATTCTTACAGAAGTCAGCAGCCCAATAGTGCTATCGAAAAATCAAGCTTCTAACTCCACGAGAAAAAAAATATTGCGTTACATTGCGTTGACCATGTCTGAGGGTTACGTACATACCCTTTAAAACACAAACTTTATCCACGAGCAGTTATGAATGAACAACTTAACTTGATACTTAATTACTTATACATTACACTCTTATTAAGTTAAGTCTTCTATATCTCCTTGAATAATGAAATATTGGTAATTTATAGGTTTTTCCCTATACGTGTGCTTAAGATCTACTTGTTAGAGGCATTTTAAGTTTCTGTGTCAACTGGTAGCAGCCTATAGGTTTTCATGGTGAGACTGTATGAAATCATCCATCCATCCATCAGCCTGTTTCGGCCACTGCTGGACATAGGCCTTTCCAGGATTTCGCCACTCTTGCATCAGTGACGCCGCTGCCCATCACCAGTTTGATTTATTTATGGCCCGGCAAATGGGGATGGATATACCGCCATCCATCGGTCCCAGGCAATGGTGGGCCGCCTGGTTTTGCCTGAGAGGTGTTCTCTTACTCTCCCCCGAATAACTTCGGGAGGATTTCCGAGTAAGATGGTGGTACCTCCACAGTCGAGCCCGGCATCAGCTCTACCACCTAACTGTATGAAATAGATTACGTAAAATGCAATAACTTTAGCCTGACTTTTTGACAGCTTATGGGGCGGCAGCCTGTAGTAGGTATAGTTTCAACTAGATATCTCACACGTTGTCTGAGAAAAGGGTCTAGATAGACGGATAGACAGACAGACAGACAGACGGACAATTCCTTTTATAAGTCCTTTGTGCCTAAGATATAGAGAGATTGGGTCTAACCACAGACCACTAACCCAGCAAGCCGTGTGTGCTGCTAACTGCGGTATCCAACATTGCTACCTGCGTCACCTAGCGCCACACCTTCAAGTAAACTCCTGATTTCTTCCATCAGCTCCCGGCCCACAGTCTTATAATTCAATACACGCATGTTGTTCGTCGGAAAGGTATGAACATGGACGAATAATGCAGATGTACAGACCGACACACAGTCCTGCATCGCGGTTACTATATTTACATACTATTTTGGACGGGAGCAACGGACGGACCGGCTGATATCGTGTATTATATTGATATTAGTGCGCCATATTGGATTAGCTTTTATTGATACATGATTGTATCAGTAACATGTGTAGATCAAGCTAGGTTTGTTTTTTAAATCCCTATTTGTGATAGTAAACATCAACATAAGTATTTTAATGCGCAATACTAAAAACACTTTTATTTCCAAAGCGGATGGCAGAAGTTTTTCATCACAATCGCGTTATATGTATAATGTATGTGACTTTCGTTTAGCCGAATTCATACTGGAGACTCGGTAAGTGGTCAGGACCAAAGCTCAAAGACCCTGTTTGAGAAATACGAAAAATATTTTTTTTGCCTGTAAAATTGTTCAAGATTGATTGATTTCTTGACTCGATTATTTTATACGAAGTCTAAAAGTTCTGACCACTTACTGAATCTCCAGTATGAATGTGGATATATAAACGAAAGTCACCTTATATTTTTATACCCTTTTTTTGGTAGTATAATATTATTGCGAGATGCCTACAAAACACTCTTACTTTCAAGTAATTTACAAAGCGAATAGAAAAATTTTCAAGGAAAAAGTATCACAATCGCCTATTTTTAAAGATTTAATTTTTAGTAAGTGCGATAACTTAATTTATGTATTCTGAGGGCGTTGAAGCATAAACACACATAGTCACGACTCACGACATATTATTTGTCCGAAGGGGTGTCAGAGGCGTTTTCAAGTGCAGACTGTAACTAGAACATTCGAGAACCTGTTTTCAATGATGATTTTAGCATCCCTTGCAGGTGAGCCTTATAGCCGCATTTAGGAGTGCAATCTTGCAGCAAAATCTTTAATCTCGGTATTTTGCAAGATCTCGCATGCCTACGAATTATTTTTAATAATTATAAGTATGTATTCAATTTAAGCTTGGTAAAGTTATTGCTCTATTTGCGAAATAATGAAATAATATACATATACCACAGACGTATAATATATTATATATATATGCTTTGTAATAATTATATGTCTGTGATATATACAAAAACAATGAATCTATTTATTTTAAAAAATAACGGATAATTCTGATAAAAAACTCCTTAGAAAACACAACATATCTAGATTGTCGTTTGCCGACTCGCTTCGATTCGGATGTTTCATCCTAAATACCTAGCAGCAGAAAAGGCCCGTACTGCCTCTCCGCTTATTGGCACCACTGATGATAGGCATTGATACTCTAACTGCAGGTGGAACCCTTTTGCCCCCCCGCCTGATTCTAGCAGACTAATTTCTTGTCTAAATTTATGAAATAATGAACCACCGCCACCAGGTCAAGGTCACGAAAACAATTTGCAAATAGCGAAAAAATAGGCCAATGTCGCACGCAACACTACTGCAGCTACTGCTTCTCACCCCGCGCAGGTACACCTCCTTTCACCCTAGCACCGAGAAGAACCAGCCATGAACGGGGAATTCTGTTTGCGCGCGTCCGCGCGCTCGTATGTTCATATAATGTGTTGCTGTGCAATCTTGCGAGATCGCGCACGATTTTGGGTGCAAGATTAGTCTTGCAAAATTCGTGCAAGATCTCGGTATTTCGCGATCTCGGAATACCGAGATTGCACTCCCTAGACGCATTGTGCTTTACGGCATACAGGTTACCCTACACGGCTTTCCTTCAGTCATCAAGTGCAGAATGCAAGTATTATGCACATCAATTCCATAAAACTTAATGGGCCATACTAGATTAGTAGAACTTCAACCCAGTCCTAAGAACTGAGAGTCTGGAGTCTTACCGATTCAGCTATATATTAATATATTTACTCCACTAACTACGTTTAACCACTCGCCACACCTAACCTTCTACCTAATCTATGGCCCCACTTCTACGCTGAAAGATTTTGTTCCCGAAGGCCTAGTTTGGCCAATTTTAAATCGAGTTCAGGCGATAACAAATACCACAAAAAAGCGTTAGTAGGTAACTAGCGATATTCTTTAAATACATACATTCAAATACGTCAAAAACCATCTCAATTATCAGTCTTAAAGTGGAACAAACACAAAAAAGTCAAACAAAACATCTTTAGCTCCAATATACACATCATTTGGTCACTTTTTTCCTATCTCCCTCATTCTTCTTTAGCTCTCGCTTATTCATTATCCATTGCTAGTGTTAAAACAACACTACGTTTTCGCTTCTCTAAAAACCAGCGTTGTATATGCTTTAAAAGTGAAAGATCATCCAAAAGCAGGTTTAGTGGTAGACAGAATTTTTATCTTAATCGTAAAGGCACTGTTTTAAGGCTTATCATGGTCAGAACTCTTAGAGAGAAATGTGACGCTTATCAGCTCGCACGCGCCTCTCTGACCAGGGATGTAGACTTGAGAGAATACTAGAATTACAATAAGTCTTATATAACAAACGGAAAGTGTTAAGGTAGTAACGGAGGATCTCGGTGCAAAATGCACATCATAATATTGTTTTCCTTACTTTTGAATAAAAAGTTTGCAATAAATGCGTTTTATAGCAATTCGCGCAAACTACTTGTTAATAGTTAGGTGATCACATGAAAATTATTCAATTTTATGCGTTAAATTTAACTCTTTTAAGTTTGTTATTGTAATGCAAACAAAATGTAATACATTAAAATACGTAATTTTTTTGTTAAGACTTTATTATGTTTCCGCAAGTTGCTTTAAAACACATTTATTGCATACTTTTTATTCAAAAGTAAGGAAAACAATATTATGATGTGCATTTTGTACCGAGGTAAAAGTTACCCCCTAAAAGCACGAAAAACATTACTAAATTTGGACTATTTTAAATCAAACATTCGAAACAATCTCCCTTCGCATAAAACAACGACTTCTGTAATTTCTTTGACAGCCTAAATACTTTTTAGGGTACCGCACCCAAAGGGTGCCAAACGGGACCCTATTACTAACCCTCCTCTGTCTGTCTGTCCGTCTGTTACAGGGGTCTACAGATTCAGCTTTAATAGTTGAAATTTTCACACAATGTGTATTACCATGGCCTCCGTAACGACAAACAACAAAAATTTAAAAAATATGAAATACAATTGCGCGCTACCGGTGTGTATCGGTGGTATTCAAATGTTTGATTTCGATCTGACAAGATGTCTTCCTCTGACGACGAAGGTGTGGGTGGTGCGCTTTCGGTGCAACCGTGGCGTGCCGTCTCGACGCCTGTCCAATGTTCTTTGATACAAAATGTAGAAGAAGGACGTGGTGTAAAACAGATACAAGAGGTGCACCGAGGGCGCGCCCGCACCCGCGCCGCTTCTTAGTGGCTTGCACCTTACGTAAACCGCCCCAAAACTTTTTGTCAGTCGCTACCATTTTTAGCAACTTGTTTTTGTAGCCTTGATTTTGATTTGGCATGTACGAGCATATTGTACTGTGGTACGGAACCGTTTGTGTGTGTTTAGTGTGACTCGCGCTTGGCCAAATTTGTAATAGATATTTTAGGGTAAATCTTTCTTTATGTTCAAGTAAGCTGAATTACTGCCAGCCATTTTAGAGTAATGAATCCCATTGACGAACGGCTGGCAATCTCATTTTCCATGTCATAGCCTAAAGTCATAAACTGGTGGATCGACCACAAACAAAGCTAAGAAGTAACCCCACCCCAATTACCCTTAAATATACGACAATGGTGTCGATTATGTAACACGACTTAAATAAATTTGACAGGACTAACCTTATTTTAAGCGTCCTGTCCTTGTCTTTTCGATACAGAAAGAAAAAGACAGAATGCTTAAATTACGTTTAGTCCTGTTACATCGAATCAAAACAAATGTAATAAATATAATATATTATACATGTTATTTTATTTTCCATTCGCCTGATGACGAACCCACTGAGGGGTCGAAATATAGCGCGTTTTGTTGAATATTTCTTTGATTTTCTTTATATATAATAAAAATGTAATAAATTAAATTCAAAATTGATCACGAAAAGCTACCTTAAGGGTGTATAATACCTCACTTCGCTTCGCATGATCCTGTTTTATACCAACAAATACTGCAACAATCATTCTGAAATTAATATATGATAAAGTTGAGGACTAACGCTATGTCAATGCTGTGGTGAAAACTTGATTCCGTTAAATTTCATCGATGGAAAAAAATTACAAAGTTACCTCCAAACCGTACAATAAACCGATAGCATTCAATGAATACTTGAAATTCGATATGAAACTTTGCATAACATAACTGATATTAGTATAAAGCAGCTACAGACTGTAACATACAAATGAAAAAACCATCAGTGTAGCCACGATTTCAAAATAACTGATATTTTGCGTGCGCGGCATCTGATTAGAGTAGGATAGACAGTTAAAAAGCAGAAGCGTTAGAGCAGGACTGCGAATTGAGGTATTAAGCTACTTTTATTCATAAGATGTCTAGCCTTCATCCCCCTAAAACATAATCCTGTTCCCACTTCCACCTACAAATATAAAACAAAGGCTCTATGTTTCCCTGTCTCTATGGTGTTGGATGTTGGATTCATCTCCGGAGTATGTCTTTATCTGTAACTCACTATTGGACAACTAGAGACAGCCACTTTTAAACAAGATAATAACACATATTAGAGGAGAGAGGTTTAGGAAACTTGCTACTCGAGATACACTTCCAAAGAGGTTAAACTGGAAGTTTGGTTTATGTATGTACTCGTACAAGTATGATCTCATTACGCTGAATTATAATAAAATATATCAAAATATGTAATGTTAATGTCACAAAATGTTATTTTTTTATAAACTACCTAACAAAACCTATAATTTTTTGCAATCTTCCTAGGTTTATTGTAATTTTCCTACACTGATAATTTTCAGCAGCGGTAGCTCAGGCGATAGAACGCGGGCCTCTCAATCTTGAGACCCAGGTTCGATCTCCGGTCGGGCATGCACCAATGAGTTTTTCGGAATTTATGTGCGTAGTATTTGTTCTTATTTACTACTTGCTGAACGGTGAAGAAAAACATCTGAAACCTGCATGCCCTAAAATGCGTGTATTTGTGCCCGAAGTACGGCGATAGGGCTCACCACCCATCACGTTGGAACGTAATAATCGTCGGTGAAACGCGGATGTTCCGAGTATGGACTAGGACTTTGCATTTCACAGTTCATACTCGGAACACCTCTGACACCCCTCGGGGATTCATGTCGTGACGATTTATTTTTAACTATATTATATTTTATTTTTTTGATAATTTTCATGTGACAAAAATCGATAAACATACGAATAATAAGGGTTTAACACACGTTTGAAATTTAGTTGGTAAAACAATAATTTAAAACTAAACTTCATTATTATTTTAACTAATATCTCTTTTAACAAATAACCATAACTATAAATTAAAAAAAATATTCAAGGAATTTAAAAATAGCTGTCCATTACAAAACAGTATTACTTCCTATTCCCATCCATTGAAGTACAGTACGATTAAAATCAGTTAACGATTCGGCAAACCTCGGTAATTGTCGTGAATCCCTCGTCTCTCACATAGAGTTATAAATTTACAATACAAGAACGATATAAGCAACAAAACCTCCTTTGTAGCTCAAAACTAACACAACCTTTATATTGAAATAAGAAAAATAATTGACTATTTTGACAGTATGACTTCTTAGTGTCAATAAAAACAGTTTCACGTATATGATACATTTATGTTTATGAACGCTAATTACATTCGTGAAAATATTCAATTCTATAAAATTTTATAAAAATTAACTTACAATAGTTATGTATCATGGCTTCAACAAATTTAAAGCGTGGTAAAAAAATTGTTGTTCAATCTCGTGAAATTGTAAATAATATATATAACTATTTTAGAAAAGAAGCTAATTTATTTAAAAAAGAAGAAAGTAAATATCATAAAAAAATATTATATATAAGGTGAAATTAAATCAGCCGACCAAATTAATACTGGAGACGCGGTTAGTGATCAAGAACTAGGTTCAGTCATCCTTTTGGCCAATTTCGAAAAATAAATATCTTTGCTCCCTTACTGGTTGGACTAGATTAAGTACAAATCCTAGTGCAGGCACAACGGGACAAAAATTTTTTTTTTCGAATTTCATCTGGAGGGTCATTAGACCTTTTTGCTGATGACTAACCGAGTCTCCAGTATGAATTAGGTTGGTTGATTTAATTTCACCTAGTATGTCATAATTCACTTCTTCTGAATATTCTTGATATTTCGGCCACTCGATACACGATTACTTACATTTTGCCCGATCCAATTAAATCGCAAAAATAGGTCCAAACTATGATCTAAATATCATTTCATTTGAGCTGTACTAAGTTTTGGACAGTAAAAGTTATACTAAAATAAACGTCGTAAAAATGTGATATAAAACGGCCGTCATATTAAAAATTCTAATTCTAAAATAATAAATAAAAAACGCCTCGAAACCGCGAGTTTTCTGAGCGGCCCGCTTCCGCTGAGCAGGGTAAACGTGTAAAATGAAAGCGTTGGAGTAGGACCGATCTCTCTGGATAGCCTCGCCTTAAGTTCTAGTAACCATAATATTCTTTGGGACTCCCCAACGCTAAACTTCAGTCCTGAGGGGCAATTTCGGAGAAACAATGGAATCCAGATCTCTAAAACTCGATCATAAAATGAATAGAGTTCGACTGATAAAATGGGTTTTTACGATCGAGAAGCCTAATTCAACAGACTGAGAATAGGCCTACTGTTCTATCGGTTTTGTATTGTACTTGTCTCTCCAACGGGACTGTTATGTAACTTTGTATCGGTTGCCAACTGGTTGTTAAACACTAAAAACAGATAAAAACTGAACTTTTAAAATTGCCTTCAGTGTATATTGAACCGTTCACGTCACTTTACGCAGGAACGTATCCGATAATCGGAATTCGATAATGTATCTATGTTTTCAACGTTTGGCAACCAGTTGGCAACCGACTCAACGATACGTAATCTAGGGGCAGCTGTCATCAACTGCCGTGCACGCAAAACTTCACTTATTTTGAAATTGCCGCTACATTAGGACATAATTTTTTTATTATTAATTTTATTGTATATATTTGTTTATTAAGTAGTTTTGAAATATTTGAACTCAATCGCTTTTTTCGTGAATTTTGTACTTTTTAAGTGTTCTTATAATTGAAAGAAGATCTAGTATTTATATTTATGAAGTTTAACATATGGTCTTAAATAATGGTCTTGAGTCAGAAAAACTTTTTTTTATCATCTACATATATACCCCTCTCCATCCATCTATCAGCCTGTTTCGTCCACTGCTGGACATAGGCCTTTCCAGGATTTCACCACTCTTGGTGGTCCTCCTGGAAGAAATGCCCATACTCACACACGCTGGGCAGGCGGGTTGGTGAGCGCGGTGCCGAAACCCTTGCATCAGTGACGCCGCTGCCCGTCACCAGTCTGTTTTATATAAGGCCCGGCAATTGGGGATGGATATACCGCCATCCATCGGTCCAGGCAATGGTGGGTTGCCTGGTTTTGCCTGAGAGCTGTTCTCTTACTCTCCCCCGAATAACTTCGGGAGGGTTTGCGAGTAAGATGGTGGTACCTCCACAGTCGAGCCCGGCGTCAGCTCTACCACCTAATACCCCTCTGAGTCCAATGCAACATTTAAGCATAGTGGAGCTCTTTAATTTACTTCTAAAACTCTTTTACATTCATCCAAATCAATTCAGTAGTTTCAATGTCAATCACGAGAATATCAGACAAACAAACGAAAGACTTTTATGGTGACGTCACTCATCAAATTATATTAGAAATAGTATTCTTGTAGGAGCCTATAATAAACACAAAATCTTAATTTCTTCTTGTCTGTTCTTAGCATTGCTACGCGAACCCCCGTTGAATTCTTTTGCTTGCTACGTTTACGCCTTGCCCTCTATATTTCAAGGGTTTTTGCTTAAGGCGAGGCATTGATAAACTTTTAATTTCAAATCGGCGCCTTAGGGGGACTTACTCCATGCAAATATGCACTCACGAACTAGCATATGCCGTAAGGTCGTATGCGGCAAAACAGTATTTTTCATTTAAAATGACAACTAGGTATAAGTCATTTCATAAATCCAATCGGCCATATTGAAGTGTATTTGTAGACAAATTTAAATAAAAGCTTAGAGGCTTCATTCGCTCCCGTTTGTCAGTAAAATAGAAATCTCTGTTTTAAAAGAGGTTTTCTAAATATTCTCTGCTATGAATATTAATCAATCAACTAAATCTCCGGACAAAATGATATCAAGGAAATGCTTAATCTAGTATATAAATTGGTAATAGCATATGTTTTTTAATTGCTGAGAAAAATGAAGTTTCAAATCGCCAAAATTTTAAATGTATCGCCTGAAATACGCTGAGTCAATTACTTACCTCATCAATGTAAAACTCACATAAATGTTTTTTCAGACCTTAATCTTTCAGTTGTAAAGACAGTTACTTAACTGAACACATTACACTCATTTTCTCAGATTTTTTAGTACTTACATAATATTATACGGAAATTTCAAATTCTCAATTGAGATTTAATTCAATTAAACAGGGAACAAAATTTCTGCTTTACATAATCTCGAGATGACAAGACTAATTCAAAAAAAAAATTTTGTCATTTTTTCTAAATAAAATTATCTACATAAGCAAACTTGTCAGACAAAATTGCTATCGTAAATTAATCTCTTTGTCCCAACCAATTTTCCATCTCAACATAATTCTCTACGGTCATCGACCTTTTATTTCTCACAGCTCATTAAAGGCTGGTTATTTGCTTCATCCATACCCAACAACTAGTATCACTAGACACTCGGCTTAGCATTTTCACTCTTACTGGTTTGTTTGAGAGGCTCTATTTGAATAAGTATGATTCTAAAAAGTATGGTCGTACAGCACAATGATAACAAAAGAATGATAGTGTAGTCCACGCCAGTGACACACTGCGCTTGCGCAAAACGAGAGCTTCTTACTGCTGATTGTTGATGTCTGGTTGCCATTGGTGCCGACATACACAACACTTATGGACAATCCAACAAATTGAATAAAGTTATTCAAATTAATATTATTTTTGTTATTTATTACCAATCAATGGGTTTTTATATTGAGGTATTGTTATAGAGGATGCGGCACGGAAACTTGCTGATTCGAAAGGTGAATTTAAAAAAAGTTGCAGAGATATTATATTAATTTAATTTTTCGTGTAAAATAGATCATCTGAATTTTTTATTACGGCTTAAAGATTATATCGGCCAATGGCATTATGCGATTTCTGCAAGGCCCGTTCATATATTTCAAGCATAACGCCGGGTATGTTGGCGATCGCTTGGCGTTTGTTGTTTCTTAGATGAAGGTAGCGTCCTTGGACGGTCATTAAAAACAATAGATTTCAGATAAACCCATAAAGTTAAAATTAATAAACTGGGGCGATAAGTCCTGCACTGACTCTCCGCCCCGCAATCGTGATATGAGTATCTTTTCTTCGAATAGAGAAATTTTGTCTCTCGAAGAAACGTTCGGCCAATCAACACGTAGGACGAGTCGTTTTATCCAGGCGATGATCACGTGATAAAGCTTATCTGCGTTTCCATTGGTTAAATGCTACTTCGAGAGACAAAACTTCTCTATTATTTTCGGTGTCATTATCCCAGCCAGGACAGCATCTTAAAATAGAGCAGAACAGCATCAGCATGCTGATACAATTACTCTGGTTCAGTGTGGGAAGGTCGTTTTTATCATAATATATTCTGTAGCATGGCATTGACAATATTATATTAGAATGGAATAATGTTTATTTGGTATATAAAATTAACGATTTACAAGAAATGAAAAGAAACAAAAAGTTAGCACAGAATGTACCAAAAAGGTCTCCGCTCAGCTTAATGCCATGACATATTAGGAGCACATATTGTACTCTCGGATCCTCGTTTAGGAACTTTTGACATAGAGGGCTGTCAGTAGATTGATTCAACAAATTTTGATGTCCTGAGAATTCAAAAAATGTCTACAATGGTTATTTCTGGTTTTATGTCGACACCAACGGCCACATAAACTCAACCTCCACAAATCCTGCAAGATAATAGAATTAGAGTCTCTCTCCAGATCCCACGATCCCCCTTCTCCCCCCACTCCCCACTTGACAATGCTGAATTACCTAAGTATCTAATTCTATCTATAGTTGTACTTGTCTGTCATTTGAACTCATTTGTGTATAAAGAGGCAGCTCAGATGACAACGGTGTTCTGGGAAAGATTTTTCTAAGGTTCCGTTTAATATAGAAAACCTTTTAAGAGCACTCTATTCGCCCAAACTCCCAACTAGTGCAGTTCGCTAATAATATCCTTATTTATAGGTACTTGCTTATTATTGTTTTCTTTTTTAACATATCCCATACAATATCCATGACTTGAACCTGAGATATTTGTCAAAATCAAATACATACAAAAGTTAGAAGCGTATAAAGGTCCTGGATTTTACACATATTTTGATGAATGTTTATGTACCGTAATGTCCTAGAAGCGATACAACAAATCAAATAATTTTAGGTTCACAGCATAGTATATTATACAGCATAGCATAACAAAAAATATTTTTGTTTCGTTTCGATTTTTGGGATATTTCTCCTGAAATCATAGGACCCACCAAAACCATTCTCAAGTTCTTTCATTACATGAATTTTGTCTCGCGTTAGGTTGCCTCTCATAGCGTGTTCGGTTAGTTCCGTACGAGCTCGGGAAATGAACGTTCGGGCCAACCAATAACAGTCAGTCAGTGCTCTATAATCCGAAGTCGATTGTAGAATGTAGAATGGAAATAGCAAGCGTAGCGACCACGTTCGCGACTGACTTCAAGCCACCGACTACAGTGCTCTTAAGGCTGTAACTTTTATTCGTTGTACACTTTTTTATTGTCAATACAACTGATGACTCTAGAAGTAGATACATACCCAACTGATCAGAAACAATATAAATCACCACGACATGAATCCCCGAGGAGTTGTCAGAGGAATGTGAAGTGTTACTTAGGTAGGGTTACCATATCAAAATGGAGGGATGCCGATCTAAGGTGCCTGATTATTCAGGAAAAGGCCTGTCTACTAAAAAGCTTATTCAATAAATCAATACATTACAAACATCTAGTAACAATAATAATAATACCTAAGTTAAAAAGAGTGGTATACTTCAGACCATTTTTATAAAGATCCTTTTTTTTCTTATATTGAAGGTGACTTTCGTTTATGTAGCCAAATTCATACTGGAGATTCGGGAAGTGGTCAGGACCAAGGTTCAATGACCCCTTCTGTGTAATACGCAAAATGAAATTTAGTTGGGGTTTTTCTTAAACAGACATAGAATCACAAGAAATATTTTTCGTATTTCGCAAACAGGATCATTGAACCTTGATCCTGACCAATCACCGAGTCTCCAGTATGAATTTGGCTGCATAAAAGAAGGTCACCTTTTTTACAAGAATACTTTAGCTGACTGATCAAACAACGCCTCGACCAACTGGACTGGAACATGAAAATGAATGAATTTCATGAATTTGACGAAATTCTCACGGGATCGGTAGAAACGGGACCCACTAGAGCAACGCTGTGCAGGAAATAATTCCTTCAGATACTTAGAGATTTAAACAAAAATCTGCATAAAATAACTACAATCATAACAAAGTTACAAACAACACGGCATTTTTCTGACAAAAACCGTATTCTTTTTCCCGTTAAAATCGTAAAAGAGCAGCTCTCCCCTTCCGACCGAGGGGAGAGTGTGCTAAAATCGATATGCAAGTTCATAATGTAGCACCTTATCTCCTGAAACTTGCCATTCAACAAACTACGATAACCCCTTGACATAAGGGTTAGGGGACAGAGATAGCTCTGTACCTCCCTCATACCAGGTGAGTCATGGACACGTCACACAGTGGGTGTATACATGTGTGTGTGGGTGTCTGTGTGTGGGTACGAGACTTGCTGGCGTCGAGCTGAATGTATAGTTTGTGTGTAGTGGATTGGAGTGAATCATTCTAACATGTTTTTTATCAATGGTATTGCGCTAATATAAAAGGTGCTGCCTGCAATTAAGGCTGTACCTGACCCTAGAATATGAAAAAAGCCAGATTTTCGAGGGTTCTTTTGACGAAAGTAGGACTATCTTAATATTGGAAAAAATATATTTGATTTATTGATCTTTTATCTAGGTGATCTACTTATAAACAATGTACTAAGATTTATACCTTTGTTAAAAAATAATGTTTTCCATCCTCTTTTTTTTGGTTTTCAAACGTTCGTTTCAAGAACGCGTTTAAGAGATCAACTTGATTTTTTTTTTCATAAAACAGGTAATAGAAATATAAAGGTTTTCTACTTAAATACATAAATAATCTTTTTCCCTACAAAATATTTCAGTATTAGCTAAAAACCCTGTGATCTGCTGTTTCGCACGTAATTATTAGTATTACGCGTCCTAGACAAATAGGTCAATTAGCTAACCAATAATCGCCTGTATCAAAACTAATAAAGTATTTGACATCGGCCTTTTTGTGTTGGACGGGTAGTAACATTTTTCCCTATGGTATGCCATACTCTTAAGGTATTGGGTGCTGAAATTGATCATTTTCTAAAATTAACTTGGCAAACTTGCTCTGTATATTTGGAACTTGTTTATGGCTGTTGTTAATGCGTACTAAAATTAATTAACTTAGAACTTTAACAAAACAATCGATTATAAAATTATATTTTTGCCTATTTTTGAATGAAAGTCTAAAATGTATGAAACAGAGACAATATTATTATATTAATTTTATTCTTGTCCTTTTCTTTAACTTTAACCTACCTAGTAAGATGTTTGAGACTTTAACAGGACGCGTAATATAAATTTCCTATATACCATTCGGTAGCATTTTAACTGAAAAGCAAATTTTACGTCACCTCCTCCGTAAACCTTAAAACAGTGGTATTATCACGATGTTTCTAACAATTGTTGCAAAATCTGTTTTCTTCAAAAATTTCTTTATAGATATAGGTTTTAAGGGTTTTAAGGAACAAAATAACTCAAAACTATTTTATTACGTAATTTTTTTGCCTTTCGTAAATTTTTAATAACTGACTAAAGGTTCAGTTGAGCTTCAAGAAGCAAGCTTGCAATTAACTGAAATATTTGCTAAGCATAATTTCTATCAATACAACCTTACAAAAAACTCTAATAATAATGTTCTTGACTTGTTGTTTAGTAATTTCGCAACTGAAGTAACTCGCTCAAGTTTTCCTCTAGTAAAAGAAGATATTTCTCATCCGTCCTTGGAAATGTTAGTAACTGATATTTTTGCTGTTCCTCTGACCGAAAAAAAGTTACCACGAAAAAGATTTCGGAAGGGTAACTATGAACTAATTAATGAATATTTAAGGCAAATTGACAGGAAAAATCTTTTCTGTACCCTTACCCTAGAGGAATCTGTATCTTGCTTTTATGATATTATTAACAAAGTAGTTGAAACCTATATCCCTCTCGATACGCGTAATCCTAAACGCTCCTATCCTATCTGGTACAACGATAGCCTGGTAAAATTAATCAAAGAAAAGAAAAAAGTCCACTTAAAGTGGAAAAAACACGGAAATTAACTTGATTACGATGAATTTACTTTACTTCGTAACAGGCAAAATATTATGCAAAAACAATGTTTTAATAATTACATAACTTCTATGGAAGCAAATATTAAACTTAATCCTAAGCAACTGTGGTCGTATGTCAAGGCTCGACGTAGTGGTTCTACCTACCCTAAATCATTTGAATTCAATCAGCAAAAGCTAAAAAAGGGTCAAGAAAATTTTCAGGGTTTTAGTAACTTTTTCAGCTCTATTTTCAGTGTGCCTGCTACCACCTACCCTGATAATAACATTTCTACTCCATACTTTATTAAACTCCAGATTTTATTAATAGCATTCAAACAACAGAAAGCGTGGTTTTTAAAATTCTAACTACTCTCGATATCAACGGGGGTGCTGGTAGTGATGGAGTACCTCCATACTTTATAGTGAAATGTGCAGCAACACTTTGTATTCCCCTTAGTATTTTGTATAATTTATCGTTAGGGCAGGGTTATTTCCAGCAAAATGGAAGGAAGCGCTTATCTCACCGATTCACAAGAAAGGACCTGAGTATAAAATTCCCAATTATAGGGGTATATCTATTTTGAATACAGTCAGTAAAGTGTTCGAAAGAGTAGTGTATGATCAAATATACCCAATCATTATAAAAGGCATACCCCCACAACAACATGGCTTCTTGAAAGGTAAGTCTACTATTTCAAACCTTATTGAGTTCTAACTTTGTTTTACGTCACATGGATAAACTCGAGCAGGTTGATGTGGTCTACACGGATTTCGAAAAAGCTTTCGACCGTGTAGACCATGTTATTTTGCTGAAAAAGCTTTTAAGCCTAGGAATCCGTGGTGATATTTATAGGTGGATTTCCTCATACATTAATAATAGATGCCAGGCTGTAGTGTTGGGGGGTTTTAAATCAGGATTTGTTGAAATCCCTTCTGGAGTACCTCAGGGCTCACACTTGGGCCCGCTACTATATAATGCATATATTTATGACATATATACAGTTTTTCAGGTTGCTAGGTTTTTAATGTATGCGGATGACAAAAATTTATTTTTAAATATTAAGGATCCTGGTGATTGTGTTAAGCTACAGAATGAACTCAACCGCTTATCTCATTATTATAAGGAGAACCGTATTAATGTCAACGTCTTTAAATGTGCTCAGATATCATTCTCACGCAGTCCTAAAGTATACCAATATTATATAGAAAATCAATTAATACAACGTGTCGAAATTATACGAGACCGTGGTGGATAGGAAACTGACTTTCGAATATCATATTGATGACGTCCTTACTCGTGCTTATAGAAACCTCGGCTTCGTCATTCGCACCTTTAAAGTATTTAAGGATATAGGGTGTATTAAATCAGTATATCATGCATATGTCAGAAGTTTACTTGAATCCACTTCCTGCGTCTGGTCTCCACATATGTCACATATAAGGAACGATTTGAAAAAATACAATTTATTATTGTTCGTCATCTTAACTGGAGGTGCCGGATTACCAATAATAATCATACATAAGCTTGTTACCGACAAAACATGCTCTCACTTGAGAATCGAAGGCTGTTGCTCGACATGGGAGTCCTTCATGACATATTGAGTGGTCGTCTTGACAGCCCTGCTGTGGTCTCGGAGCTATCATTTAATACGCCTCAATACCGTACTCGCACACGCCAAATACTCTGTTCCATGTGCCAACTGTCCGCACTAACTATGCACAAAACTCCCCCCTCATTCGACTTGCTCGTGAATACAATAAGTACTTTTATTCAATAGACCCATTTGATTGCAGTAAGGCGGCCTTTAAAAGTAGAATTATCAGGCAAATAACTTCCGATCTATAAATTAGTATTAAATTAGCGTTATAAATTATATTCATATCCAATCTCATTTATAAACACACACACAACACTCCATACATTCCAACACTCACCCCGCCTCTTCACCACATACCATAGACATTAAATTGTAAATATTTTCTTTATTTTAATTGCATGCTTGAACTCTATTTTGTACTTGTCCTTCTTATTTGTAGTTTAAATTAGTTTTTACTTTTTTTTTGGATTTAAATAGTTTTACGTTTAAGTTGTGTCTATCTGTTTTCTGTATGTTTTTGTACTTTGTTTAAATTGTATATTTTGTGGATGTCTGTCATTGGCTCTATGTGTTGTATCTTTATGTGTTGCTTTATGTGTAATTGTATTGCTATTGATGTCCCAAATAAATAAATAAATAGACTATTTTCCGCGACTTTGCTAGAATGCTTTGCTGGAGTAACTTTCAATCAATGTATATTTTATTTGCACGTAAAGTAAAAACTATTGTCGGCAGTTTTCAGCCGAGCAATCATTTCATCGACAGCCTTATAGCCTAAATGTTGACCAGGATTATAAAGAAAACCGCATCGGAATCCGTTGAGTGGTTTTCGAGTTAAAACGAAATATACAGACAGATAAAAATTCTATTTTGTAGTTTTAGCTTCAGTTTAATACTAATAATACCCCAGTTCATTAAAATATTCGCAAAAACACTTAATTTATAGACCGACTTTTGTACTACTTTATTATTAGTATTGGTAATGAAGAAAGCAAAAGTAGTTTTTCAGGGTGAACAGACGGACATCCGTAGTTTTGTCTACTGTAGACAGGCGTGAATAGAAAATATGTTTTTACGTTAGCAGCCAATTCAATACGGCGCGACTATACGCCAGAGAGCGCTGAATAATAAAGGTGTGGTGATGGCGCTGGTGATCTGACGTGGTCGGCTCCCCCGAACCCTCTGCTCTCTTTTGTATGGGTTTACTTACCTTCGTGACTTCGACTTACATACGTTTTTGATAGAATATACCACACTAATATTATAAATGCGAATGTTTGTGTGTGTGTGTGTGTGTGTATGTTTGTTACTCTTTCACGCTGAAACGGCTGGACGGATTTGGATGACATTTAGAATGGATATAGCTTATATTCTAACTTAACACATAGGCTACTTTTTATCCCGGAAAAAAGCATGTCGTTAAACTGAAGCCGCGGGCAAAAGCTAGTTATTTATACTTTCGATCGTCGGTACTTGGTAGATTGCATCATACATATACTCACGCCTGTCTTCCAAAAGGTTGCAGGACTACAGATTTCCATCTGCTACGTTTCTGGCACACCTCTTTAGCTTCTACCACCATCCATCAATCTAGTCATACAAGAATAGAATAGAAATATGTTTATTGGTGGTAGAGCTGATGCCGGGCTCAACTGTTGAGGTACCACCATCTTACTCGCAAATCCTCCCAAAGTTATTCGGGGGAGAGTAAGAGAACAGCTCTCAGGCAAAACCAGGCGGCCCACCATTGCCTGGGACCGATGGATGGCAGTTTATCCATCCCCAATTGCCGGGCCTTATATAAAACAGACTGGTGACGGGCAACGGCGTCACTGGTGCAAGGGTTTCGGCACCGCGCTCACCAACCCGCCTGCCCAGCATGTGTAAGAGTGGTGAAATCCTGGAAAGGCCTATGTCCAGCAGTGGACGAAACAGGCTGATGGATGGATGGATGGATGTTTATTGATAAATACAGCTCTTCTATTCCGGGTGCTTTGGCTATGCTCTTAACTTATGTCGCCGATTTGGTCAGAATACGTCCTTTTATGGCGGCCAGGTCGAATTTTATTTTGTTATTTTATAGTTAAGTATAGCTATTTTTGCTATAACTACTCATCATAAGGGTTAGCAGATTACTTAACGATAGTACTTGTCTGTCTGTATGTATGTTCCGTTTTAACTCGAGTACCACTTGACGGATTTGGATGCGTTTTTTTACTATCGTCGTAGTGACTCTGGTCAACGTATACATATGTAAAATTAAATCAACGGACCAAATTCATACTGGAGACTCGATTAGTCATCAGGAACAAGGTTTAATGACCGTCCAGGTGAAATTCGAAAAATTTTTTTTGCCCCGTAGTTCCTGCACTAGGAATTGCTTTTAAACTAGTCCAACCAGAAAGGGAGCAAAAAAAAATATTTTTCGAAATTGGCCAAAAGGATTACTCAACCTACTTCTTGATCACTAACCAAGTCTCCACTATGAATTTGGTCGGTTGATTTAATTTCACCTATATAGGCTATAAAAGGTGTTCATAAAATAACACCCAAGCCGAAAACGCGGCAGAGATTGAATAAACGTGAGCTGAGCCGCGGGCAAAAGCTAGTCTAAAATGAGATAATAATTTTCAGGTTATAAATCAGTAACTTATTGCACCAGTCGTAAGTTTATTACCAAATGCAACAATTATGCACGATAATGGAAGAAATCTTACGTAACTCTCATCTCATACGCATTTTCCCATGCACCAGAGAACACAATAGATACAACGCGCATGCGTCATTGAAAAACTACTAGACTCATTTGTATGGTGATTTGATTGATGCATTGTTGCTGTTATCGCGTTTTGTTACTGCTTGGGTTATCTCTATGTCATTAGATGTATTATCTGTGTGATCTCTTCAAATCATTTAGAAAAAAATCTATCTATATCTATAATTAATAGAAAATTATTTGTATATACATACATACCACTTCATTATTAATTTCCTGACCGGTTTCACTTTTATGGCATTCTCCAAGGAACAAGATCTAAATCAGTGCAATCAATCTGACACGCTTATTCCCTGGGAATTCCCCCAATTCCATGCTTATCAAGGATTGGTTAAATCAGTACATAGTTACCCCGAACAAGGGTAAAAATGTTAATTCTCTAGGAAGGAATATTTAGCTAAAAGACTTTGTAAATAATTAAATTCCCGTGCTTGACTTTAATTAGTTCATGCAAAATTATAGTTGTTCCTTAAGGGGCCGTATAAGGCTAGATGCCCAACTTCAAATGAGCATATCACATTGTGTAACTTGGTTAATCGGTATAGTAAAAATAATATACACAGTAGACTATAAGCCTGATAGGCTGATTTAAGAAAAAATGCAAAATCTTTAAGTCCGTTCTATTGTAAAAAATTACGAAATTACCTCTAAATTTTTTTTTTTCGAGTATTATAGGGCCTTCCTTAAATCATACAGCCTTGAAATTTGAATTAAAAATAAGTTAACAAATGACATCGTCAGCTCGTCTTAGAATATTTAAAAAATTGGATCTAGAAGCAGAGTTTATTTATTTATTTATTGGAACACGGAGTAAAAACAGAAAAAGATACATATTTTATGAGATAGAACTGATACAGGTAATTAAATAAATATATCAGTTTCCTTAACATACTCACTAATACATTAATATTTTTTAGACAGACGCAAACATGAGATACATATGAATATAACTAATAGTTTACTACAAATAACATACAACAATCTGAAATGTACACAGCCTAAACATTAAACGTAAAACTAGCATGCACATGCACACAACCTGGGTTAGTAAAATAGTAAAAGTTACAGTTTCTTAGACACTACTGTTAAAGAGCGCTTTCTTCAACTCGGTTCTGTATCGATTGTATGAACAATTGAATAAGTCTATATCAGTAAGTTTTTCATTAAATAATTTACACATTATTTATATTGGAGTTATTAAATAAAAGCGCAGATTTTTGTGGGCGCGTGTTTCTTGGTGGTCGTAACAGCCACGGCTTTTAAACTAAAAGGAAACGTCGTAGAGTCGTCTACGATCGTAGTTCTGATTGATGCAAAATGAGGTGCTCAATCTGACCTTATAACCAGCCTTAAAGGTATGGTTGACATGAGATTAAGCACCTCATCTTACAACAAGTAAAACTGAAATCTTAAACGTTTCATTATTATTTAAAATAGCGAAATACCACGCTCTCAAAAAACTGTTTTTTTTATATTTTACTCGGCTTATTGTTGGAATAAAAACACTGTTTCTTCAAAATCGCTAAAAATCATTCAAAGTAATTTTTATAAAGAAAGAATTTTTTTGTAATCAATGTACCTAAAATGGTATCCCCTGGCAAACAATTCGGTACCCTCTGCTGCCCCCCCCCCTTTATTATTTGTTGTTTTAATTAAGTTTGTACGTGACTTAATTTCAAACTTTTATGTGTTACCGTTTTTAAGATAGAGGTAGAACAAGAATAGCTGAAAAATTGCATATAATCTATAGCAACACGTATTCTGTGAAAATTTCAACTAGCTCCTGTCACGGCTGAAGGTGTAGGCCCCAGTGACAGACAGGCAACGGGCCCTATTGGCACCCTTCGGGTATATAAAAAGTCAACTCCGGATTGTATATAATCTATAGCAACACGTATTCTGTGAAAATTTCAACTAGCTCCTGTCACGGCTGAAGGTGTAGGCCCCAGTGACAGACAGGCAACGGGCCCTATTGGCACCCTTCGGGTATATAAAAAGTCAACTCCGGATTGTATATAATCTATAGCAACACGTATTCTGTGAAAATTTCAACTAGCTCCTGTCACGGCTGAAGGTGTAGGCCCCAGTGACAGACAGACAACGGGCCCTATTGGCACCCTTCGGGTATATAAAAAGTCAACTCCGGATTGTATATAATCTATAGCAACACGTATTCTGTGAAAATTTCAACTAGCTCCTGTCACGGCTGAAGGTGTAGACCCCAGTGACAGACAGGCAACGGGCCCTATTGGCACCCTTCGGGTAAATAACCCTTATATTCAAACTCAAAATTCTGAAGAATTTATTAAAATTTAGTTATATGGATTATCAGAAAATGGACACTCACTTCGAAGGATAATCAGAAAAATCGGGACAACATGAAAATCCTAGGATGATTGGAAAGGTCCGGGTAATTGGGCTCTAGGAAAGAACTTCTTAGCTATCCTAGCACGATGTGGTTGCTTTCAATAAAAAGTCAAAAACAGTTGCGACGTTGCGAAGCGAGCAGCAGCGTATTGGGTTTACATGTAAATAAATTTGGCGAGTCTGGCATACTAGCATGCTGGCTCTGTTTACTCAACCGAGACAAACCATCGGTAATCTTTCTTCCAAATCTAAACCTGTATCATATACTCATAAATAATGCAAGCAAGCGAGCAACAGTAAATAGCGAATATTACATTCCGAGTCAACACCGTGAAATGGACGCTAAAAACGCAACTCTTGCGCAAGTCAGCCGCCCGACTCGTATACGAGAGTGAAATTAACACGGTTATGAGGATAACGTACTGAATTAATGTCTGTCTGTGTTTAGCAATTAGTTTAGACTGAAGGTCATCTTCGTAGAAGAAAGTATTATTATATTAATACATTTTGGCAGTTCTTTGACATGGCGGCTTCCTCTCAAATATATTTTGAATGGAGGATGGTGTGCGCGGGCGCATCCTAGTAGATAATTGTTTTTTTTTACACAAAGAAATATATTTAAGTATTGTAAATACTTCTGAAAATTCTTGAAATGTGATATTACTTGTTTTACCATGGGCTTTATTGACCTGTAAAAGTTCTTTTTTTATATTTATTATTTTAATTTATGATAATGTCAGTAAATCTAAATGATACATAAATAAAACCGCCAACTTTATTTGATAAAATAATTACTATAATTTTTCCATCGCAAGGAGATACAAAATAACAAACAAATGTATACCTATATATTATAGTGAAACACTTTACGAGAATAGAATTTGGTAAATAATAAGGCTGCCGCCAGGCAAGCCTGGAGACAGCCCTAAAAAAATGCGGAAAAACCTTGTTAAAAGTATAATTTAAATGTCAATAGAATTTAAAAATTGACAACGAAAATAAAATAAAAAAAGGTATAAAAACAAAATTGTAGAAGAGTATATCGTTGAATTTTACAATAAAATTTAATTTAGTAAATCACCTTTTTTAAGGATTAGAATTTTCTAATATAGCTAAAACGACGCTTTAAACTTATTTTATTATAAATTTGAAACTAAAAGTTAATCTATTTTTTTGGGATCCCAAGAAATATCGCGGAGATATTAGTAAATCTTAGACGAGAGAAAATATACCTTAATGCGTGAAAGTTTTAAGAGCTGTCGTTATTCAGCCTTACATAATGAAAGAAAATGACCTAAACAGAATAAGATAATTACTAAACTACCAAGAACCTGGTTCCTTCCTGAGGTCGATTCAGCAGGCCTTCTGGTATGGGGTGGTCCCCAAAAACGCTCGCTCGTAGTTAGCCAATCCTCACCACGCACGCCGTGAACTGTAGCCAGACTCCGCTATGCGACAGGATTGTCTTCCAGATGTCGTGGAAATGAGTTCGTATTGTGCATCCACACAAGATACCAGGAGGATGGTGTTATTTTGAAATTGTATATTACTTTTTATTTAAAAACCCTTAAAAAGCCTGAAGGGTCGCTGTAAAGAGACAAAACAACAGAATGAAGAAATACTCATGAAACCCGAGCAAGGAAACTAACGTTTTGGAAAAAGGACAAGGTATTTTCAGAGAATGAAACCAAAAGTACACAAAACTTACCAGGAGAAGAAGAGAAAAGGCTTGAAAATAGACTTCAAAGCAAATGTATCCCGTGTTACGAATCCAAGGGATTAAAATTCAGAAATTTATTTACTTTCCTTGTAGACTCGACGACAATAGTCTTCAAAATGAGAAAAACAAACAAAAACCATGACAAGATCTTCGAAATTTTAAATTTTGAAAATTCTGTAAAAGAATCAAAGATAAAGAAGAACTAAAATCGAAAAAACAGGTTGAATAACTGTAGCGAATGCTACAATATGCAATAAATACTTACGTAGAAACGCAAAATAAAAGTGAACTTGGATGTGTGACGACCTCAGCGAGGGGTTCTGGATTCCTGTTTCGAACCCGAACTCCTTTAGTACATTACGATACGAGAGCGATGAAACGTTTTCTGACGAGTGTGAGTTTGCGGCACGAGCCGAAGGCTGCAGCTGCGCTTGCGTAAAGTCGGCATTTTCCGCACTTTTGCTATAAAATATTATAAGATACTCGTGCGAGAAACTTTTTCTCGACTCGTGTGATTGCAGCACTCACCTTCGGCTCGTGCCGCAAACTCACACTCGTCAGAAAACGTTTCATCGCTCTCGTATCGTAATGTACTATTAATGTATATTTATGATATAGATTAAATTCCACATTTCCTCCAGAAAAATTTGGTATAGAAAAGCCTTATTCATTGATCACCTGATCAGTTTTGCCTTATAATGTATTTTCAAAAAGTTTCATTCACATTATTGTCCATTTAGAACCAAAGTAGAAGTTTTGACTCTCGGAAAATTTGTTTTGTAATTATAAATATATATAAGTATACCAGTTAGTGAATTACGGTGCCCAAAACACGATTAACTAAACTATTCTCGATAAAAAAACGCAAAGTTTCCTAAAAATCTATATATTTTTAGAAAGACCTATTTTGTTCGATTGTACTTGGGATTGCCATACGTCCGGAATTTTCCAGACATGACCGGAATTTTCAAGGATTTTTCACACAAATCAAGAAAGAGAAATTATAATTGAAATAGAATAAATCTTTTTAATTAAATCAACATAAACAGTACCTGCGAGTACTATACCCATACAAAACAATTGTAATTTTCTTGTTACGTATCACAGCTATGTATTTATGTAAATATAAAATGTAACTTTATATGTAATTAATCATTTTTATTATATTTAAGACTCCCAGATGCAAAATTACTATTTCTCTTATAATTATTTTAAAAAACATTTAAAGCGTCACATCTTCACTTCACGCTAGAAATTAACGTGCCGCAATAAAGGAAATTTTGCAGAAAATGTCCGGAATTTTCTCCGGATTTTCGTTTTTTTGCTATGGTAAGCCTAATTGTACTACAGATTTTTCTTTTAGAACATTTCATCGTGTTCGTTAATAGATAAGTCAGGGAATTACGATTTTATGCAAAACTAAAAGTTAAACTTAGTTTTCCATCAAAGTACCAATTACCTGCAAAATTATGTTTATTTTTATTATTTTCAGCACAAGCTTATGCCACACGAAATTTGACTCTAATAAAAGTGTAATATTTTTAACGAAAAAAGCTTTTACACCATTCCCACTCTAAAAGGCTTATTTTATTCACTGAAAACAGTGAATAAAAGGGAATTTTAATCACTACCTATATTCTGGTGTTTGAATTTAGAACACACCACAAGAACTCCATTTCAATTCTTATACAACCTCCTTGCGCAAAAAATACTCGATACAAACTCCTTGCGCAAAGAATACTCGACATACAAACTCTTTGTGTAAATAGCTCCTCGAGATTTGATTGGTCGATATTTGCGACAAGGAGTTTAGCATTAGAATAAAAACTGTTTTGTGTTCTTTGCTGCCATTATGTACAGAAAAAAAAAAAAGTAAATTGGCGCCATTTTCAATAGGTAATGTAAGTTGTACGAACACAAAGATTGGTGTTACTTTATAATAAATTGATTGAATATGCATTCAAGTGATGAATAAGATGTGTTAACACCTGAGTTTATGAAAGAGAGGGCGGCCGATATAGTAGAAAACTTGCTATCGAACAAATCACGGCTCGTTTACATCAAAGCCTACGATGATTTTTGCAAATGGAAAAATGAAAAACAAGCTTTGGGCACATTTTCAGAGTCTGTTTTCCTAACTTATTTTAATGAACTGTCGATTAAACGTCCTTTTTTTAAGCTTAAATTATTTATTTTTCTCGTAGTCATGGTATAAAGTATAGTATACAACTCTTGAATAAAGTACGGATTTATATTGAAGGCCATGAATCACTCGCGTCGCTCAGGATTCTAACACTTGAACGGTCGTGATTCAGTCGGTAGAAGCCTTTACTTGCTCGTGATTCGTCTGTGGCCCTCGCTTTAAATCCGTTGTTTATTCACTAATTGCATAATATACTATTTGTTCTCATCGTCTTATGTGTGGTTGCTTTGAGTTTAACATTATTTTCATGCGTTTCAATTCGTCTGAAGTGGTTGTTTAAATAACGAGTATCTATGTGTTGCTATATTTTACTTAGAGAGTACGCCCAGTACTTTCACTCAATTTTTCTTTCTGCTGATAACACCCCCACTCATCAAACTGCGAGTCCTTCTTGTGAATCTGAGTATAATACTTGTAGCATTAGCACAATAGAAATTACAGACGAGGAGGTGCTTGGCCTGCTACGTGCGTTAGATCTTTCCAAGTCTGGGGGACCTGACAACATACCCGCGCAACTCATAGTTAATTGCGCCGCAAGTTTGGTTACGCCACTATGCATATTGTTCCGACGAAGTATCCTTGAAGGAGTCATGCCCGCTGTCTGGAAATCTGCCTTCGCTACACCGATTCACAAAAAAGGTGACAAATCGAATGTACAGAACTATCGGCCAATTTTTAAGTTATGCCTCTTTGCTAAGGTATTTGAAAAGGTAGTGCATAAGCAAATATACAATGCGCTCAAATCTTCATTTAGCGGAGATTAACATGGTTTTCTTAGAAACCGCTCAACTGTATCTAACCTCGTTGTAGCCTATGATCATATTACAGCTGGTATGGAAAGTGCTGGTCAGGTGGATGTCGTCTATACCGATTACAGTAAATGTTTTGATCGAATTGATCATAATATTCTAATGGAAAAATTAGCAGTGTCTGGCATTCATGGTGATTTGCACAGGTGGTTCTGCTCTTACGTCGATAATCGCAAGCAGGCGGTTGTGCTTAACGGTCATAGGTCTGACTGGTCACCTATACCATCAGGGGTGCCTCGTGGCTCCTTGCTGGGGCCTTTACTTTTTACAATATTTATTAATGACGTCCAAAAATGTTTTCTCAATTCTAAGGTACTCATGTTCGCGGACGACATGAAAATTCTCGAAACCATTCGCAATATTGCCGATATCGAAGATCTTCAAGCAGATCTTGTTAGATTTGTAACATTTTGTGATGATAATAAATTAGACTTAAATGAATCCAAGTGTTGTTATATATCTTACACTCGCAAGCAAACTGTAATCGATAAAGGTTACAATCTAAAAATGTTAATATTGCGAAGGTTTCGGATATCAAAGACCTTGGAGTATTCCATGACAGTAAACTCTTATTCGATAAACATATTGACATATTTTAACATATTGTTAAAAAGTCAATGAAAGCACTTGGTTTCATTAAGAGAACATCGGCGCTTTTCCGCAATTTAAAATCAATAAAAATATTATATTGTGCTTTCGTGCGTAGCCACCTCGAGTATGCTTGTCAAATCTGGAACCCTCAATATGATGTATATAAGTCTCGTATCGAGAAAGTATAAAAGAAATTTTTGCGCTATCTCGATTTTAAAGCCAAGCAAAGATCGATCAATTAACACAGATGCAAGCGTTACCACTTCCTTCCACTTCATATACGGCGTCAAATAAGCGACATATGTTTTTTTATCAGAATAGCGAATGGATCCGTGGATTGCGCTGAATTACTGTCTAAGATTGGACTACGTTTCAATGGCCCTGGTCTAAGACAACGGGTAAGATTACATGTACCGCGATTGCACACTAACTATAGAAGAAATTCGTTTATACAAAGAGCACCCATCTCAATCAACAATTCATCTCTTGATATTGACATATCTGCACCAGTACCACTTCTGTGAAAAGGAATCTAGCAAACTGTTTCTTCAACCCTGACAATATGTAGTATTTATTTGGATAGTTGTGTACCTTATAGTATTGATTATTAATTAACCTTTAATTATTATATTCTTGTAACATCTTAGTATTTTCTTATTGTACAAACTTCATTTAGTTCTATTTATTTTCCTTTCTTTTCTTGTCTATCCATATGCGGAGACTTGTCAATGGCATAGGTTTATCAATTTATGTATTATATTGTAAGTTATTAAGCTGTCAGACTCCCAAATATTAAATAAATAAATAAATAAATACTCTAAGGCTTTAACTTTACTTTTTCTAAAAATTCTGTAGGTACCTAACTGGGCAGAACAATAGCATTTTTTAAATTTCTCATAAGTTTCAAGTTTTTTTTTTAAATTTTTTAAAGCGTTTTTGCATCCCCATCTCATTTCTCTCACCAAAACGTGTTTGTAATTGTATTTTTTTTGGAGATTGACACAGCTTATTGTAAACACCCTAAATAATGGTCCAACAAACCATTTGATAAAATCTTTTCATCAACATTTATCCGTTACACCTCTAATCCAATCCCTATAAAAGGACCCTTCCCGTTATGGCACAAAAGGTCAACCTTATGCTCAACGTTGTATAGCCCCAATTGGAAGGGTCAGTTGAATCCATTGTAAGGAGGACCAATCGTATTTTTTCTGCCCTGATATTGTTTTGTAGCTGCGTGGTCCAGATGACCATAGGTCATTTTACAGGGTCACCCGAGAAGGGGTCAAGAATAATCAAATGAGTGGCCAGTTGCAGAAAGGGGTTGGATTCAAATTGTATGTTCTTAGGGAAGTATTATTTTACTTGTGTTTCTTGTGTTACGTCTCGAGTAACAAATTGGATATTGTTAAAGTTTGAAAACATAATACGTAAATCTTTGTTATGTTACCAAAAATCTAATTTGTTTGTTAAGTTTAAGTGTATTGTTTTGTGGTAAGAATAAAAATAATAGATAATAATAATAGATAAAATAGTAGATAAGATAAAATTAATAGATTGATTAATATAAATTAATAGATAATTATTAATATTTCAATAATTTTAACTATAACCTATCTAATACTAATAATAAAGTAGTATTAAAGTCATGTCTGTAAATTGAATATTTTTGCGAAATTTTGAATGAAATGGGTTTTAGTATTGTACTAAGGCCAAAAATCCAATTTTTAGAATTTTAGTCTGTCTGTCCCCACAAGGGATTATTTATAGTTGCGGTTCTCTTTATTATCATCGTATTCTAGTCAACGTATAGGCTATAAGGGGTGTTGATAAAATAACCACGATAACTATTGATTCGGCAAACGACACTTCCATGCGAGCAAAACCGCGGACAAAAGCTAGTCGTGACTAAAAAACCGGACAAGGGCGAGTCGGACTCACCCACCGATGGTTTTGTTAATTAGAAATGTATAATTTTCAGATTTTTCCCTATACTTGTAGCATAAGACGGTATTACTTGCCAAATTTTATAGTTCTAGCTCAACGGAAAATACCCCATAAATTTTAATTCCCTTGAGAGTGTTGAAATACACGTTTCTTGCGACATAAACGGCCGTATCTTTTTTTACGTAATCTTGGAAAATTTAATTTTTCACAGCTTCAATGGACTGTAGACTTAAGTACAGTGCAGAAGGTGAGACCGGAGAATTGCGATTGTGTGCGTGCACACCAATGACATTGTGGAAAACAACTCTTATAGCAGTGAAGGCAAGGTCTGTTTTCAAAAAATGATGGTTTGACTTTTGTTAGGTTAGCTTTATGTTTCCATGATTTTTCAAAAATAGACCTTGCCTGCAATATAAGGGCTCTGTTTTTTCCTCTTGAGCTACGGAACCCTAAAAAGACGATGTAACAAAGCTCTATCTCCACAACTCTTTCATAGAAAGACCAAGGTCCAGCTGTTTGTCCTGACAAAGGATTCGCAAGAACCGTTATGTCTTACCTGCAAACTTTAATTGCACGAAATTTGCATAAGTATCTCGGGTCCATTATCAAGAAAGGGTGAAGGACGTTGCAAAAAACAAGGGTAAATAAAGGACAGGGAAAGGGAATTTGTGATTGATTGCTAGTGGTCACACTGGTTGTCTAGAATACGTTGAGAAGAGAATTGATCTAATCTATTATCTATACTTATAATAATAGTTACTGGTCACACTAATATTATAAATGTGAAAATTTGTGTGTGAGTGTGTGTGTGTGTGTGTGTGTGTTTGTGTATGAGGGTGTGTATGTGTGTGTGTATGTGTGTGTGTGTGTGTGTGTGTGTTTGTCACTATTTCACGCTGAAACAGCTGAAGGGATTTGGATGAAATTTAGAACATAGGCTACTTTTTATCCCGGAAAAAAACCGCGGGGAAAAGCTAGTAATTAATAATAAACTAATACACCGAATATTTTTCGAAATTTCAATTTGTATGGGTTATTTGGTTTGGTTATGGGTCCAACAGTTTATTTCGTAAGCTAGTACGGCGAGTAGTCCTGCCTTGACTATATAAATCCAAATATGTTTAAAAAGGTTTAGAGCTCAGTTAAACATATATGAATTTGAAAACAAACAAAACAAAACTTATGAAGCCACAGGATAGTAAAAAGACGCTTTTCAGTTAACTTTCATAATTTTTCTCTCTTTTTTTATATGTATGAGCTGATTTTATGCAGAAATTTTAAATTACCGAAACTGATCAATTAGAAAACAGCTTTGTTATAAAATTAATGTATGTATATCGTAAATATTATGTAATCTTATTTCATTGTATTGTTACCGCTAAGGGTTTATACCGTAAATAAAATTTCATTTAATTTTATTAGTATTGTACTGAAGCCAAAACTACCATTCTAGAATTTTTATCTGTCTGTATGTATGTTCCGATTTAACTCAAGAGCCACTCAACAGATTTGCATGCTGTCTTCATTATCATTGTTGAGGCCCTGGTCAACATATAAGCTATTTATATTTTTTAAGTTTAATTTAATTTAATTTATTTAAGTTAGCACGGGTGGGCGCCTTCTGACAAAAAAACATTTAAGCATCCCATGAAACGGAGAATTCTGGTATGGGAGCCTGCATATTCTATTCAGTGACGTGTACAAAATTTGAATATGTATAATATTTCATTAGTACTTAATGTGTATTTTAAGTTAACATTACATTAGTCATTTTTTTAAAGTTAACCATAGGCTAGTTTCTTTTTGTACCTACTAACATTCGAGAAAAATTAAATTTGTAAAATTTGTATGTCTTGAGCGAATCATTAAAAATATCTACATCGTTTATTGAGTTCACTTCGTTTTAAGGGGTGTTCTTAAAATAACCGCGAAACCGAAAACGGGACAGAGATTGAAAAAAGGATGGCGGAGGAGGCTTTTGGAAGGCGAATTGGAGGCTTTTACTTACATAACATAACCGCAGGCAGGTGTCAGAAGTGTTCCCGAGTGTAAACAGCAAAGCCAAAAAACGCCGCTCCGGTAAAAAAAACTACGCTTGGCTACGTGTGGGGAAGTGGTTTAAATTTAAAGCCTGAGCTACGTAGTTTGTTTAATTATTTATCATGTTGCAAATTAAATGTACATAAAAAAACATCGTCGCGGAATGCACCCTAGATTTAAACGCCTTGTTTTATTTAAACACCAGCTTTTTCCCGCGGCTCCGCCCGCGTGTTATTCGCTTTAACGAATTGCTTTTTCCGGGATAAAAAGTAGCCTATGTGTTAAGTTAGGGTATAAGCTATATCCATTCTAAATTTCGTCCAAATCCGTTTAGCCGTTTCAGCGGGAATGAGTAACAAACATACACACACACACACACCCTCAAAACACACATACCCTCACACCCTCAAAACACACATACCCTCACACAAACTTTCGAATTTATAATATTAGTGTACAACGTCTCCAAAGTTTAGGAGATTGGTTGGTAGAAGTGGCTACTGCTACTGTTTGTGAATTCAGAAGATTTATCGTACCCACTTGAAGGGGAGGCTTCAGGAAAAAGCTACAGGCGGCTACAAGGGAGGACAATTGAAACCACGTGGTTTATGGAAGCTCCCCAAGGAGATCGCGCATTCGCAGAAGAAGCTCTTTGCGATCGGCGCCTAAATGACAAATAATTATCCACGTTAAATCGCGCGAAACGTTATCGAGTTACGTCGTGGATGGACAGAGAATACGAGAATTAGCTATATTTATGCCGTTTTTTTGATGAAATATTAATAATTAGAACCCTGCGACTTTCTTCCCTATGCTTGACCTTTTCTTTGCAAATGGCTTAAGCAGTCTTAACTGTTACCGTTTTATTATAGCTTTGAGCATCGGATCATGTTTTAAACTACCTACAAATTAACCTTTGCAAGGATAGTAATAGATTTTAACTATGTCCATAGTAAAAACAGAATAGTAGACTATTTCCACTTATAGTTACCGAGCGCGGCTAATTATGTGTGCGTGCCAGTATGTACGAACCACAGCACGCACACAACGACAACATTTAAGCCTGTTTTGCCGGTACAAGTCGAGACTGCGCTCCGCAGCACGCACCGCAGCGCAGTCGCGCTTCCGCTACAAAACCAATAGCAAGGGACAACCCTGTAACAGTAGGTATATAAGTATCGCGAGGCGCGAGAGTTATCTTACTATTCTGTTTTAACCGACTTTAAAAAAGGAGGAGGTTCTCGATTCAACTGTATTTTTTTATATTCACCTGACCTTCGACCCTGGCCACATCACCATACAACTCCTGAACGAATGACAGCACATAACTCCAAATGGTGGCAATCGCTTTGTGTTAGTGTGCTCATTGCAGGATATTACTTGAAATTGTCATTATGCCACGGGACTTTTGAATTTGAAACTCCTCAAGTGAGGCAATCAGGGTGCTCACTGTAGTCTACCCATTTTTCACAATTTAACCCGTCAACACTAAAAAGCGTGAAATAAATAAACTTTTAACAAAAAAATAACAACCGACTTCAATGAATATAGGAGCCATTCACTTAAAAGTTTAAAATAATTATTTACGGACCGATGGTACCAAAATAACACATGCCGACTTCTTTCTTACTGAAACATAATGTTTTCTAGAAGTCGGCGTATTCCCCATAGTAAACAACAGAAAAACCAATAGTAGAGCGCCGACTTCTAGAGAACATGTGTTTCAGGAAGAAAGAAGTCGGCAGGTGTTATTTTGGTACCATCGGTCCGTAAATAATTATATTAAACTTTTTATTCACTGCTGCTATAATAATTGAAGTCGGTTGTTATTTTTGTGTTAAAAGTTTATTTATTACTATTAATGCTATGGCTTAAACTTTTTAAATTAAATGATCGAACAAAAAAAATAAACAGCGGATAATAACCACAAATCTTGTTTCCTATGACAGGGCGACAGCATCCCTCGATCCCACGTCTAAAATGACGCAAAAAATCAACATTCTAGCACAATAAAGTGCCAAATTACCATAAACAACGCATTATATGACGCGGCGGTTAGTTCGAACCGGTTCGGAACCGGTTTTCTCCGGAAGTCGTTCCATCCTATAGTTCCGCGACAGGAAGACAATCGCGTCTTTGTTTTTTAAGACGCTTGGGCCAATTTGACCACGGTCTGCAGTTGGGGTTTTAAAGCGATTAGATGCAGTGAGAAAGTTTTTGAGCGTAAGTCAAAAACAAAGGATGGACAAAAAGCTAGAAGGGATGTTGTTTTTGTAAGAAAGGATTAGTTAAACGCTTTGGGGATGCTGTCACGGAAAGTTTTTTTTAATTTTGGTCTCCTTATTTCGGATTGGGGTTGAAATACTACTTCACATTATTTTTACTTTTGGATAACTGTACCTCATAATCGTATCTGTGGTCTAGTCATCTTTTCTGGAAATCGAGGGTTTGAATCCCATAGGAGCATGAACAACTTTTATGTGTCTCGAAACTTTAAAAACACGTTCAGGTGTTGGTCCCGGTATTTTAATAAGAGGGCACGACTGTTGCTCGCGTCCAATCGAGGTATTGGGACTCCACATGTGTCCCTAGATTGTTTTACATTTTTTCGGTTGTGTAAATTATTTCTTTCGATTTGGTCACAAAACTAGATGATTAATCTTCAGTAAGGTTATCATTTTATATCTAAGTATGTCTATCAAAAGGTATTATCATTTGAATGTAAAGTACCCAGTAGTACGTAGTACTCAGTGGCGTGCATAGAACTTTTTGCTGGAAAAGCAATGAGGTCAAGTTTGACAATAAAAGTGACATGTTTTTTTTTACTAATTACCTGAGTACCTATTCACGTGCAGTAAAATAATCTAATCTTTACATTTTAAGTATACGAGTAGATATGTATAATAGTTATTCTGTTTAATAGTGTAGTTTCGTAAAATATAAATCTTTCAATTTTATTTGAAAAATCTATCACTGTTTGGCATTTCATTTCGTACGCACAATGAATTGGTTTTTCAATAAATTTAATGTAATATATAGGTAATCTAAGAGTAATCGCGGTAGAATATAAAACGGCGTTGGTCGAAAAATTGTTTTGCATTTAATTAAAATAATAATGTCACCATCATATGCATTAATAATGTCTATGGTCACAATAATGAACAATTGATTATTTCTTATGCACATCCTACCACCGGTAACTTTATTCACACGTAAAATTGACGTACATATCCATTCCAGTATTATATACAAGTAATTATACATTTAAGCATCTTTTCGGTAAATTTTACAGATAACATCGATATATTTCAAACGACAACTTATATTGTAAATAAATAAGACTCATATATTTGTTTATCGAATTGATATCGAGTGGATAGCAAGATTTCGTACTCTTATTTCTGGGGTACAAGATATACGAACCTGCTATCGACTCGATAGAGTCGATAAACAAAAACGTGACTCTCATTTCCTTACAATTATGAGTTGTCTTTTGTAATTTATCGGCTTTATATGTCAATTTTACCGAATCGATGCTTACGTTACGTACTTATACTACTGTTCTGATATCAGAACGATTACATCTGTACCAAAGTTTGAAAAAAAAAAAAAGTTTGACTGACTCATCTATCAACGCACAGCCGAAAGTACTGAACGGATTTTGCTGAAATTTGGCATACAGATAGTTGTAATAACTTAAGCATCCGCTAAGAAAGGATTTTTGAAAATTCACCCCCTAGGGGGGTGAACCGAACTCCACGCGGACGAAGTCGTGGGCAAAAGCTAGCATACTATATTGTTTAGTCTGAGTAGAGCTGCAACTATAAAACCAAGTCAATTATAGTATTAACCACAGTAATATTTGTCAAGACCATAAAAACGGTCATTAAACTGGTCAGTGCCGGTTAGAGTATGGGAACCTGGCCCGAAAGGTCCAGAGGTCACTTCGAGAGAGGACAGCATCTGATATTCTCAGACGAGTGACATAGTTCATAGTGACTCATGGTTCTAGGAAACTAGAGAAGTCTTTCTGTGTTTTGTTCTTTTATCTCACCGCGCCAACGTCCGTTTGTCTATGGTTGTAGTAGGGGTGCAGATAAGCGCTTTTTGTAGCGCTACCGAGGTTACGCACACTGTTAGTAGGTAGAAAAAAGTGCGTGTACAAAAATGGACTTCGTGGTATAGAATATGTGTAGCTGATATATATCGAGGGGATGTCAGAGGTGCTCCCAAGTGTGAACTGTGAAATGCAAGCAGTCCATACTTGGTACACCCGCTTTTCACCGGTTTTTAGCCCCCTAACGAGATGGGGATGTGTCCTATCGCTGTACAGACACAAATGGACTTCGTGGTATAGAATATATGTAACTGATATATATCGAGGGGATGTCAGAGGTGTTCCCAAGTGTGAACTGTGAAATGCAAGCAGTCCATACTTGGTACACCCGCTTTTCACCGGTTTTTAGCCCCCAAACGAGATGGGGATGTGTCCTATCGCTGTACAGACACAAATGGACTTCAAACCACACAGACCGGACACAAGTTAATGTGAACCGTGAGGTTGCACCAATATTTATAGTGAATTGTGTCGATTCGGTGTTAACTTTAGCGTTCGGTCTTTTGACGAAAAACAAGGAGAAGACGCGTAACGTAAAGTTACCGAATCGACACTTATAAGGTGACTTTAATTTATACAGTCATAGTCATACTGGAGGCTTGGTAAGTGCTGATTAACACGGATCGATAACACTTTTTGATAAATCGCAAAATAAAATCTTGACGTCCCATAGTAATTGTCTCGGGGCTGTGCTTGCGTTTGTAAGGAACACGAAAAGAATAATTTACGAATTTCACAAAAAGGGTAATTATCAATACTTAATACTTAATAATACGTATTCTTAATATTCGTAAGCCTATTAAGCGAATCACACTTATATTATAAATGCGAAAGTTTGTGTGTGTGAGTGTGTATGTTTGTTACTCTTTCACGCTGAAACGGCTGAACGGATTTGGATGAAATTTAGAATTGATATATCTTATACCCTAACTTAACACATAGGCTACTTTTAATCCCGGAAAAAAGCATGTCGTTAAACCGAATAACAACAGGGCGGAGCCGCGGGCAAAAGCTAGTCTCTATACATGAAAAATACAACGTCTGTCTGTCTGTTCGTTCGCTTATAACTTGAGAACCAATCAATGGATTTTGATGCAGTTTTCACTGAAAGATAAATCTCACGCTATGTATCATCACGCTATGACAAAAGGGAGCAGCGCAATGAGAATTTTAGTGAGACATATGGAAGGTTCGCCGCCGTAGCATTGTCGATCGTCGCGGGTTCAAACCCCGACTGGTAAAATTTGTTTTCACTTTTTATTTTTTATTATTTTCAGAAAAAATATTTCCTTTTGTAAAAAAAATATTAAAGCTGAAATTGTATTTCTTGACTGAGCAAAGATCAATAACTAAAATATTTTTATTTTCAAGTGCTTAGAAAACGCCATCTCTGGGAAGCTATCCTGGATAACGGCTCAGTAAGCTGGCGTTGAAATTGTTTTTCTTTTAATACACTAGATGGCGCTGCATGTTTCAAAATATCGAATTTGACGCAGTCTGGTTCAAATCAACTCACGTTAAAGTTTGTCTACACTATTATATAAAGAAGAAAGATTTGTGTGTTTGTTTGTTTGTTTGCATATAATGGGTAATATCTAGAACTACTGAACTGACTTTAAAAATTCTTTAAGCACTCAATAAGATTTTTAGTTAATCGTGTGGTGTGTACGCCTTGCGTAGTCGTACGTATGTAGTCTTATCGTCGGGGTTTCAATCATCCACTGGTAAATGTTTTTTTTAGGAGACCTCTCAAGTTTAAGTTTATTTGATCGGTATTGATGAGTATTTTTGTAGAACATGGTGACCAGGATCTAATGACGGGGCTGGGAGGTGGGTACGGGATCTCCTCAGCGGATAACAGCAGACCCTTCGAGTTTGGGCTTATTTTATTGGTCTTTATTAGCACTTCGATAAAACATGGTGACCAAGGTCTGATGATGGGTCTGGAAGGTAGGTACTGGATCTTCTCAACGGACAACAGCAGACACTTCGAGTTTGGGCTTATTTGATTGGTATTTATTAGCACTTTGACAAAACATGGTGACCGTTGCATATTGTCGTTAAAAAAATCATCATATTCATATGGGTGATTCTCATACCTAGTAAATATTAATTATTATTTTGTATTTATGTACCTTTATACATGTATATTTTCGTATTTATGAGAAGAAATGTATATTTAAATTTTATTTATATTATATTTATATGTAATCTGCAATTCAGTGTAGTTTAATATATATATATATATATATACAAATAGTACCAATTTTCATAATATCAAATTAATACAATTATCTGGCACTACCCTTGAACTCTCCACATAACTAAAGGTTAACTGGCAGAGAATGCTAATTAGCATTAAGTTCGCCTCTGTGCATTGTATATTTTGTGTGCAATAAAGAATTTACATACATACATACATATTCTTTTGTTTTCCTTATTTCCACGAAAATCTTTTCGACGCGGGTGGAGCCGCGGGCAAAAGCTAGTAAGTATATAAATTAAATGGGTTACGTACTTACTTATACGTTCATTGGTGACATACGTACTCTCACAACAAAACACCATGACAAAACCCCGAGTGTTGTAATGTTTCCTCCGACATCTGCCACACGGGTGAACTCAACCGTACTGATAAGCAACCCGTTTGTACTGATAACAGAAATACAGCCTTTTAATACAGTTCATTTGAAGCATTTTAGTTCTTAGCGCTTTACAACAAGGGTCGCGGTAAGGGAAAGGTGTGTTGGTAATGCGATAAGAAAAGACGCAGATGGATTTTTCCGTTTTAGGGTTCCATAGTTATTTTTGATGAAAATTGGGTGTAACAATATACGAAACCAGATACATTTTCATACGATCGTACTAAAACAAGTATCCTTATTTTGTGGTAACATAAATATTACTAAAAAGGAGAAGGTATATCCCTAACTTAGATCTTATACAAAATAAAAAAAACTATTTCTCTTCTTAGAATCAGTAGAAGATTTGGAAAGGAATATAATTTATTGCACATCAAAAATACTAACTACACATCAAATGCAGCGCAGAAGTGAGCCGGTAGGTTAGGTATGGCGAGTCGCTGAACGTACTGAAGCGATCGCCATACATAACCTTCGCGGTTATCTCAGAACTCTTTCAGTGTAGATTTTTGCCCTCTTATCAATATTCTGACCTTTTGATGTGCAATTAGTATTTTATTTTTTTGATGCGCAGTTATAATTTTTGATATGATACTATTGTTAGCATTTTAAGTATTTTCTGGTGTGTGATAAATACCACCCATTTAGAAATATAGGACTTTATTATTATTATTTCCTAGATATTTCGAAAAGTTTTTATCTGATTTTAGTCACGTTTCTTGCAGCGATGACATGATGGTAAAAAAACATGTTTCTGTTTTATAACATTATAAGGGTTTAAAGGTTTCACGTGCAATAATGAGAATGTAAGCTATCCAAAACATTAAAAAAATTCAGCAAAAAAAGCTACTCAATTTCTTATTAACAGCTTCTTTTCTTATTAGTATGCCATCTTATTCTTATACACTTTTCTATTTTTCGTCAATATATTATAAAACCGAATCCTTTCCACTGACTTTACAAAGACAGATTTCTTAAATAAGTGTGCAACGTGTGACGTCATCAACCTTATTCCCATAGGCATAATTTATTTCTTGAACGCATCCTAATATCTGGCATGGGTCTGACCATTCAACCTAATATGATGACACCACTCTCACTGTAGTCGCATTATAAAGTCAGTTCAAAATAAAGGAAAAATATATTTTTGAAATTACATACCTAAATTGATCTTATTCAAAAAGCAGACAAAAATAGCGCACTGCTGCTTACGAAATTGCAAAAATACAAAAATTAATTCGTGTAAAAAATAAAAATACACATGTAGTTAACTTTTCATAACAGTTTCAAAAAAATTACAGCTTCGTACCTAACACTCAGAAAGATTTTATTTACTTAGTAGCTGGTGTTCAAACGATGGCCGTTGGGGTCGAAAGGCGTTAGAATGTAGACCACGTACAGCAAAGCGTAGCGTAGGCTGACCTAGTGCCTGCTGGACCGACGATCTAAAGGAGGATGGAGGACCGCCAAGAGTGGCGAAATTTGGAAAAGACTTCTTTCTATCCAGCAGTGGACGAACACAGGCTGATGGATGGATGGATCAAACATATACTCATATCTCTTTGATTATGAGCAATTTTCGTATTGTTTTATGCTACGGACCCTCCAGTCTAAACTAGTTAGTATCTTAACCGTGTTTCAGGCATGTGTGGCAAACTTTTTGGGGTCAACGATTTGCACCTTGGAGTTTGAGTCATTATTATCAGTTGCTCGTGAAGGGGGGGTTATTCCGACTTTGTCTCATTTCAAAATAATTTTAAACCAATAAAAAGCTACGACTAAATTTAGAAAAAAATATATGTCATATTTCACTATTTAATATTTCGGCTGTTCGATACACGATTTCTTACATTTTCCTCGATCCAATTAAATCGCAAAGACAGGTCTAAACTATGTTCTAAATATCATTAAGTTTTGGACAATAAAACTTGTACGATAAACGTCGAGAAAAATGTGATACAAAACGGCTATCATATTAAATACCCAACCCTCTAATTCTAAAATAATAAATCAAAACACCTCAAAACCGCAAGATTTTTAAGCTGCCCGCTCTGCTAAGAAATGAAAGCGTTAGAGCAGGACAGATTTTTCTGGATAACCTCGCCTTAATAACATTGGGGAGAAAATCGTTATTTTCTGTACAATTTGGATTTTCTTTATCAGTTCTAACTCGATGTTTTGAAATAGAGTATTTTGTCCTTGTTTCAATTAAATAAATATATTCATAAAATAAATGTATATAAACTTTTAGAGCTTGTTTTTATTTTTATAATATTATAATAGCTGGGTCCGGCATCAACTGTGGCCCGGTTGGGCCCGAATATATCATAAAACATTTTTTTTGTGTGCACATGTACCTATTATAAATATATGAAGTAAATCTGAAACATCCAAGAAGTGCCTAATAAACCATACCGCTTGGGTTAAGCAACATTAATCTTATTTTGAGCTTTTCTAACAAGAAAATTCTTAGTAGATAATCCATCCATCAGCCTGTTTCGTCCACTGCTGGACATAGGCCTTTCCAGGATTTCACCACTCTTGGCGGTCCCCCTGGAAGAAATGCCCATACTCACACACGCTGGGCAGGCGGGTTGGTGAGCGCGGTGCCGAAACCCTTGCACCAGTGACGCCGCTGCCCGTCACTAGTCTGTTTTAAGGCCTGGCAATTAGGGATGGATATACCGCCATCCAAGTAGTAGTAGATAATGAAATAAAATAATATTTATTCTTAACCAACATCATAGAAAAATATTAACCAGCAGATACACAATTTGTAATTGTGGTAAATATATACCAGTGTAGTTTAACGTTGGAAACGAAGCTTAATTAATTTGTGTTATGGTTTCAAAATCAAAATCGAAATATTTATTTTGTGAAATAGATACATAAAGTATACTTTCTACAAGTCAAACAATAATTATTAATTAAACAATAATTTATTTACAATAAATATCTTTAGAATAAAAAATAAAATAAAAAGATAATGTGTTTATACTTATAAGGGAAATACATACCAAAAATATTTAGGTTGGGCTACAAAAATGTAATTTTACACCTGCATAAAATAGAGAAATCTAAGAATAAAAATATTATATATAAATGATGCAACGAACAAACAAGTTGATAAATAAATACGGGAAATACATCCAAAAAATATTAAGGTTGGGCTAGTAAAATGTAATAAAGTTATACACCTTACTTCGGACTGGAAACATCAGAAAAAGGTCTTAAACAAATAATAGCAATGCAGAAAATAGGAGACTTACTTTAGTCTAATCGTAGCTAGAATTTTAGTTACAAGTTTGTACAAATGTATGACACACAATTAATCCTCAATTTAGAATACTGTTAAATATTTAAATACAACAGAAACATATTTTTAACAGCAGCATGTATAGTTACATAAAATATGATTTATTAGATAAATTCGGGTATATGAGTCGTGTAGGTGAGTAGGATAAATGTAGATATACCTACAGATGACAAAACTTTTCTCATAATAATAAGTATTTAAAAAAAAACTACCAAGTGCAGGTCAAAAAATTATTTATGTCTAGATTATGGCACGAAAATTTGAAAATATTTTGATATTTTATTTCACCTACAAAAAATAAACAGATTTTTGTACCAAATTCCAAGAAAATGAGGCTGTGATGTGAAATACAGACGGAAGATGTCGGAAAGATGACGAAGTCTCACCATAAAGGTTCCATATTCGTCCTTTGGTTACGGAGCCTTAAAAACATTTCGCTAATTCAATTTTTAATATTTATAAATCATTGGTAATTGTTAAAATTTTCGTGGCTTTGATATGTTGGTCTAATAGAACAAATATTTCAAAATATATTTCGGGCCCTACTGCTACTGGTCCCGGCGTCAGTTGATATAATAATGACATATTTACAATGAAATGATGGCAAATAAACATGACATGGTGACAATGAGGATTAAAAAAAAGAAAATATACCTACTTTCTTAAAATACTAACTTTATGGAGACTATGAAGAGAATATGGTAGGGGTGAGGATGAGTATGTGAGTGGGGTAGATTGAGAGAGTGTTTGTGAGTGTGTGTGTGTGTGTTTTTTTTCTTTTATGTAATATTATAAAAAATAAAAAAACAAGATATAAAAGTTTATAGGTATTTATTTTTTCTAATATAACAAGTAACTTGATGACGATCGGCTCCAGCCGTTTTCGGTCATAGCGACCACTTCGACTTCTAGTCGGCACGGCGCTCTCGTGTGCCCGAAGGTACCTCATGTTGCCGATCTTCCCTAGTAAACCTCCGGGACACTAAGCACTATCTACGAAGCGAAATAAATAATACTATCCATCCATCCAAAGACAATAGGCCTTTCCAATATTTCGCCACTCTGGGCGGTCCTCCGTCCTCCTCACCCAGCCGCTACCTACAACGTCCTTCAGGTCGTCGGTCCAGCGGACACGAGGTCGGTCTACGCTACGCTTTGCTGTCTATATGTTACGGGTAAAGCCCGAAGTCGGGTAAAGGCCGAGAAAAAGTCAAAAATAGGTGCGACGACGAGCGAAGCAAGGAGGAGCCTGTTAGGTTGACATGTTAATAAACATTGGGCGCCGAGCGAAGTGGAGCGGAGCGAGACGACCCCCGAAGTTGTGTATAAGATTACCCGGGTAAACCTAGGTTTACCCTATCTTCTAGCTTTACCCGTAACATATATAATATACTCATAATCGTAATAATACGCACTTAACAACGATTCTTGATCTAATAGTTAATTACAAGTAAAATCTAAATCTAATCAAGTAATGCAGAAACATTTCATCAGCAAACCAGTTTGTTATCAATCAAACTCAATCAATAAACTGACTGACCGATTTTTTACTTACTCTGCAACTTTTCCACGTTATGTATGATTGACGTTAAAAGGTACTACATATTCAAATAATTTCTTACAATACTTAAATTTGTTTCAATTAATATTTTCCAGTTTGTAATGCACTCGAAATACTTAATATTTAATGAAAATCATATCGAAATTTTACAGAAATATCGCTTCTAAAGATTTCATCTAATCATGAGTTACTAATCTCCCCCGACAACACAGTCCACCTTTTGTCCATCCTTCCTCATCCTTCACATCATCAACAGATGCTGCATTGTTCTTCTACACCAGGGTTTCTTAAACTGTGGTCCATGGACCCCTTGGGGGTCCGTGACATGAGTCCTAGGGGTCCACAGCCACACAGTTCACTCTTAACATATATATAACTAGCTTTTGCCCGTGGCTCCGCCCGCGTGTTATTCGGTTTAACGACATCCTTTTTTCCGGAATAAAAAGTAGCCTTTATGTTAAGTTAGGGTATAAGCTATATCCATTCATAATTTCATCCAAATCCGTCCAGCCGTTTTAGCGTGAAATAGTAACAAACATGCACACAGACACAAACTTTCTCATTTATAATATTAGTGTAATGTGATTAACTCAGTATCACGAATCGAAACCACAGTATCTTTTCCATGAACTTAAATTTAATGAAGTCAGCGCTCTATTTTCGTTTCCTAAAATTTTCTTCGACAGGGGTTCGTGGTATATTTGAAATTATGAAAGTGGTCCGTGGCTACTAAAAGTTTAAGAACCACTGCTACACCATCCAATTTGCATAACCCTGCGATGCAACGAACACAAGGATCTGCTTGTCCACTCATCCAACTCAAAATGACCCATTTCAATTTCGCAATGAGCCCTTTCAGACTATGCGAAATTTCCCACTATCCGTAACAAAAGATCGTCTAAGACTTCTATGACCAAAGGGTTCTTCTCTTCGTACAATTTTTATGGGAAAGTAAAGCTTAGTTCGCTCTATTTTTTTGCATTGTCCGAATGGCACAAAAGATCGCCTTTGGCTATGTTTATTTGATTTTAATATAATAGAGCACATAAAGGGATATGACTGTACTAGTTTTGGTTGAATTTCGTATATGGAACAGCCGTTGGAAAAAATAACGGCTGGACATGAGCAATAACGGTCAACTAATTAACCGATAAAGAAATTGAGCTTCTCTTTCCCGCCTAAATGCGAAGTGACTCAAAAAATTCACGAAAATCTAGTTTCTTTTCAACGTACAAATAGCGCAATAAAAGCTTACAAATTGCGACACAAAACATCAGTAAATCAAGTCTGAAAGCGAAAGGTTATCGCGATTTTCCGAAGTACAACCGTTAAGTTGGCCGATCCCGTTTTAATCGTCAATTTCTTGTGCCTGACCCACCCTGCGCAGGTAGTGGACCCGTGCTGACCCCAGACAAAGCCGGGTCAGGACAACCCTTTACGCCAATTTAAGCAACCCGAAATCACTACACCGTGAGCGATGGGGTCAATCCCGCGTCGCCAATGACCTTACTGACCCATTCTTTAGAAAACTACCCCTTTCTTACAAGGCATTATTTGTAGTCCCTTTTGCGAATCTATTCTATTGTTCACGATCCATTCTGTTCTGATTTTTCGGACATCTATCGGTGAAATTTTTGCAGGTTCTGACGTGGGAATCGGTCTACTTTTTTGTCTGTGCGAAATGTAACGTCCTTTTGGACAAAAGTCTTTCGGGCGTATGGGAATGGCGATTCCTTCGTTGTCTTGTAGACAAAGGAGTGGACTCTTTTTAATGATTTGTCTTTGTATTTAGTAGGTGCTTTGATACAGTTTTTGTGTGGGTCATCGGTGACCGTTGGTAACGGATTTCCCGATAGTATTTAAGGTGGTGGCTCAACGGTTAGGATTCATACAGTAGCAACGATTTGCTATGGAAGTACCTACATCACAATAAAAAGGCGGCAAAATTTTTATGCTCTTTCAGAACCCAACTGAGCGACAAGTGTCTTGAATAGTCTTGATCTCTAGCTTGTTTTTTTAATAAACATAATAGATAACAGGATGAATAAAGGTTCGATTTATCTTATGATAATGGCAAAGATAAGTTTTCATTCGCGTTTATCTGTTACCGTTTTTTTTATGTATCGTTAAGTTTCATGAGCTTAGTGAATGAATAAATCCAAACATCTACATATTCTACATCCACTACAATAAGATGATTTGATTTCATTTCGTGTACCAAATGATTTGTACTTTGTAAGCTTGACATAAAATTGGGTTTGCGACCAGTCGATTCCGGCACCAGCTCTACCACCAAATATATAAGTAGTACATAAAATAAATACAAATATTAAAAACTCATGATATATTCGGGTTTACGTTTCAATCCCATTGGTCATTGTTGAGAAGACGAAGATATTAGTTTGAGGTAGAGACATTATTCGTAACGATTATGGTAGTTTTACAGCTCCCTTCATCAAGTGTTAATATTTTTAAATGCAGCTGACGGGCAGGAAACTTCAACCTTTTCCTAGGATATTTATTTTAATATCGTCATCTTCTAAAAGTCACAGCCATCAGAGCTAAAGGTGGTTTAAATTGCGTTTATGGCTGTAACGACCCTTGTAATTATGTTTTATTATATCGCGGTTTTAAGGGCTATTCTTCGATTTGAGCTAAATTCACAACTATGGAAAATACAATAATTTTGAAGCTACTAATTTAAAAATCTGTTTTATACATTACTAGCCTTTTGCCCACGTGCTCTGCCCGTGCAAAAACAGTAACAAAGTTGAACAAGATGTATAACACCTTCATAATTTGAATTTCGAAAAACTTTTTCTTAGCTGTTGCTTACATTGTCCCCTGTTCATTTATTACATAAGGCGATTTGGGGAGGGAGGGGGTCCGAACAAGTCTTTGTTTTCTTACATGGGTGTGGGAGGGGGTCTAGGTTGTTCTTACGTAAGATCACAAAAGTAAGCAAATAATTCATTTTCAATTCTGATTCACATTTTCAGTAAAACATGTGTTACCGATTCATATTAAAAAGTTACTTTTTTATAACATAAACCAACGCGTTTATATGTTTTTTGCAACTTTTCTCTGCAATTTTGGTAGAGGGGGGGGGGAGGTTCATGCATCCAAGTCTTATATTTTCTTACGTAGGGGAAGAGGAGGGGGGTCAGAAGTGGTTAAAATTGTCTTACGTAATAAATGAACAGCCCATTGCTATTGTCGTTTATTATTTTATTCACAGGTAACGTTAGAGTTAGGATTACATATATTGTTTTAAACATTGTATATAAATAATAAAAGAATATCCTTTTTCATGGAGTTATAATTTTTGGTAATTGATAATTAAAATATTGTATCTCAAATATTTCTATTGCATTGAATATACTTGTAAAATAATTGTGATAATTTTATAATTTAATGTTTTAAACATTTATTATTAATCGGTATCCATTCAGGGGGTTCATTTTCAACCTGTATATGTTGTATAAAGATAGCGAAAACCGCTTTTAAAAAAGAAATTATTTTCTGTTAATACCAGGCTAGGAAAAAAAATCCTTGTTTCGCTCATCGTCGCACCTATCTTTAACTCATTGTTAAAAGAATTTTGTGGAATGTCTGCTTTTAAAATAAAATGTCAACACATTAAAACAGAATGTCAAGATTAAACCTCTACATCAGAATATCATATAGAAAACAATATTTGAATTTATATCTAAAATAGATTCATAAATTAGGAAAAGAATCTAACCAGGTCCAGTGTAAGGTACTTCGTAAAAACTTTTGATATACATAGGCTACCATTCAATAAAAATATTATAAGATATATTAAAAGATTGATGCTCTATGTTGTCACCTCCTGAGAGAACATTGTAATTTAACAATAATAGAAAATATTAAAACCACTAGTATTTACGTGACCATGTACTTTTAACGATATTATGTGTTTAACGTTTTCTAATTATTTTCGCCTGAAGATGTCGATAAATCGATGAAACCGGTAGCTTCTTCGTTCTTAACAAGTATATATTAGTGAAACAATGTGCAAGTAGTTTTAATATTTTTCTATTATTATATTAAAATAAGTTCTTGTATAGAAAGTAGAAGGTACTCTCTCACACACATCGTGCGCTGCGGTGGGTGCGCGCGCGCCGCAGATAGGGGTGCGGGCGTGGGGTGCACCTGTGTGCTGAGTTGTACACCACTTGATACTTTAAAACTTAGTTATTATTATACACATTCATGAAGAAAATCACAAAAACCTTCCAATCCGGATGGTTTTGATTACTTTTATGTTGTTGGCCACGTGACCTTCAAGCTTTACCGGACAAAAGGAGCTGGGGAACGCCGAGAACGTTGCTGGTGATGATGATGTTGAAGTGAAGTTATTCCATCATTTCCCATTGCTTGGAGCTTTGGTATCCTAATGTCCCAGGGGCATTTCCTCTTCAAATATTTAGCTTCTTTCTTTCAATGAATCTAAGTATGTCTGAGCAGGTGGTCTAAAGGAGGTAGAGCTGATGCCGGGCTCGACTGTGGAGGTACCACCATCTTACTCGCAAATCCTCCCGAAGTTATTCGGGGCAGAGTAAGAGAACAGCTCTCAGGCAAAACCAGGCGGCCCACCATTGCCTGGGACCGATGGATGGCGGTATATCCCTCCCCAATTGCCGGGCCTTATATAAAACAGACTGGCGGCGGGCAGCGGCGTCATTGGTGTGAGGGTTTCGGTACCGCGCTCACCAAACCGCCTGCCCAGCGTGTGTGAGTATGGGCATTTCTTCCAGGAGGACCGCCAAGAGTGGTGTAATCCTGGAAAGGCCTATGTCCAGCAGTGGACGAAACAGGCTGATAGATGGATGGATGTCTGAGCAGTACATAAGATACTTGAGATCTTGGTCATCACCAAGTGTCTCCCATCTCAGGCTAGAATAAATAAAACAGAGCGAGAATTTTAACCTACAGTCAATTTTTTATGAAAATTCTTGAATTATCCTTAAAATATTCCAGGGACACTAATTCCGGGAGCTTTTAACTATTTTTTCAGTACAGAAGCGAAAGAGGTCTGGCAGGATCGTAGCAAATGAAGACCTCTGTCTCTGTCTAGTCTCTGTCTAAAGTAGACAGGCAACGTTGCAACCAAACATCAATAATTCCCAACCTAAATTTTCAAGGGCGGATTAGATTAAACAATGAAAACTATAAAGTATCAAGAACTGTTGTCGAAGTGACCGCACAAAGTAACTTCTTTAATCTTGATATAAAAATAAAAAATGAATAACAAGACAACATGCGCCGGACGGTTAAGACGTTGAGAGGAAACGACAGAGATTACAAACTTTTGGTAACATTTTGAAGCTTGCACATTCATTATTAAAATAATGTAAGAGCATATAATAATTTAACTTTTTAATACCTATTTCACGACTAATACTGTTAGAAAGTTATAATATACATCGTCAGCGCTCTGAGGAGGTGTTAAACGTGTTTCCGAGTATGGAGTGTGAAATGCAACTCACAGTTCGCACACGTACGTCCACTTTTCACCGACAATTATTACGTCCCAGCGTCATGGGTGAAAAGGGAAAAACGAGCCTTCCTAAGCGCGCAGACCGAATTAAAATTTATATTTTATTTTTATTAATAATTTACATACATAAACAGCATTCGGGTGATAATTAGTACATTTTTATTCATTAAATCTCTTGAGATAAAGGCGAATAAAACTTGTGAATTTTTCAGCTACGAAATATACCTCAACTCGATTCGAACCCGCAATTTCTAGATAAGTGGTCGAGATGTATGCGTACAACCCACTAGACCACAGATATAAATTAAAATAAATAAGGAGAGAAATTTTAATGTACACAATACAGCCTCAAGGTTGGGTAAACCTGGCGCGGGGGGGGTTGCGGCACCTGCACTAGCACGTGCCGTCCCGCGTTCCCCTCTCTCCCCCGACCCCCGAAGGGGACTTCCGCTGCATCCGGGGCGCGATGCAGGCTCTTTGCGGCTTGCAGGCTGACTTACTTTCTTCTTCCCGCATACTAGCTCAAAGACTTACTAAACCGTGTGAATGAATTTGATTGTATCAATCAAAATAAACATACATAAATACGGTCTGTTGACCAAGTGAGGTATCCACTATCCACCCTTCAATGGAGAATCGTTGATTACTAAATTAATAATAATGATTGTAATACTTTCTATTCAGCTAGGATTTTGTGTTTGACTCAGGTACACATACCTGAATAAGTAAAATAAATAATAAATGCGGGGGATACCTCACAAAAAATTAACTGTACATACAAACATAGATAATCGAAAATTATAATGCATGTTCGTGGTATATTATATCTATATACTAATAATAAAGTAGTAAAAAATTCGTGTCAGTACATTGAATATTTTCGCGAAATTTTAAATTATTTTTTAAAATTTTAAAAATGGTTATTGGTACTGTACTTAGGGCCGAAACAACAATTTTTAGAATTTTTTCCGTCTGTCTGTTCTGTTTTAACTCGAGAACCACTAAACGGATTTCGATGCGGTTATTTTTATTATCATTTTAGTGACTCTGGAAACGGAGCAAAGATTGAATAAACGCTTTTATAACTCGAGAACCCATCAACGGATTTGAATGCAGTTTTCTTTATTATCATTGTAGTCACCTTTATTAACACATCGACTATAAGGTGTGTTCATAAAATAACGCCCAAGCCGGAAACGGGTCGAAGATTGAATAAATGCTTTTATAACTCGAGAACCAATCAACAGATTTGAATGCAGTTTTCTTTATTATCATTGTAGTCACCTTTATTAACACATCGACTATAAGGTGTGTTCATAAAATAACGCCCAAGGCGGAAATGGGGTGAAGATTGAATAAATGCTTTTATAACTCGAAAACCAATCAACAGATTTGAATGCAGTTTTCTTTATTATCATTGTGGTGGTCAACACGTAAACTATAAGGGGTGTTCATAAAATAACGCCCAAGCTGAAAACTGGGCAAAGATTGAATAAACGATTTTATAACTCGAGAACCACTCTACGGATTTGCATGCGATTTTCTTTATTATCATCGTAGTTCCCTGGTCAACACATGGACTACAAGGGGTGATCATAAAATAACAACCCCCTATGGTGAACACCCCCTATACCTTATGTGTTGACCGGGGTCACTACAATAATAATAAAAAAAACCGCATCCAAATCCATTCAGTGGGTCTCGAGATATAAAAGCGTTTATTAAATCTTTGCCCTGTTTCCGGCTTGGGCGTTATTTCATGAACACTCTTATATCTTATGTGTTGAACATGGTTACTACAATGATAATAAAAAAAACTGCATTCAAATTCGTTCAGTGGTTCTCGAGTTATAAAGCATTTATTCAATCTTTTCCCCGTTTCCGGCTTGAGCGTTATTTTATTAACAACATTTTAAGCCTATGTTTGACTAGGGTCACTATAATGATAATGAAAAAAACTCATTTATTCACCGTTATTTTATTTTTCAAATTCGTTCAGTGGTTCTCGAGTTAAAACGGAACATACAAACTGACAGACTAAAATTCTAAAAATTGTTGTTTTGGCCTCAGTACAGTACCAATAACCCATTTCATTTAAAATTTCGCGAAAATCTTCAATGTACAGACACGACTTTTTTAGTACTTTATTATTAGTAACTATAGATTATTTTAAAAGTTGCAGCCCTCTGAAGATTTTCGTAAAATCCAAAGAAATCATGGTCACCCGAAGAGATGAGATAATTAGATCGCGCGAAGTTATTTTTATTATTGATCCCACTATTTTGGACTATTTTCAACTTTTTCCATATGGGAATGGCAATAAGGCTTACCATAAATTTTATTTCCAAGTAACATTTTTTATGTCGCCGGTGACTGGCCGTTCAGATAAGATTTTTTAATTTATGTGTTATAATTTATGTGTTTATAATTTTGTACATTTTTGAATTGTGTCATTCATGATAGTTCTTTTCGTTTGTCAACAGTTTGTTTTCTCAAAAATATAATTAAAGAAAATATTTTTATTTCCTTGCGCCTTGGCCCTTTTCCTATTAAAAAAGTATCAAAATACATGAAAAAATTTAATTGTTATTACATTTAAAATGTGTTCTACTAACGTTTCTTAATAACCTCTAAAATTATCGGGGTTTGCTTGAAAGTCAGCCTGTATTTAGAATAAGTAGTCCGAAGAAAAAAATAAGAATAAAAAGTAACGTAAATTAACGCAAAAGCAACATGTCGTAACACCAGCAAGGAGTAATTCGTCGTTACGTCTAAGGGTTCCGCACATGTCGCGTTATCGACAAAGGAACCCTATTTAGAACCACCCTTACGTGACCGAAGGAAGTTACGAATTACCAGACGGTTATTAGAGCGAGTCTTATAAGGCACTCTGTAATTAGATGAATTTCATCCCATCAAAAACATTTCATATAAACTCGGTCGACAAGACTCAGAAGCTCATAACGCTTTCACGTTTAAAAAGTTATCAGATCTCATGTAGAGCCAAGCCAACCCTAACTCTACAAGGCCTAACTCTACAAACCCTACATCTTCGTCAAAAAGTCTGTCTTGGCGGTTTCGCAGCCGTCAAACAAACACTCCCATGGACTCATAATATTTTGTCATGCAATATTTCCATGAATTTTACTATGAGGGTTCGTTTTAAAAAAACAAATAAATGAAATGCCGCTTTCTAAAAAGAAGAAAGAAAAGTTTCCGCCTAAGTCCTTTAACTAAGTATGTTTTGTTTTCTTTTATTAAAACTAGAAATTTCCTTGTTCACTTTGTAACATGTGCAGTTTTTGATTATTATTAATGTTGTTTTCAACGATTTTTACTTGATTTTTATATTTGTTAAGCCCGATGTCAATTGTTATATTTATTTTTAATGCATGGTTTTTCTTTTTTGTCTTGACTACCTGCAGTTATGTTAAATCAGGGCAGGCTGGAAAACAGCGTTGTGAAGATGATCTTTTTCACTTTTTATTGTCAACTACTTTATAACTGTATAATATGTATAAATAATTGTGAGACAGATAAATTATATTCTATTCTATTCTATTCTAAAATATGACGAAACGCTTCGAGAAAAGGTACGTAGTGCCCCGCTTCGTTTGGCTCGCTTGTTGGGGGGCACATCATATCATATAATGCACTCTGTAATTAGAAGAATTTCTTTCTTATTTATTTTATTCTCATATTAGTGGTGAACGAGCTTTTGATGAACTTTCTTCATGTGTTTCCAAGTTTTATCCAGTGTTGTGCCGGAGCCTGAAAGCTAAATCTGTCGATTAAACCTTTTCGACCGTAAAAACCCGTTTTATCTGTCGAACACCACATATTTTTAACTCGAGTTTCAGAAATCTCATTTCGACTGTGTCTTTGGAAATGCCCTCCAGTACCGTGAATAATTTGGATAGTGTAAGTTGCTTCTAAGTAGGTCAGAAGAAAACATATGTATGCTAGACAGGTGTTTTTATGTTGCCATTAATTTAACTTGACCCGAATTATTTCCAAAAAGTGTTCCTGCTTTCACTTTTCCAAGTTCCACAGAGTATGGCATAGGCTAGGAAAAAATGTTATTACACTTCGAACACAAAAAGGCCAATGTCAAATACTTTATTAGGTACCTTTTGATTGAGGCGATTGTTGGTTAACTAATTGACCTATTTATCTAGGATGCGTAATACTAATAATTACGCGCGAAACAGCAGATCGGAGGGTTTTTAGCTAATACTGAAATATTTGTAGGGAAAAAAATATTGGATTTAAGGAGAAAACCTTTACATTTCTATCACCTATTTTATGAAAAAAAAATCAAGTCGATCTCTTAGCCGCGTTCTTGAAACGAACGTTTTAAAACCAAAAAAAAGCGGGTGGAAAACATTTTTTTTATATAAAAGTATAAATCTTAGTACATTGTTTATAAGTAGATCACCTAGATAAAAAAAACAATAAATCAATTATATTTGTTTCAATATTAAGATAGCCCAAATTTCTTCAAAAGAACCCTCGAAAATCTGGCTTTGTTCATGCTCTAGGCTCAGGTACAGCCTTAAAACTAAGGACAGTATGAACATTATCTTTCTTGAAACCATCAAAAAGTAATTTAATATGTTTTTTTCCTGTGCCATTATTATGATTAGGTGGTAGAGCTGATGCCGGGCTCGACTGTGGAGGTACCACCATCTTACTCGGAAATCCTCCCGAAGTTAAGGACAGCTCTCAGGCAAAACCAGGCGGCCCACCATTGCCTGGGCCCGATGGATGGCGGTTTATCCATCCCCAATTGCCGGGCCTTATATAAATTAGACTGGTGACGGGCAGCGGCGTCACTGGTGCAAGGGTTTCGGCACCGCGCTCACCAACCCGCCTGCCCAGCGTGTGTGAGTATGAGCATTTCTTCCAGGAGGACTGCCAAGAGTGGCGAAATCCTGGAAAGGCCTATGTCCAGCAGTGGACGAAACAGGCTGATGGATTATTATGATGTAAAGATATTATAGTTACCTATCAGAGTGACGATTTGATAGACAACATTAATCACTGGGCTCTATTAATATACACAATGATTATTCCAAAAGACAGCTTTATAAATTTAAAGTAATGCTTGAACATAGGGATATGCCTTCTTTGTTTCATTTGTCAACGAAGCATCTAATCTTTGTCATCGTTATTTCACCCATAATGTCACACCGTAACCCAGTTAAATTTTGAAACACCTTTAATATGTCTAAAACTAAAGTAAGAAACCATTTTTGGCATCAGTATCACGTATATTTACCTCTATTACGGAAGTTGTGGACCAAACCAAACCCTATCTAGACTAGTCAGCTCTTGAAATATCTTATCCATTCCTTCCAAAAGAAGCTAAGCATTCTTCAGGAGAGAGTAAAAGGCACGAGCCATGGCGGCAGGTGCTACGGTGTCACCCATTTTTGGAGAAAGCGGCTCGGACTTCGTCCTTCAACATCCGAAATTAAACCTTAAGAAACAGCATATGTTTGTTCTGCAAATTAAACCGTTTTTGAAGATCCAAACATATCGAGTTATGATTAGTTCTATCGTCAAAGACAATTAGAAACTTATAACTTTACTTGTTCGATAACAAAGGCGCTTCAACAATCAAATTTATTATTATGATGAAGATTTTTATCAAATAATCAAAATATCTCTTACTTTTTGACTCTTCATTAACCATGTGTATTATAACAAAATATATAGGCTTCTTCAATACCTGCCACTCTCTCTCCTCTCCAGCAACGATTTAACCTCTTAGTACGACAGGAGATCATAATACGACAAAGTGCCTTATCAATACCAGAAAAAAAACTGATGTTTCACAAGGAGGCGTCCTAGGCCCCTTGTTTTTCAATTCATATATGCACATTAAGTACCAGCTTTTACTTCCGAAGACCCCGGCAGCTCTATAATTGGCAGTGCGAGGTGAGAGTAGAGGCACGTGCTGCGGCAGGTGAGGCGCCAGGTGTCCTCGCTCCACGACCAGATCTGATTGGACTTACGCAATACGAGGGACCGCATGTGCTTCTCTATAAATAGGTATTCATTGGAAATGGTTGCGTTCGTTTTGGTGGATTCGATTAAATATTGCCATCAAAATTCGAATGGTCCAGAATATCATAACAGCACCCAATTGTCGATTTTTTTGAAAAGAATAGTCTTTTTATGGTCATATAAAAGTATACATATTTTTTTCTCCTTAAAATACAAAAGATATACATGAAAATATTCAGGAACTGAATAAATAGCTTTGATGACGTAATAGTCATGTCATTTAGGCACTACAGGAAATAGACCATTGCCCACAAGAAAAAAAAAGTAATAACAAAACCGTCGTCTGTTTTTTATTTTCAGTAATCCCTTCTCCAGTTTTTATCCCCTAAATTTTTTTTTCATTCTTTCTTTACGTCAAGGAACTCTCCCTAATGAGCCTAAACGGTATGTACGTCACATTCCCACTTCTCCAATCTAAATTTCAATAAATAATTTCGTTATAAAAAATACCACCTGAAAGTTAAAGAACAGTTTGTATCTTCATGATGTAGCCTATATTTTCAGAAAAAATATACAAAAGGGCCTGTTACAATTTATGGTTGGTTCGAATTGATCAAACTTTAATATATCTACGAAACTTTGAATTAAACCCTTTTTGGTAATTCATATCGTCGCTGAAACAATAGATAACGGTGCAGATGTCGCTTGAATTAAGAAAAGTTCTTTAAATCACTAAAGGTCAATTTAAAACAAAAAAATGACTTACACATAAACTGTGTTATGTTATAGTCATACTGTTCGTGGATTTCAACTTCATTAAGTTTTTTGATAAAATCTGCCCCATGTTTATTATTCGATATTAAATGTGACTTTCATTTATATTGCCAAATTCATACTGGAGACTCGGTGAGTGGACAGGACCAAGGTTCAATTACCGAGACTCCGGTATGAATTTGGCTATATAAACGAAACTCTCCTTATATAAGATCGGCTTCATAATTCATCTTCACGTTATATATAAAGTATAACTAGCTTATTATAAGTGCAAGAAAAAGAAGGAACAATCAATTGAAAACATAACCTCAAGAGAAGCAAGGAGGCTTAGAAGGAGGTCATTGACAGAGAGAACAGATGCGCCGACATCTGCCGGCACCGGCACCCTAGCAGCGCGCGCTAGGGAGCGACGCGCTCCGATGACCCTAACGTCTTGTGGACCTCCAAGTGTCCTGCACTATTGTTTCTGCTAAAAACGTTGAGCAGGATGAGAATAAAATGGTTATATTTAACGGGAACCATATGTATGGATGTCATAAATTAAATAAACAACCATTTTACGGTTCCGTACACAAAGGTGGTAGAGTTGATGCCGGGCTCGACTGTGGAGGTACCACCATCTTACTTAGACGAATTCAAGCTAAATACTGGTAAAGGCGGCAAGGGATCATTCGACCAGATGCGCAGACATCTGCCGACAACAGCCAGCAGCTCAAACGGGGAGTGCGCGATGCGCTCCGCTGGGCCCAACGTCTTTTACTTATCGTACGAGTACCGACATGTTGTAATTGAGCTTATAGGGGGATTATCGACAATGCCCTAAATATGTACAAACAGTCCCTATAATACAAACAATGACCTAATATAGTACCTCATACACACGTGACGGGTTTTGACAAAGAATATTTATTTATTTATTTATTTATTTATTTGGACCACCAACATCTAGTACATAAATACATACGTTGTTTAGCGAGTTATAAGTTGTAGGGTATATGTCTAGACAATTATAGGCGGACACAGCATGCAAAATGGATGCAGATTATACATTATTAAATTACAAAATTATCATGATTACATATTAAAACAATTCAATACAAATTTTGCACATGAAATATTTAAACACAATTATTATGCCAGAGATTATGTAAGTAATAAAATATAGTAAAACGGAAAAAAAAAATTAAAGATATTAATAGGTTAATTATATATACAATTATAAAAGAAAATCCTAACAAAAAAAAAATAACAAAGCGAAAGAAGTTATGATGCTATTCATAGGCTGATTTAAAAATGTTCGACAAAATAGATTTTTTAAAATGATGTTTATTACCATTAAACAAGTCAAGATGATGTGAGTGTTTATTGAGTAGAGCTGATAGCCTATTCAACGGAGAGTAATGTTGGCCCAAATTAGTCTTGGATGGCGCTGGTCTCAGAACCATAGCTCTGCGAGCACTCCTGGGAAGTCTTATTGGTATGTTAAATTGCAATTTCGATAATAGCTGGGGACAATCAATTTCACCAATTGCAAGCTTCCGAAGAAACTCCAAGTCAAGCAAAGTTCTACGATCTGACAGGGAGTGCACTCGGAAATGCTTTAATCTATCCACATATGATGGAAGCTTTTTAGCCATTCCACAAGAGTAAGATAAGTGCCACAAGAACCTTTTCTGTAGACGTTCGATACGGAGTATGTGTTTTTGATAGTGGGGGGTCCAAACCACGCTGCAATACTCCAAATTACTCCTTACCAAGGAGTTAAACAGGAGTATTTTTGTGGCTGGGTTGTGGAAAATTTTGGCGTTGCGTATTACAAATCCTAACATTCTTGACCCCTTATTTATAATGTTATCCATGTGTTCTATGAACTGAAGTTTTGAGTCAAAAATTACACCCAAGTCTCTAATGCTTTTCACATTTTGAAGTGTGGTATTGTCAATGTTATAAGGATTACCAATAATGCTATGGTTCCGTGTAAAAGATATGGAAGAACATTTTTTTAGGTTGAGTGTCATCTTGTTTTTTACACACCAATAAGCAACTCTATTTATATCCTCTTGAAGAAGCTCCGAATCATACAATGAAGTGATAGTTTTTGTCATTTTGAGATCATCGGCAAAGAGGAAAGCCTTGGAATGCTGGAAGCAGTTAACTATGTCATTAATAAAGATGTTGTATAACAGAGGTCCCAAGTGCGAGCCTTGAGGAACTCCTGAAGTTACCGGAAAAGCGTGAGATTGGTAGCCATTAACGACCACATTAGAACTACGACCCTTCAAGTATGATGTGAGCCAATTAAGCAAGGCGCCAGTAATACCGTAAGATTTAAGCTTTACAATAAGGATCGAATGGTTCACCTTATCAAAAGCCTTGCTGAAATCTGTGTATATAACGTCAACTTGTTGATGATTGTCTACAGCTATGACCAGTTCCTGTAAATATGACAACAAATTGGTATTTGTAGACCGATTCTGCATAAAACCGTGCTGATGGTCAGTCAATTGCGGTTTGAAGTGATTGCTTAAAAATGGGCAAAGCAAGGCTTCAAAAAGTTTACCGAAGGTTGACAAGACCGATATAGGCCGATAGTTTAAGACAACGCCATCGTCGCCGGACTTTAGGATAGGTACGACTCGAGATAGCTTCCACAGCTCGGGAAAGACTCCCGCTTGCAAGGATTTGTTAAAAATTATATACAGAGGCAACACAAGAGACTTTGCACAGTTAACCAGGAAAACAGGTGGAATGCCATCAGGTCCTGATCCCTTAAAGATGTCAAGTCTTTTTAAGCCTTTCAATATGGATACTTCCGTCAAATTAATGCTAGTCAACATATTGCTTGTCAAATAATGCTGTGTAGGAGTATTCGGGGCTTGACACTCTGTTTCGTAAACCGACGCAAAATGTGACGCAAAAAGGTCACATATGGTTTCACCGGTTTTAGCGATTTTATGGCCATTAGTCATTGTAGAAGGGTAGTTACTAGATTTTTTTCGTTTTGCTTTGATAAAAGACCAAAAATACTTTGGGTTAATTGCAATTTTTTGTTCAATGTCAGCGATATATTGTTTATAACAAATACTAGCCCGGTCATCACAAGCCTTAGACAGTGACCTTAATTCTTCTTTATCTAATGGATTATTGTATTTTTTGACCAATTGCCTCTTTTTATATTTATTTTTTAAGAGTTTAACTAAGTCCCTAGAAAACCAAGGCGGATATTTACTTTTTATTAAATTACTTCGTTTGGGTACGTGCTTCTCGATAATTTCATGCAATATGGAGTAAAAACATTTAACCATCTCATCAACACTTCCACAGGAATCTAGCTTGGCTCTCCAAGAAATCTTATCCAACTCGAAAGCAACTTTCCTATAATCTGCTTTAAAATAATTGGGAGTTATTCGACGAACTGCTGCCAAAGTATCGGAAAGTTTAAAACACAGAGATGCCTCTAAAGGAGGGTGAAAGTCGTCGATGGAACTTAGTGGACTGCAAGATTCTGTTACATCAAGAATGGGGACGTTACTTAAAATTAGATCCAATATTGTATTTTTAAAGTTCTTAATCAGATTACGCTGAGTGAGACCATTAAGCAAAATAAATTCTAAAATTTGTTTAGCCATTGACGAATTTTTACAATTTAGCGAACCCGTTGGAGACCACTCTATACATCCTAAATTAAAGTCGCCCAAGATAACTACATTTACTATAGTCTCCATGGCTTTATTTGCATTATCTAAAAAGTGTTCTAAAATGTGTTTCTTTACTGGGGGCGGTAGGTAAACACCACATATGTAGATAACTTCATCTTTTTTACAAGTCTTGACGTCGATACTGATCCATAAATCTTCACACTTGCTCTCAAGGCAAGGGATACGACGTGAGTTATATTTTTTCAATATAGCAATGAGGACACCTCCTCCAGTTAATTTATTATTATGAAAACCTGTATCTTCCCGATCACGTCTGTATACTATGTATCGATCATCGAATATTTCCGAGCTAAGCAAACTACCCGGAAGCCACGACTCTGTAAAAACAACAACATCAAAATCATTGCATAATACATTGGTAAAAACATCATGTGTCTTAGTTCTTATACCACGAACATTTTGATAGTAAATTTTGAGAGGACCTATGGACATAAAATTATAGTCTATAACAATAACATATAATAAAAACACAAACTAACTATAACTAACAGCTTACACTGAGAAACAAATAATATTATTACGTTAATGTCTTAGTGGTAGCAAGCTTTTTCAAAGAGTCCATGTCTCTAATAAGCACGTAACTGGATGTGTCACTATATCTCATAAAAACCTTGCCTTGTTTTGTCCATACATATTTGTAGCCGAGTTGCTTTCTTGCAAGTCTAGCAGCTGCGTGAAGAGCCTTGTTGCTCGGCGTTAAGTGTTCCACGACGTATATTGGTTTTTGGTCTCCTCCGATACCCAAGTGTGAGGAATTAAGTTTGTCCTTGGGTTTGCTACGATTGTATTTCATAGAGGAAGCCAAGAAATCGTCCTATGATATAAATATAATATGAATATAAATGTAAATAATAATAATAATTTAATATAATCTACATAAGGTGACTTTCGTTCATGTAGCCAAATTCATGCTGGAGACTCGGTAAGTGGTCAGGACCATAGTAAAAAGTCGTGTCTGTACATTCTGAATATTTAAGCAAAATTTTAAATTAAATGGGTTATTGGCACTGAGGACCAAACAATTTTTTATTTTTTATTTTTCTGTCTTTCTGTCTGTCTGTATGTATATTCCGTTTTAACTCAAGAACCACTCAATGGATTTGGATGCGGTTTTTTTTATTATCATCTTAGTGACTTTAGTCAACACAGAAGCTATAGGGGGTGTTCATAAAATAACGACCAAGCTGAAAACGGTTCAAAGACTGATTAAACGCAGGCGTAGCTGCGGGCAAAGGCTTAGTCTTGAAATAATGGACAATGGAATAAACTGGCTGATCCTAGGAAAATGGAATTTGGATGATTCCTTGTTTGACGTAGACAGCAGAGTAGAAACAAAACAACATGTAGGTGCCCCCCTCACCCCTGCAGACATACCCACCCCTCGGCCCAATGTCCGGACGGAACGGAAGGTAATCTGAGAGATGTGTGAAGCCTTACTGGAAACCGCATCACTTCCATCTAGTACTGTCCGCCCGAGAAACACTTGTTCACTCTAAAGCTGAGATTCAGAGTGCATTTTGAGCCTAATCTCTCAATGATTTTCAACGTAAACAAGACCAATTCATAGCTGAGATTGTAATTTTATCACAGTTATTTCTGTGAATTATAAGCGGAATCTTTTAATTCATTATTTTGTAATTTTGTGAGTTATATTGCATTTATTTTAACTGAAATAATTAAGCTTTTTAACTTAAGAAGTTAAATAAATATATATAGTTTCATGCGTTTGTCCATGCTTTAGTATTAAGATGTTTATATTCCATTATAATATTTAGGTTTATAAATGTATTTTTTAAAAAAGGCAGTTAATATATGAGAGCTGTGTAGTTCTAATTTATATTAATCTGATAAAAATATAAAACAATTGTTATGTATAAAATCGGAGTAAGTATTTACATAGTTGGAGCCCATTAAATTTAAGCAAAAAAGTCGGCTTCTTAAATATTAGGTTTTGAAAATTTAGAATGATTCGTAATGACCAAGAACATTTTGTGACTTTGTAGATACTAATTATGTTGAAGGTTACTATAAGAAACAGACTTGACGATTATTGATTCTTAATAATAAGCACTGGCTTAAGTTGCAGTCTACGAGAAAATAAATACATTATTAAGCTGTATTTGTTGCAAAATATCCTTTGACGAAAGATGTAGAAACTCACAGATTTGTAAATCAAAGTATCGGAGATATAAATCTAGAAGACATTACGTTTAGATTTTTGCGACTAAAAAGGTACAAGAATTGGCTCAATTTTGACATTAAAATATTTTAATAGGAGGATTTAAACAGAACCGCAGTATTTCTTGAAACGACAGTACACACTGCGGTGGCACGGGAATAACACAACGGATAAAGGAAATAATACCTACAGGTCACAGACAGAGAGACAGCCTGTCCTCTCAACTTACACGAGCAGATTTCACGTGTGTAACCAGGGGCAGCCTCCTGGGGCAAATTACCAAACTATGAGCAATATGACAGACACATGAAAACATGTTCATAATGTTGGCGAAATCTATTTAGTTACATTAAAAGTTACAACGAGCTATTTTTTAACTTTGGCCGCATCTCTTCAAATAACCCGGCTTTGGGATAAATTTCAAATCTTTAATATGACAACAAAATCAAAGAAAATTCCTTGTTTCAAATCAGGGTCAAGACACCCTAGATAACTTTCTCAAAAAAAATTTGGTGATGATTTTGGTCTCCTAGTTTCAGAAGTCCAGAAAAACGGCTATATGACAAAAGCCTATGGTCATTACCTACTTAACGCACTCGTGTTCTCGATCGATAAACTGGATAATTTTCTGGCCAGAAACAGGTAGAGACACAGGTTCGAACCCTGCCTAAGACCTATATTTTTCTAAAAATTTTCATCGATTATCCTCCTTGCATGAATTTGAATTCCCTTATTTGAATAATAAGCTGGGCAGGTTCCTTTTTCTTTTAAATAAATAAACTTTTTTTTTCCTTATTTTAATAATATTTGTACATTTAAACCCATTTTATTTGCTTCCTTACGCCGATCTCACTAGATGTATATTCCAAGTAAATCGTTAAACTCTCTCGGCGGACCGTTATCCAGGGTGATTTATCAGATAACCCTCATTTGGTGAACATGCGTCTGCGCATCATCTTAGTGGGATGCTGCGGTGCGCCACAAGATCAAGCAATATTGTGGGATGCAAGCCGGAAAAATTAGGAACGGCAGGGTAGGTTTAGTACGTACGCACGAAGTGAATAGATTCAATTAATTCGTATTATAACTTGTCACTTGTTATTTTGGTATGTAATTTAGGGCGATGAATTTATTTTAAGCCGATCGCGATGTATGTTTCCAGATTAACTATTTGTCTTTGTTAGGTAGAGCTTTAAATACCTTAATAACCTTAGCGAACATTCTTTTTCACGAGTGTTAGTTTGCAACTCGGTATTTTTATTCTTCCTCCTACCTTCTTTCTCTGCGTTCTTCGACATTTTTTTTTTCGAAGTTTGCGTACTAGCATAGCAGTCTGTTTTGTATAAAAGCATGGTAAGCATTTCCATTTTTCTTTAAATCTGGACCAGTGTCTCTTACTCCTTGCTGAGTGCCAAACCTCCCATCTTCCGAACCAGTCGCGCTCCAATTCTGCTATTACCGTAACACCTATTACCTCTAATACCTGATCAGTGTTCATGCTCTCTTCTCCAATCAATGACAGTCCGCTAACTGAAGGCCTGGACGTGCAATTTGTACTGTCGTATAGCAATCCGACACGCGTGGTGTCAGCGATGCATGTCAACTTGCTATAGGGTGGCGGTTGGGGCTGTGGAAGGAGCGATTTATCCTCACATGAATTACTTCACATACATATCGCATTCTCACTCTTGCGTCCCAGATGGGCAGAAAGTACATCTGCAATTATCGTGAATCTTTAATCAGGTCGCATCAATGTAGTCACGCAAGCTGCTTTTGACTTCTGCGTGTGTCACCAAATTGATTTGGCCTGGTATTCGTCCTACGGCTCGATCGGCGAGCTCTATCTTCGTCTAACAAAAGCACACAAATGAACAGTCAGAAGCGGTACCGGTCGAAACGGTCCTTAGTGTCGGTAGGCAAAATAGGGGGAGGAAGGATCAAATTCATTTACAGCTAATTTGGCCACAGGAAGTGAAAAATTAATAGGAATAATTCCATCCATCCGTCCACTGCTGGACATTCCCAAATTTCGCCACTCATGGCGGTCCTCCGTCCTCCTCATCCAGCCGCCACCCACAATGTTCTTCAGGTCGTCGATCCAGCGGAATAATTATAAAGAATCGAGAAATAATTATAAAGAAGTATCTTTTAAGATAAAATGCTATGAGTGTATTGCCATGATTCGCAATTAAAATTTAAAGCCTTTCAAAACCCAGGCTTTAATTTCACACATCAAGTCGATTCTGAAGGCTTTAGTTTTAGTGCTGTCAAAACTAAATTTTCTTTATTCCAAAATTGTTCTTTCAACATCAACAGAAGCTGTATTACTTTGGAAAATTTTAAGTTTTGACAGCGTGATAACTAAAAGTAAACCCTTCAGAATCAACTTTACTGTTTCCAATGCGAGCTGCCACCCGTTAGCGCGTGTATAAGTTTTAAATACCAAAGATGAAGATAGTCTAAACCCAGGCGAAACTAGTCGCCTATCCGGAACACAATTTGCTATTGATGTGAACCGTTTGTCAACAATATTATTTTAAATATAAACAAACTCACTTTTTTAACTGTGCAAGGAGGCAAAGGTCGAGGTTTTGATGAGATTATGACTTATCATCATCAAGACTCTTCGGGAGTACTTTTGCTCATGATGGTCAGTCGAGTACTAAGCTTCCCTCCCCTCTTTACCGTGGGCGAAAGTACCCCCGAAGTGTCCTGACGTGCCTTCTTGCACAGTTAAAAAAGTGAGTCCCTATCCGTTTTTTAAATATTTATGATGTCAACTCACTCTAATTTTAATGAATGTATAGCAATTTTATTTTAACTCATTCTAAATTATTATTATTAAAAACCGGCCTTATTAAGGGCTTGTATTGGGTCTTTCAATGGTTTTTGTTTTAATATGCTGAGTCAACTTTTGAATTATTATTTCGTTTTATGTCTAAATGGCTTGAGTTTTATGTCTGAAATTACTGCTATAACAAGAAAACATGATTTATTTTCCGATGTCAGGTGGAGAAACTCCTACATCAAATACTTTTTCGTAAAATCCAGAAAAAATCCCAAAATTCACTGATTTTGCGTGCCGCCAGCGCGCGAAGCGATCATTCTAATGTAGACTTTCTGACAACATACTGAAGTACAAAATGGCTCAGTAAGATTATCGTGCACCAGGGATAAGGCCTTAACACTCGCACGTATTATTATTGTTGACTATATGCCAACTGTTTCACCGAGACAATATCGTCATTTTCAAGGCGAGTGTCGTTCTTAGGACGACGACGTGCCCGCGTTTGTCAACACTTCGAATTTCCTTCTCTATTTCCGTTATCTACTGCTGTCGTAAATCAAGTTCAATAAGAATCTGTTTCTGCGTGATCCTTCCACACGCTCATTCTCTGGCTGCAAACCTTCTCAGGTGTCTTATTAGAGTAACAGGTCTCCAACGAGATCCACAACTGATATTTACCGGCTCATGCTTCAGCGGGCGGTCAAGAATGGCAATCGTGGTGCCTTTCTAAAGTTTTGGTCGACGGCCAATGATGTTGAGATAGGTTGGCAACACAGACATGTATGCCCGATTCTGATAAGAAGTTGTTGTAACCGTTGAATCATCTGATTGGAGAAGTGTGGCCAGTAATATTTTTAGGTAATCTTTTATAGTTCCCTAACAATAAATTTACCTCTGTTTTAAACATTTCACTCACGCCTGTCTCCCAGAACAGTAGCCAGATGCTACAGATGCTGCGATCCTGACATACCTGCTTTGTTTCTTTTACATCCATCAATATAGTTATACAAGCTCCTCTATATCGGGTAGTTTTTACTTTGCCCTTCTTCAGTATGTCTCCTATTTGGTCGGCATACGTCCTCACAATAACTTTTGTCTAAATTTTAAAATCAAATACTCAGTTTTATCTTCATGTGGACTGGTTCCTTTCTGCTTAGCGCTAGCCATTTAAAAGCCACGATCTTGCCTTCTATCTTTTGTGTAAATATTGTTTTAGTGATAATAAAAACTCATCAGATTAGAAGCTTTCGTATCTAATTAGTTTGGACAAGATAAGAAAATATTTAAAATAAAAAATTATGTTTATCTACCCTTTTGCCCGTGTGTTATTCGGTTTAACAATATGCTTTTTTTGGGATAAAAAGTAGCCTATGTGTTAAGTTAGGGTATAAGCTATATCCATTCTAAATTTTATCCAAATCTGTTCAGTCGTTTTAGCGTGAATAGTAACAAACATACACACACACACAAACTTTCGCATTTATAATATTAGTGTGATGTGATTCATGTCGTCTACTATAACATTTTGCACGACTATATTTCTTTCAAGAATGTTGCGGTTGGCGGCTGGATGAGGAGGACGGAGGACCGCCAAGAGTGGCGAAATCTGGGAAAGGCTTATGTCCAGCAGTGGACGAACACGGGCTGATGGATGGCTGGATGTTTCTTTGGGACAGTGATCAACTGCGAGTATAATACGATCAGTAGATTATGTGATTTAATTTACTACTATGTATAGCCTCCGACCACGTTTATTTAGTCTTTGCCCCGATTTCGGCTTAGGCGTTATTTTATGAACATCCCTTATAGCCTATGTGTTGACCAGGGTCACTACAGTGATAATAAAAAATACCGCATACAAATCCATTGAGTAGTTCTCGAGTTAAAACGGAACATACATATAGACAGACACAAGAAATCTATTTTTAAATTTCTAAATTTATTGTTTCAGCCTTAGTACAATTATAATAACCTATTTCATTTAAAATTTCGCAAAAATATTGAGTGTAGAGACACGATTTTAAATTAAAAAGGTCATCATTTGATTTTCTTATACCTACCCTTCAAAATTGGTATCGGAAGTCTAAAGATCACATTTCCATGCAAATTAAATAATTCAGAGAATCTATTGGATGTGATCCTTCCGTTTGAAGGTCACACGTTGACAGCAGGACCTCTAACTTTATGATAAAATTGTGTAAATTCGATCATTTTGTCAAGTTCCGCTACTAAATCGTCTTATTTACCCGCGGTTCTGGAGATCGACTTAATTACAGTTTGTATTTCTGCGACAGGATGTCGTGAGGTCGGATGTCGCACCATTAATACAGACAATAAATTTAGATTCCAAATTAAGGATTAGAGAAAACCTTAGACCATTTAACACGGGACCTGGCAAAGCGCGACTCTTAGTACTGAAATTATTCTGCCGTTTTCCACGGGAGGGGAGGTAAACACGCACAGCACACATTTACTCATTCACGCACACTCCTGCGAAAAGTTGATATGTCACACTAAATCAGAAGCTGCAACACAAACACAAGACGCGCACACAGGCAAACTCACATGAACAAATTGTTCCTGTACTTCGGCAGAGGGGATAAGTGCGCTTGCCTAGTCCCGTGTTATATGGTCTAAGGAGAAAACATTGCCACGAAATATCACCGGAAAATTTTATTGCATACGCAAAATAGTTTAATAGTGTGTATAAACCTACTATCTAATACAATTATGTATTAGGTTATATTTGGTTCCTTTAATCATGGTATTGTAGTACTAATAAGTTCCAAAACAGTTTTAAGAAATACTTGTCAAATACTTACTCTACTCACTCGTATGACAGTGTGCGTTTTTTTATGGATATGAGTGTAATAATAATAATAAATTTTGATATACAGAGTGTAAATGCAAAGTCAAGAATCCCTTTAGTGTATGAAAGTATACACGAATCTGATGTCATTACGAGAAAAAAATATATACCTTGAATTTTCACCAAAAATTCCATCATTTTTCTAAGCTATGGCTACGCAGCTCACCGGCCTCCACACACACCTAATTGCACCCCGCAACCCGCACCCCTCATCCGAGTGGCCAGCGACCAGTGAGGGTGTCCACGCGTTTAGTGTATTTTGAGTAAAGATAATCGTCTTATTATGAGGTACTGGTACTTTATTTAGAGATCCCAGTATTTAAAATAATATCTTTACCGATCATACTAACGCACCCTTAAAGGATTCTTAACTTTGCCCGCGACTATTTAAATAATATTTATTAAATCTTTGCCCCGTTTGGGCGATATTTTATTAATAACCCTTATGACCTTTGTGTTGACCAGGGTAACTACAATAATAATAAAGAAAATCGCATTAAAATCCGTTGATTGGTTCATTAAGTTATAAAAACGTTTATTCAATCTTTGCCCCGTTTCCAGGTTAGGCTTTATTTTATTAACACCCCTTATAGCCTATGTGTTGACCGGGTCACTACAATGATAATAATAAAAACTGCATCCAAATCCGTTGAGTGGTTCTCGAGTTAAAACGGGACATACAGACAGACAGACAGACAAAAATTCTAAAAATTGTTGTTTCGGCCTCAGTACAGTACCGATAACCCATTTCATTCAAAATTTCGCAGAAATATTCAATATACAGATACGAATTTTTACTACTTTATTATTAATAAAGATATATATATATGTAGGTACAGTTGGAGCACACTTATACACGTCAAAGCAACAATTGAAATACATAATAATATAAAACAAAAAAAGTTAATTATTAAAATTTATATTCCGTAATAATGTCCTAACAATAAAATAAGATAAAACATGCATTAGAAGAAAATGTAGTCACAATAAATAAAAACAAAATAAAACTAAAATAAAAAAAAATTATACATTTCTTGCCAGCCTTTGTCTTCAAAATTGGCATCTACCCTATAATTAGTAGGACTTTTTTGTCAATGTTAATTTTAAACTATTTTTTAAATATTTCTAATTCAAATTTGGATAAGTTCTGGAACTTTAGAAGCTTACTTACAGGCATGATCTGCCATAAAAATTTATTTATCCAGAATTTAATATCCGCTTAACGCCATTTGCATTTAATAACAATACGTTGGGTATGAAAATGGCGCAGCTACCGCATCGCGCCGGAAACGAGATTACAATCAGAATTTCTAATAGAAATCCTTTAACCCAAACTTCCTTTGTCAAAAACTAATCAGACTTTTAATGCCGATTGATTCTCGACCTTTTGGAAAACGGAACATTTTTGTTTGATTAAAATACAAACCGATTGTGTAAATTGGTAATAACGGAAATCGCATTCATAAACATGGGGCGATTGAATTTGGGGTGCACTCGGAGAACGTATCGTTGAGAATGCGTCATGGCTGAAGAAAACACTTGTACTTTTCACAAATTATTATATTTCCGACTAGTTTCGCAAGGATTTGTACATGTATATATATATATCACACAATTTATTTAACATTTATGTAACAATAGGATGACAATAATCACTGAAAAATGCGTCACTTTTGTGAATTTTTTTAACATTTACTTATTAGTTGCAAAAAGTAAGTAATTGAGCATTGTAAAATATTGCTTTCAGCTAGTTATTACAATTTACTTAAATTATTTATAATGAAATTAACAAAACCCTTCATTTATTTCCATGTCTTGGTTGTCAATCATTAACACCTATGTGTGTAATTTTAACCATAATTATTAATTATCAATTTTTAAACGGCTGAACAGCAAATGGAATTTATGAGATTGTTCACGTCTGTGATTCAATTATTACTTACTTTTTTACCGAACTTAATACAAGCCCGGCTAGTTATCCGCTAGGCAGAGGGTTGATAGGAGGCACTAAAGGATTTCCGGGGTCTCATAAAAAAACACGAAGGTTAGGGATGGCGAGGCGTGGAATGTAGTGGAGTAAGGTAGGCCCTAATCTACCAGCTTGCTTCCGCGCTGAAGAATTCCTTAATTTTTTCCCTTGGTGCCCCCTTATCTACACACTAACCCATCCGTTTTCTGAGTGTGAACACTATAGAACATGGAAATGTGTATTGTAATGCGCTATGACTTAAACAGTGTAAGTTCACGAACTGATGGAATATTGGAAAGGGCATCCAATATAAAACAAACAAAGCACAATCACTCAAAAGAACTCTGTAACTTGTAAGCCGCACAAAAATTGTAGTTACCATCCATTCAACCTGTTCCATTGCACAAGGATCAATTCGTCCAATATTCAAGTTTTTGTTTTTTGGGAAGTACGTAAGTTTGTTTGAAATTAAGCTGTATTAGACAGACAACCCCCCTGAGTTTCCAAAATGGGACGTCATCAAAAATTGTCACTACGTTCCTAGGGTTGCCAGATTTATACTCCACCTACATGCCAAATTTTAGTCCAATCGTCCCAGCTGTTTCTGAGTTATAGCGTTGACAGATAGACACTAAGCCTCGCCATAATGGGTTTCCGTTTTCTGATGGAACTCTTAGAACTCAATATTCCTAAGTAAGAACAAAAATGGGTTCAACATAGATCAAATTAGCTAGAAACATTAATTTTGTAAACATGACGTCATCAAAAATTTTCCTTATTTTTGCACCCACACGCCAAATTTCAGCCCAGTCGAACATGAGTTGTGCCGCGATCTGAGAGCCAGACAGCACGGTCAGACATATTAATGGTATCCGTTTTTTAACGGAACCCTAAAACGACTAATTTGTGTTAGGATCGTAGCAAATCAAGATTTGTAGTTGAAGTACGTAAGCTGTTTTCGAAACACTAGATGATTTTTTGCAGTTTCCAGTTGTAGTACGTAGTTTTGGAAACACTCATCGGAAACACTGGATGAATTTTTGCAGTACTGCAGCTTGAACAGTTCAATAGTCTAGTAGTTATACACGCATTTATGTTCCGCCTTTGTGCTTCTGAAGGCATGGATAAGATCTGACGAGTCCATCTTTGTGCCCGAAGTATGGCGAATATTTCGAACATGATCGGACGCAACAATCGTCGGTTAAACGTGGGTAAACACGTTTGAACTGTGATTTGCACTTCTTAGTCCTTATTCGATAACACCGCAGGGGTGATTAACGTCTTAACGATACAGTCGAGCAAATGGTAACTGTTGCCAACTGATAATGATCATAATAATGTGGGCGCAAGGTGCAGGTGCGCGCGCGCGAGATGACGTCCACGCATGCGCCAACTGTAGGGCTGCCACTCTATGAATAAACATATTTTTATTCAATTTGTTATATTCTATTCTATACTATTCCATTTTATTTCATTCTATTCTCTTCTATTCTATTAAATTATAATATATTCTGTTCTGGTCTGTTCTGTTCTATTCTATTCTATTCTATGTACACGTCGCAGTTATATTCGACTTTTATTTGACATGGTTTTCTACAAGTCCTTGTAAATATTATATCTATTAATGAAATTATGTTGAATTGACATCATAAATCTAGACTAATAATAAAGTTGTAAAAAAGTCGTGATTGAATATTTCAATTGAATTATTTATCTGGGCCAGCGTATAAGTCTTGCCATACAGAGAAGTAACGCGGCCAGTATTTTGGGCACTCTCCCGCAGGGCAGTGATCTTGAGGCAATTTTTTTTAATGATTATTTCGTATGCTGGTTTGTGTTTTTTTTAGGATTATTTAATTTCTGTTATTTTAAGATGTATATTATAATTTACTATTATTAAAGATTTTTAATATTGATATGGTCACTATACAAAAAAAAAATATTTGTATTTTGTAAATTAAATATTTTTTCAAAATTTTAAATGAAATGCATTAATAGTATTGTACTGAAGATATTACGCAGACGCTCGTCAAATTCTTGTTTGGTCATGTGACCATGGTAACATATAAAGCTATAAAGGTTGCTCATAAAATAAAACAAAAATACAGGCGTCGTTGATATAAAAATACACTACCCAATTTCAGGCGTGATTTGTTTTGTTTTGTATGTGATCTTGTTGTATGGAGGGTTATCTATATTTATACATATACATACATACATATACTCGAAAATAGATGCTTTTTGATGGCTTCACGAGTTGGAGCCAGGGTTCCCTCCCCCCCCCCCCCCCCTCCCAGACACATATCCTAGTTACACCAATGGCGCTGATTGAAGGACGAGTAAAACATTACAGGAAATTAAGTTTTTAAAAATTAAGGTATCTGCCTGAAATAAAAATATATTTACTTTTAACAAGACAGAATACACAAAATAAGCCAAAATTTAAAAATTCTCAGCATTTAGCGGTTTGGTCCTGGTTTACAGTTTGCCCCGTCAACAACACAATTAAGCACGCAGGTAGTTAATTAATTATCCGATATGATGCATTTTTGTATTCCTGTACCAAAAAATCATAAAATATTACATAAAGTAATCAAAGAAAGAAATTGTCAAATGTCTGGCGGGCATAAAAATATTTTTATCTTTGGCAACCCTAGTGGCGGCTGCAGCACAATCACCTGCGCCTGCGCCGGCGCACGCAGTGTCAACGTTCGAGATCGATATGCAACTGGAGCGGCCAATGGCGATTTTATTACTATGTATGATACTTTTTTATAGGAGTATACAACATGGTTGCGACAATTCCATAAACTGATTGCAAATATTGCAAAAAAAATTAATGCCGTTTAAATGCAGAAATTACAGTTCTTTCTTCAAAATGAATCCCCGAGGGGGTGTTTGAGGTGTTTCGGCTAAGGACTGTGAAATGTAAGTCAAGTCCACTCTTGTACACTTACGTTTCACCGACGATTAAGTCGAGAGGTGAGTATGCGGGGCGCAAAATCCTTATACAGTCAAGTGCCCCCGGCGTTGTGACATTTTACACTTTCAACCTGCTTATTATTGTAGCGTTCCGGGTACCTTGAGCCATGGAGACCAGACACGGGATGAAAATTATTTTGGTGACTGAGAGACTCAGCTTCATAATTCAATGGGGTAACTCCACCAGCCTGCTGAGGACCCCATGGCAGCAAGCCATGTACACATTTTTTTAAATTTAAATTATGTATAGTCTTTTCAGGTGGTAGAGCTGATGCCGGGCTCAACTGTGGAGGTACCACCATCTTACTCGCAAATTCTCCCGAAGTTATTCGGGGGAGAGTAAGAGAACAGCTCTCAGGCAAAACCAGGCGGCCCACCATTGCCTGGGCCCGACAGATGGCGATATATCCATCCCCAATTGCCGGGCCTTATATAAAACAGACTAGTGACGGGCAGCGGCGTCACTAGTGCGAAGGTTTGGGCACCGCGCTCACCAACCCGCCTGCCCAGCGTGTGTGAGTATGGGCATTTCTTCCAGGAGGACCGCCAAGAGTGGCGTAATCCTGGAAAGGCCTATGTCCAGCAGTGGACGAAACAGGCTGATGGATGGATGGATGGATAGTTTTTTCGGTCTTCTGTAGCTTTAATAAGGTAATTTTGATACGTTATACAAGTATTTTGATAAATAAATAAACGAAATGTCATGTCTTTCATAATTTCTTGTCACCCCTTTTGTAGGGGGCAGTATGACCTTTTGGTATCCGTTTATTTGCAGATACATTAATCATATTTAAGATGTTGACGCTTTTTTACTGACAGAGGGTATTATGCCATGGGTTTCCAGAACGTATGGCCACTGGCTAGGTCAACGAAAATCCCTATCAAGCAAGGGCAGGTGGTAAGGCAGCTGGAGATTTCTGCTCACCCCCTTAGTGATAAAATATATCTAGGCTCTCGTTCGTACGATGGCTATTATTATTCCTGTTGCTGTAGGTACTTAAGTTTTGTTCCCCACCGTTTTGAAATGAGAATGCTTTGAAAACAATTGAAGATCAAACCAGCCAGCCATTGGCCATATGCTGTGTAGAAATAATTATGACATAAAACAATGTTAAGAGAAGAAACGAATATGGATTAATGTTGCATGGGTAATTATCTGCTCAGTTCGTTGAATATTCCAGAAGAGGGGCTAAACAGGCCACCCATCTCTTTTATAAAGCCTTTGTCCTTTATATCAAAAAGATGAACCGCCCGTATATGGCTATGAAACTGATAGAATGAAAAAGAAGACTACAATAGAAATCAGTTTGAAATTTTACACATACATCATTCATAGCTGATAATCAGAGTTGATAAACCCGTATTTTTTACTGTCTCAACACGTGACAATTTTCACTACTAGCGAACAGTGGTGGTGTATTATTAAAAATAATCGTATACCAGCGACTCCAGCGAGCCGTTTAGGTACAACATGTACTTGAGATAACAAAGATAATTTTAATCCGCAGCTCTTGAGAAAAATATCTCTTAGGGGGAATTGTAACCCCCCTTAAAGCTTTTATATGGAAGTTTTTTTAACCTGTTGTGTGGGATATCTGATATCAAATGAAAGGGCTTCATGAGCTGTTCGTAAAAATATATTACATCATTACATTTCAGCCACTTGCGGTCTAAAAGACAATAAAATATATTTTCAAAGCATCCCAAGTTTGGATTCCTCCTGCCCCCTGATTCTGTATGGTAAAATCAGTTGCCAAACCAAGTGCCTATCGTCGAAAACGTAGGTACATATCCGCTTATCTAAGGATACGTTCGCACTTGAAATGACGTCACAATTCGTAAATAGTTCAATCCCCATTGAAGGTTATTTTGGTAGTTCACTTTTTATCAGTTTTTGGTGAATAGCAACCACAGCTCGCAGCCGACACTAAGTTACATAATAGGCTCGCAGGTAGGGAAAGGCTGGAGGAATTTAAAAAAAAAACATGCGTCAGGTTACTAATAATATCCTCATGTCAAACGTCATCAAAGGAAAAAATATATTATACAACGTGAAATTTAATTCATTTTGTTAGCGAAAACTGGTGATAGTACTCCTCCATAAGAACAACTTTTACTATGAAGCTAACCCTGAAATCGTGAAAAAAATCAGCTGTTTCATTCCATAAACTGATTTATTGGTTTAATAACTATAATAACAATTTACATCAAAACTAAACTAATTAAAAATTAAAATTACCTAGCAATTTAAATATTATACAAATAAATAAAAGAAAGGGAAATTTTGGACACCTATTGGAATAAATAATTTGTTTCATACATTTGGGTCGAGTAGGTATTTAACTTTTCTATGGAACAGCTGATATTTTTTTCACGATTTCAGGGTTGGCTCCATAGTAAAAGTTGTTCTTATGGAGGAGTACTATCACCAGTTTTCGCTAACAAAATGACTTAAATTTCACGTTGTACGTGGGACGCACTATAAGTTTCCGGAATGAATATGAAAAAATACTATTAAAGGTACAAAATTAATTTATTGTTTTTCAAAATAATCTCCCTTGGCGTCTATGCACTTTTTCATTCGATCAAATCAGTTTTGAAAACTTTTGTGCCACTCCCCTGTGGTGACCTCTGAAACGTGTTTTTCATACTCCTTGACAGCCTCTTCTGGTGATGAAAATCGTTGACCGCGTAATTGGTTCTTAATTTTTGGGAACAGAAAAAAGTCACAAGGGGGGACTGTATGCAGGATGACTCATGAGTTCTACATTTTTCATCTTCAAAAAGTCGTTTGTCTGTCTGGCCGTGTGAGAACTAGCATTGTCGTGGTGCAGGATGATACGGCGTTTACGGTTATTTTTACGGAGTTCGTCAATAACTTCCGGCAAACAAATGGTCGTGTACCAGTCACTATTCACGGTACGACGATTCTCTAAAGCAACAGTAGCCACGTGTCCAGTTTTATTAAAAAAAGAAGCAATCATCCGCTTAGATGCACTTTTCACGCGCGCCACTTTGGTTGGTTTCGGCTCATCTTGAAAGACCCATACGCTCGATTGCTGCTTTGTTTTGGGATCGTAGCAATAAATCCATGTTTCGTCACCTGTTACTATGTCCCACACCAAATTTGACGCACCTTCGTTGAATCTGGTACGCATGGCACTGCACCAAGTGACGCGGTCCGTTTTTTGAGCCTCGGTCAAGTTGTGTGGGATCCACCGCGAGCACAGCTTTCTCACACCCAAATGTTTGTGTAGGATTGATTGTATTTGACTCATGCCTATTTCTAAGGATGCGCGAATTTCATGGTAGGTCACATGCCTGTCTGTTTCAATCATAAGGCGCACAGCATCGATGTTTTTGTTGGTCACAGCGGTGGACGGCCGACCATCGCGAGATTCGTCACTGAGATTGATACGACCACGCTTGAATTCTGCAAACCAGCTATAAACAGTCGTCTTGCATGGTGCTTCATTGCCAAAAGCTGTTTCAAGCCGAGCGATGCTCTGTTGAGCTGTCAAATTACACTTAAAATCGTAGAAAATCATACTACGAAAATTTTCCCGAGTTAAATCCATGTTGATGCAGACACACAATTTTTTAAATGGCGCCACAAGGTAAAAACAAAAGACAGTCAGATGAAACAAACTGCATTCTACAGCCAAAGAGTTCTATTTTCAAATGTTGCAATAAATTTTTAAATATTGTTTATGTAAGTGGCCAGTTCCGGAAACTTTTAGTGTTACCTATGTATAAATGTTCAAAATTGCTTTCATGAATTTATACATGTAAACAGTGCAGTTTCTAGTCTTTGACTATAAATAAGTTCATGGAAGGAATTTTGAAAATATTAACATTTAATTATTTTTTTCTTATAATACGTTAGACTGAAAGATATTACAAGTTATAAGGAGTACATTTTACAAAAAAATTCTCGAGTCGTTTCCTACCTCTAATAGGTGCCCAAATTCTATGTTTTGTTTTTTTTTTGTTTTTTAGGGTTCCGTACCCGAGGGACCCTATTACTAAGCCTCCGCTGTCTGTCTGTCACAGTTGTCTACAGCCTCAACTGTAATAGGTAGAAAGTAGAATTTTCACAAAATACGTGCTGGTCAAAATTATCGTTTGGACCTTTAAAAAAAGTGTACTAAAAGGCTTGCTTGTTTAACTATCTGCGGTCTATATTCATGCACCAAACACTATACAGTAAAGGTGATTTTACAAAAACAAGAAAACAGTAAAAGTGTAGATACAGTCAAAAAAACGCTTCAGAAAGCTTCTAATATCAAAATGGTGGTATAAATGTTTATCAATTCAAATCTATCAAGTGAAGAAGACTACGTGCAGTTCAGCAAGTCTTTGTCTCCGCATCATTATCATGGCGTAGTTAAGAAAGACAATAAGTGATTCACTCGACACTCGACACTGTCCATCGACCCGCGAGCTGCGCGTACGCGTGACTCACTCGGTGTCTGCGCCCGCGCATCGTCAGCTCGTCACTTCATCTAGGACCGACGACGACGTATGAAATTAGAAAGTTTGTCTGTTTGTTTGTTTGCCTAATATTCCTATCAATAAAGTTGGTAGTGGGGTTAACTCTCTCATTCAGATCGCAGTAAAAGAGTAGCTCGTTTTGGTGTTCGACCCCCTCATTCCACCCCCCGAAATAAAGACAAGATCATCGTCCACTCTCTTGTAAGCCGAAGTTCACTAATAGAAAGTGCTACAAAAAAATTAAGAATTCTTCTGTTATCAGTTTTTAAGTTGCTTACAAGTTGCCCAACGAGTTATGAGCACCCGGCGAAAAATTACTAAGTGCGATAGAGAAACAATGAGTAGCGCAGTCAAGGTCAGCGCTCATAAACCGTTGCGACACTTGTTCCTTACATTTAATTGGTCAGTTACTGTGTATGGAACAGCGCGACTCTCTCTTGGCCAGTTTATTTTTGTCTAATTTCAGTTTCTCCCCCAAAAAAAAAAACCTGGACACAGTCCAGAGGTGCAATTATGTAAGCCATTGGTATTCAAATTCGATTGTCATATGGCTATTCGGTTAAGCAAATAGGCCCATTTGACAAATGAAATCGTACGTTTTTGGTTATCAGCAACAAAATAAGACAATTGTATTCATTTGACAGACAAAAATGTACTACTTCAACTGTCAAACGGGCTAATTTGCTTAACCGAATAGCATCCAAATAGCCATATGACAATCAATTTGAATACCATTTGCTTACACAATTGCACCTCAGATCGTGACTCACATCCACTTATATGGTGTATTCTTATATCCTAACAACCGTATTTTCTGGGATACCTAGATAAAGATAATCCGGGGTCAAAGGAGCAGCAAACCAGTTACATGCAAAAAATTACTAGTATATTTATGTGGAATAGGTTGAATTAAATGGGCACTGGGAAAAAATTAAGGATATATCAGTTAAATAGCTGGACGGAGAAGAAGAATGTTGAGAAAGTGCTGAGAGTTGTAGAGAAAGAAAGACGTCTGTTAAGTAATACTATTAAACACCAGAAGAGGGAAGATGACAGGACACTTGATTGGACTAAACACAGAATAGAGAAGATTACAGGACACTTGATTTGAAATGACAGTTTCTTGAAAAACATCATAGAAAGAAAGGTCGAGGAGAAAAGAGGAAGTCTTTTCCTCAAGATCAAGAAGGAGAAAGTAAAGGATATGTCCTATCGAGAGGTGAAAATATTAGCAGAAGGAAGAGAAGAGTGGCGGTTACTGCACCGACAAGAGCGTAGCTCCCAAGTAAGGGATAAATAGATTGATCAGTTAAATAACTGAAATTTTTAAATAAACAAGAACCTTTGATTAATATTTTATAAAATGGACCCAGCCTAATTCAGCCATGGCGAAGAAGAATGAGTGTGAGATCAGGAGTCTAATTATATTGGAAAAAGTATTTTTTTAATGCACTTCCGGGGAGGACTAGTATGACAATTATATTATTATTTCCAAACCATTTTACTAGTATATCATTAATTCGACCGCAATTATTTCATTTATCGGACTATATAGGTAATTACATCTTTAGTTAGTTTGAGACAATTTTTTTTTTGCATTTGGAATCAAATCACTAGAAATAGCTACAATCTCGAAAAAAATTGCTTCTAACCATGCAAAATGTCAACAAGTAATGTATTACGAGTACATGCAAAACAGGTATCATTTTCAATAAATGGAAGCGAAGCAAAACCGGCTGGATCGGTAGTGTCTGTAGTATTTTTATCAGCCCTAAAACTCCTGGTAGACACTGGTGCAATTTTAATATCGTTTGTTTTCAATAATGCATGATTTATGCGGTGAGTCAATTGAATACTCAGTCACCATAGTTTTAGGTCAAGGAATCATTGAGAAAACATGTGGTTAGACAAAACTAATAGAAATATCGTGCCTGTAGCTAGCAAAGCATTTCTTGACAACAAATTTTATGAAACTTGTCAAATGTTCAGATGGTTATTTCTACACCTTTTTTGCCTTTAACCAGTTTTGTAAGAAATACAGTTATATAACACTCCACAAAATATTTTTGCCCTTTAAAATCCATTCCGTTCACATATTTGACACCTGGAGATACAGTAAGTAACACCTGCTCCTAAAATAACCGCATTTTGACTCGAAGGCCTTTCTTGACTTTGTTTTGACATGAGTTATGTATGGTACTAATTTGAAAAGAAGTAAACATGATATTCGGAAACTTTATTGGAATAAGTACTAGAAAAAAATTAAGTATTCCCGGAAGAATTTAAATGTAATCGCCTTCCCATCAGCTTTGACGAAATAATGACAAAACATGTCTGACTCCTATATATGCACCCCAAACCAAAAGTTAAAAAAAATCTCAAAACTTGGGAACCTCAAATCCACCAAAGTAAACTTAAAACAAAAACCCGCTAACCCAACAGATTAACCCAAAAATCTTAAATCAGGTAGTGATCAGCTGTTGAGTTGATGTGACAGGTTGGTTATTTGTGTGTGGGTGAGAGTGTGCCCGTGTGGGTGTGGAGATGACCGCCGAGGGTGAAGAGGGGAGGGAGGGAGGACAGATGCTGCGCACAGCTGCCGTGCGCGTGCGATCTTCTAGAGGGAAAGAGGTCTTGATGTTTGAAATAATTATTGTTTTCTTCAAATAGGTCTTTGAGAGGAGAGTAGCAAACTCATGAATATGTCGTGGGCAACTCGTAGAATTGGGCAGATGGTAAAGTATTAATACGAAAAGTTTTCACCAAAAGTCGAAAATAGCACACATACCCACATTATTTCAATAGCTCCAAAGACTATTTAACGTAATAAACTAATAAGTATGTACATAATTAATACATGACATAAGTCATATCTTTTTTATGACTGAAGGAATGTCTCTTGTAAAAAGGAATGTGTTGTTTTGTTATAAGTTTATCAGAGCAAGAACTTGAAAAAAAGTCTTTACAGAAACTAATGCATATATGTTTTGGGATCTTACTTGAATCTTGTATCCGTATACTATCGCATAAGAAACTGGCTTATCATATCATGACTATTCATGACCCAATAAGAATTAACCAAAGTATCAACTCTTTTGTGGCACCTACACCTTGGGCGGTCAGCTGCTACTCGGCGCGTGCGCATCTCCCGCGCGTCTGCCGCTCATCTGTGTCTGTACAGACAAAGCTAGGATCTGTATGTGTGCGTGAAAGATGGATGACTCATCAAGATGGTGCGTTCCAGATTGAACATCTTTTATCTGAGGAAATGAAGAGATAATGAAATTGGAATGAATCTTACTTGAATTATCATTCGACATTTATAATTTTTAAACTTTAAACTTCCGCGTTTTTCACACATCGTGGGTCTTATTTGTGTAGAATACAAGAAAAGAATATCTTTGAAGATATATTTATTTATTTACAAAGAATTTACAGTTTTAAACCAACTCGCAGGTTGGATACTCGCACAATTAATATTATTTTTGATTAGGTAGTTTGATATTTTTAAGTATTTTAGGTTACCTATTTATGTTATTTAGGTTTCTATTGTTATTTTAAATAAAGTCCAATATAATATATTATGTATGTTAGACGTTTTGATCGATTCATAACATAACATAAAAAGTAGACTCCTCTATTTGACTCGTGCAGCACCGCAGATAGTCATCCGAAAAATAAAGATAGTCAAAGCAGAAAAGCCTGCAAAGACATTGACCGTGGTATCTTGAGACTTGTTATACTTAATTATACAATTAAGTTCTAGTGCATCAGATGTTTCTTTCTGAAGGTAAACGAATTGTGGTCATGTAATTATCATGTTTCTTTATGCAATTATTTCGGTTACGTAAGATGACATAACGCTCTTCGTTCGTGATGATAATTTACAAGTTAATGAAGTGTTTTATTGTCTTGTGTGGGGTAATTCTTTGTTTCGTTTCTTTTTTCATTGTTTTTGTAGGTAGGCTGGATCGTATGATATTCGATCCAGCTGAACTTTTCCCGATGATTCTTTCTGTGTACATCTTCTGATAATGTATCATCATTTTGATAATAATCATCAACTAGGCCATTCTCTAAATTGTACTACAACTTATCAGGACATTCTACTTTGTAATACAATTGCATAAAATTTAATTCGATTCTCAACCAAATGGATGACAAACTACCTATAATTATACTCGTAATTTTTTAACAAATAACAAGGGGTTACATACATACATACATTATACTCACGGCTGTCTCCCAAAGGGATCCTGATGCACCTCTTTTGCTTCTTCTACATCCATCAATCTAGTCATACAAGCTCTTCTATTCCGCGTACTTTTTACTTTGCCCTTCTTCAATGTCGCCTATTTGGTTGGCATACGTCCTTCTAGGGCGGCCCGGTCGTGCTTTACCTTCCACTTGTGCAGCATAAATTTATTTCGTCACTCTACTTTCGTGCATCCTCTCTATTCGAAAATTTACATAAAGGAGTTATTTCGAACCCAAGAAAATCACATCATCACGGCATATGTTCGCGAGACGGTGTTAGGGGTGTTTCCGAGTATAACTGTCAATGGAGCCGTCAATAACCGTACATCCTCTTTTTACCGACGACGATCTTTATGTCCCAACGTGGTACGGAGTAAGCCTTGTCACCGTTATTTGATTGGATTTACCTCACAATGTTTTCTTTCATCGTTCAGTCAGCCTATCACGCGCCGTCGATACAGTATCTTTCCATCATACTCTCTTTTGCACATTGATAAACACGATATGCGTGGGTGTGCAAGTAGAACAGATAGACGCTGTATCTCTGGTGTGTGCTAGCCACACAGGAAATGGTAAGTTACAACAACGTTGCAAATATAGCTAAATTCAAAAAAACTCATTGGTGCCGGTAGGATTTGAAGCGGGACCTCAAGTTTGAAAATCCAGTGTCTTAACGACTGGAGCACCGCTAATGCTTAACCACCATTATAAAAAATACCTAACTCTTTTAGTTAACCTCATTATCTTGGATAAACCGTCTTTCAATTTGGGACTAGGCGTGTGCCATCACAAAAACTATTTGACTGAATGCTCCATTGCTCTCTGATGTTAAGGATTCATGGTATATTATCTAATTTTTAAAGGATGGCCGAAGAGGAAGTTGTTTTTTCTTGTTATTCGTATCCTTTAAGTGAACATCTCCAAATTTAACCTGAAAAATGTAATCGAGTGTTCAGCTATAGAACTATTAGAACACAAAATCATTGTAGTATGCATATACAGAAAAGCTAAATACACAAACGAAACTCTAAAATTATTTTTTGACAATTTATACAGTTTTTTGAATAAATATGCCCATAGCAATAATAAAAAAATCATTATATGTGGTGATTTTAATATAGATTTGCTTGATAAGAAAATAGAGCGAACCAAGGTATTTCAGCAGCTATTACAAGGCTACAACTTAAAGATATCTTTAAATGAACCAACACGGTTACGTAGTGGTACATGCCTCGACAACTTCTTCCACAATATACGTGGTGCTAAAGCAGAAGTAGTAGAATTAGCGGTCTCAGACCATTCGGGACAGTTACTAAAGTGCCCAGTAAAAACAAGCGTTTCTATTAATCACTGGTTTGTCATGAAACGTGACTATACCACTGAAAATGTTTCCAAATTTACAGAATGTCTAGAAAACATAGGTTTTCAGTGAGGTTTTTGATAGTGAAGACCCAAATAAGGCTTTCAACGAGTTTCATGACCTTTTTAAACTATTTTATGATTTGTGCTTTCCACAAAAAAAGGTCAGAGTAAGTGTTCAAAGAAAGCCCAGATGGATAAGTAAGGGAATAAAAAACTGCTGTAAACTTAAAAGACAACTTCTCTGGAAATACAGGCTGGTACCAAGTCAAGAGAATAAATTGAAATTTAAACTTTATAACCAAAGGCTTAAAAAAATTATTAAACTCACGCAAAAAGCCCAAAATAATTATCAAATCCTTAACTCAACGAACAAAGCTAAGGCAACGTGGAATGTAATAAACAATAATAAGCTAAATGTTCCCAAAGACAATATCTCCCAGATAAAAGTAAACGGATCAATAATTAAAGATCCCAATCAAATTGCGGAGACATTTAATTCATTTTTTAGTAATAATAATATGACATTTAATAATAATAATAATCCAATTAACAATAATACTTTGACATATAATTTACCTCATTCAATGTTCTTCAATCCAACTAATGCACATGACATTCTTAAAATTATTATGAATCTGAAAAATACAAACAGCACAGGCATTGATGAGATATGTACAAAAATTATTAAGCACGTTGCACGTATTATCTCTCCAGTCATAAACCACATTGTAAATTTATGCATAGAACATGGTGTGTTCCCAAAGAATCTAAAAACATCTATTATAAAACCGCTTTTTAAAAAGGATGACAAAGAGGACATCAGTTTTTACAGACCTATTGCCCTTATCACCATCTTCTCTAAAATATTTGAGAAAGTTATGTACGATGGGCTCAATCAATATTTGGAACACCATCAAATACTTGCAAAAGAACAATTAGGTTTCCGCAAAAATAAAACTATTAATATGGCGATTTTTGACTTTTTGCAACGTATCACAACGAATATTGATAAAAAGATACCGGTGGTTGCACTATATATGGACCTTACTAAGGCCTTCGACTTTGTTAATCACTCTATCTTGTTTAACAAACTTGAAAAGTACGGAATACGGGGCAATGTTCTTCAACTTTTTCAATCGTACCTAAGTGACCGAAGGCAAATAACCCATATTACGTCAATATGTTCCAAAACTAAGATCGAAAAGGTCTATGCATCCCAAGTAACAAAAATAAACATAGGTGTACCGCAGGGCAGTGTGCTAGGACCTTTACTGTTCCTAGTATACATTAATGATCTCCCGAAAGCTGTAAATGTTCCTATGGTGTTGTTCGCGGACGACAGTACTGCAATATATACAGGTCAAAATGTAAATACTTTTGAGGCAGATATTAATAACTCTTTGACAAACATAATAAATTGGCTGAATTCAAATAATCTTTTAATAAATCTCGATAAAACAAAAATTATGAACTTCAAACAAAAACAAAATAGACTAGAATTAGATCTTAAAATTAAATATAATAACATTTCAATCGGAGAAACTGACATTACAAAATTTTTAGGAATTTATATTGACAGTAATTTAAGTTGGACTAAGCAAATTGATCACGTCTGTAAAAAGATAAATTCTTTTGCATATGCCCTATATATGCTTCGCAAAGTAGCAAACATAAATACAGTGCTGACAGCATACCATGCATACGTGGTGTCCACCCTTAGGTATGGTGTTATTTTTTGGGGTAATTCCAAAGATAGACTCCGTGTTTTCAAAGCACAAAAAAAATGCATACGAGCAATTTTTTGCTCAAAGCCCAGGGACACTTGTAAGCCTTATTTTCAAGAGCACAAATTATTAACATTTCCTTCCATTTACGTACTGGAAGTAGCAATTTTTGTTAAATCTAACATCCACCTATTTGATTCTTACACTGGTAGAAGACACCGCAATAAGGTAAAGGCCGCCTCTCGCAAGACAGAATTTTTTAATCAGAGTGTTTTTGGTATGTGTAACAAAATTTATAATAAGCTTCCAAACTCCATCAGAGAAATAGATAACATTGTATTAATAAATAAAAATAAAATAAAATAAAATAAAAATTTTCTTTATTCAGGTAGCAAGGACCCATAAAAATTAATTTAAAAACACATACACGAATAATATACATTAACATAAATAAATAAGACACAAGTTAAATAGATCATTTAAAATTATTTACAAATTATCATTTTTTATTGCGTACACAAAGTTTGACAATCCAATGCTTAAGCATAGGATTGTCAAACTTACTAGAAAATGTCCTCAGGATGTCGCTGTCACTGCCACTGGTTCTGTGGATAATGGACGCTATTCGTTTGCGCATGATCGCAAAAAAGTCATCGGTATGCGCCTCCGCAAACATTGTCGATGCACTACAGAACCGCGGCAGCCCCATCAACATCCTGAAGGCGTTATTGTACATAACACGTATTGTATAAATTTAAATTACAAAATTTTCTGACCAGAAAATCCTACTACTCGTTGACCGAATTTTTAGAAAATGATAATGAATAATAGGTACTCGTATGTAATGAAATGAAATGGTTGACATGTAATTTATAGTGTAATTTAAATTTAAGGTAATTGACCTAACTGACAAGCAATTGAATTTAAAATTTATTCTGACATAAAATCAGTAATGTAATAGTTATTTAGTTATTAATATTTTATAAGTGATCAATTTGTGTATTTAGTAAATATATAAAATCATTTTATGATAAAGAATTGTACGCCTAACGGCAGAGCATACGGCACATTATAAGCTTAAGATTTACCTACCTACCTATGACTCAGCAATAAATGATATTCTATTCTATTCTATTCTAGAATATAGTGTATCCTGTAGCCTTAGCATGAAAAAATCACGGTTACGGTATAGTATTCATGTTAGTTTTGCATGGAATCTGAAAAGTTCCGCTAGTGTCCGCTAGGGGCGGTTATCAGATTCCATACGAAATCTAACGTTAACGCAACTATAACGTAACGTGTGATGTTTTCATGGTAACTAAGGTTACAGTACTTCGTGAATAGTGATCAAGTTTATTTTCGTTGTATTTTTCTTTGTTAATTACTCTTTCTAAAGTTGTGATATCTCCTCATACATTTTGTTAAATCTGTGAAATATGGCTACGTGCGTCAGTTTTGATATTTTATTTTAAAACTACCTTCGTAGTGTGAAAACTCTCAGTTTTTCCAAAATGTGCGTCCCACGCCGATATTTCATTATTTTTCTTAATGTCACTCCGCATCCACTTGAACATGCCTAACTCAGACCACTAGCCGTTTTTTTTGGGTTCCGTACCCGAGGGTGCCAAACGGACCCTGCTACTAAGCCTCCGCTGTCCGTCCGTCCAATCCCAATACTTATAAGTTTAAAATTTGATCAGATTGTAGTAGATCAGTCTGAAGTAAATCAACAAATAATAAAGGAAGTGACAAAAGGACCACTAGCGGTCCTTTGATTTGTAAAATTATATTGAACCGTAAGTCATTATTTGGCTGTTGGAATATCTTCCTCAGCACTAACTAATAAAGTTCAATTTGCAATGTAAAGTTCGGAAAGGGAAGCGTTCCTTAATTTTATAAATTAATGAACCGTAAGTCATCGGAAAGTGCTCGGAAAATGTTTTTTCTGCATATCGTGAATTCTGTTAAAACTAACGCTCCGCTTCGCTCGACTCCCTAATATGTACTTACATGTCAACCTAACCGCCCCTCCTGGCTTCGCTCGTCGTCGCGACCTATCCCTAGCGGTCGAATAAAATTAAAACTAAGGAAGCCGCTAACGGCTATTTAGTTACTTCCAATAATATAAACTTACTCAGAGAGTGCCGAATTGTTTGGCAGGCGCTTCCATTTTAGCACCTTGTTTTTAAGGTTCGGTTCGGTACTATTCCTAAGCCTCCAATGTCTGTCTTTCCGTCTATCACAAGCAGGAGATAGGTAGGTAGATATACCTATAGGTAGATAGTTGAATTGATAGTCTGGTACTATGGCCTCTATTATGAAAATGACAAATATGATAAAATATTAAGGGGCTTCCATATACAAGAAACTTCGAAAAAGTTGCATTAATTAATCGTTGTTGGTTTTGGCTCTTACATAAGGACGGTAACAGATACAAGTTTTTAATTTAGGCAGATTGTAGGAAAATTAAAATAAAAATTAAAGTAAAACAATAAATCAATTGCCTAATTTTTCGTCAGGCCCCACCATTTATGGCCTTGTTTTTTGTAGCCTTGTTGCTTTGTTGTTAATTACCATATTGTTTTTAAACGGAACACTTTGTGCGAGCCCGACTCGCACTTGAACAAATTATTTATCGTATCTATACTAGGTGAAATTAAATCAACCGACCAAATTCATACTGGAGACTCGGTTAGTCATCAGGAACAAGGTTTAATGACCCTCCAGGTGAAATTCGAAAAAAAAAATTTGAATAGTGCCTGCACTAGGAATTATACTTAAACTAGCCCAAACAGTAAGGAAGCAAAAAAAAATATTTTTCGAAATTGGCCAAAAGGATTACTGAACCTAGTTCTTGATCACTAACCGAGTCTACAGTAATATTTTGGTCGGTCGATTTAATTTCAAAGAAAATCAAGAGACCCAAGGGCTGGTGCTTACCTCGGCCAAAGACCAAATCTGGCAAAACAACAAGGTAATGTCGCCAGTGTCTTGGGAACTCTTCCACAGGGCAGCAATCTGGACCAAATTTTTTACTTATAGATTTTCTTTTGTATTTTTATTATTATTTCTTGTATTTTAGGTTTTATAAGTAACTTATTATAATTTGTAAGTAATACAATACAATTTTAATAAAATTTCACCCTATATTGTTGTTATGTACTATAATGGAAATCAATAGAAACAAGCGCTCAACGTCCATACCGGGGCATTATAAAACCTGTAATAAAATAACACCCAATAAAAGTAAACATGACAGTAACAAATAGTAACAGGTAAAAGGTCATCTGTTACCTTCACTACCTGCCCGGTCGAACAGTAAAAAGGCTAAAAGAAAGCGATCATGTCGGACAAAAACCTGAGAAATAATCGGAGCGACAAAAACCCACGACAGATGCTGACAATGGCGATTGGTACAGGCACGCACAATGGTGTTTAAGATTTTTACAAGAGAGACTCGGGAATTCTACACTTCGTTTACTCTATCAATGTAATTTGGTAATACATTTTATTTTAATAGGGCGGAGTACTCGAAGAAAACATTTTTATTTATTTATTTATTTATGTATTTATCAAATTACAGCTATCATTACAGGGTATGCCTAATGCAATAGTGTAGTCAATTAACTCATTTAATTCTTAACATTAGACACATCAACACATATCAAACATTTTCACCATAACATAAAATATACATTGTCATCTTTACGAATTCGCTCAGAGAACAGTGGTACAGGTCAATTTTGTCCGCCACCAGATTCAGTAAATGCATTGCACGCGTCAAAGGTGCTTTCCCGAGCAAATTGGACCTTGTCACTCGTCTCGCTCTTTTCATTATCTAATTTGACATGTCAGTATAAAATCCTGTTTGTTTTTTTATACATATATTTCATAAAGATTTTACTTAAAAGTATGGCATAGGCTAGGAAAAAATGTTATTACCCGTCCAACACAAAAAGGCCATATCAAATACTTTATTAGCTTTTCATAGAGGCGTTATTGGTTATCTATTTGTCGAGTAATATTAATAATTACACGCGAAACAGCAGATCGGAGAGTTTTTAGCTAATACTGAAATATTTCGTAGGGAAAAATATTCGATTTATATTTCTTTTCCCTATTTTATGAAAAAAAAAATCAAGTTGATCTCTCAGCCGCGTTCTTGAAACGAACGTTTGAAAACCACAAAAAAGAGGGTGGAAAACATTTTTTAACATTACGTGGATCACCTAGATAAAAGATCAATAAATCAAATATATTTTTTTCAATATTCAGATAAGATTATGTTTTTATTGCGAAATCCATCGCTTTATTGGAATACTATAAATATTATTATTAGAGTGCATTATAAACCAGAAAAGATAAATTACAAACAAATGTAAAGACAAGAATTTGAAAAAATTCCTCGGGCCAGGATTCGAACCTGCGACCTCTTGTTTCTTGGTAGCGCTCTTGTCTGGGAAACAAGAGGTCGCAGGTTCGAATCCTGGCCCGAGGAATTTTTTCAAATTCTTGTCTTTACATTTTTTTCTAATTTATCTTTTCTGGTTTGTAATGCACTCTAATAATAATATTTAGAATATTCAGATAGTCTAAATTTCTTCAAAAGAACCCTTGAAAATCTGGCTTTGTTCATGTTCTAGGCTCAGGTACAGCTTTAAGAGCAAAACACTTTTGCCGCGCCAGTACCGGAAGCTGCCGCTCCGGCCGGCACGAGGCGCGGGACGCAAAAACTCACTAAACTCACAAATTCATTGTCTCCCGTATCGATCTGCTCAATAGAGCAACGGACTACTGCCGCTCGGGTGCTTTTGTCTTTTTGGAATTCAATTTTTTTTTGATGAGGAAAAACGATCAAAACATTTATGAGAAGATTTAATTTTTTCAAGGAAATATCAGACGTGTCTTTAAAGGCTTACTCCTCTTAAACGGATGGACCTACTACTTAAAAGAAATACATGATAGGAATATCAAACAAATTTTTTTTTTTTTCTCTCTGTGCTTTTTACAAAAACAAATCGAATGTTATCGAATGTTTCCTATGATTTACGCAATAATTCTCTCACTCCTTCCGAATGCCTGATGCGATTTTATTTATCCTTTCACCGCTTTGGGGTTATTTTATGAACACCCCTTATAGCCTACATGTTGACCATAAAAAAAATTATACTTATTATTTTTTATTTTTAGAAGTTTCCTGAGTTCATAAGGTCACTAGTGGTACAGTACTTCAGGTCCATCCATCCATCCATCAGCCTGTTTCGTCCACTGCTGGCGGTCCTCCTGGAAGAAATGCCCGTACTCACACCGGCTGGGCAGGCGGGTTGGTGAGCGCGGTGCCGAAACTCTTCCACTAGTGACGCCGCTGCAGGTCACTAGTCTGTTTTATATAAGGCTCGGCAATTGGGGATGGATATACCGCCATCCATCGGTCCCAGGCAATGGTGGGCCGCGTGGTTTTGCCTGAGAGCTGTTCTCTTACTCTCCCCCGAATAACTTCGGGAGGATTTGCGAGTAAGATGATGGTACCTCCACAGTCGAGCCCGGCATCAGCTCTACCACCTTATCTTACTTCATTATCATACTTCAGGTACAACATTATAAAGTTTGCACATATAGTAATACGAATGAGTACGATCCGCACTTGACCGGTTTTTAATTTGGTGAAAGCGCAGAGCCATCTGCCGGTCACTTTCGCCGATGAAGGATATGCTTCGAAGGTGTTTTTTTACCTATATTCTTACGCAATGAGACGCAATGTGTGCAAATGTGGAAGCGCACCTTCTGCGGTAATTTAATAATAATGAATTAATGCGGTGGGTACCTATGCTAATTTGTATCATAATACGAGTAGAGCGGCATTTCCCAAAGTGTGGGATGCAACCAGAATTTAGTGGGTCGTAAAAAATTATGAGAAATAGAAAACATCACAGCGCTGCATTTCAAACTACTTCACTAAAATCGGCACTTTTTGAAGTTATTTACCTGATTTTCATAAGAAGCCACTAATTTGATAAATTAGTACATAACTATGGGTACCTTTTTCTAGTTTTCTTGAATACAGAAACGCGATTGCAGAACTTTCGCTGGATAGAAATAATATGAATATTGAAATAAGGTCTTCTTGAACACTTTTTTTCATAGTATGCGAAATAGGAATGACATACAGACCTGGACGATATTTTATTAGATAGATTTAAACAATATCAAAATTTTGTGAATGTGAAATTTTGATAACTATTTTAGTTAATTTTCTATTATTTTAAAACCGACATTTTGCTATTTCTTCCGGAATCGTCCCTCTCGCACTGCGGGTCGTTCCGCATGGAGTAACAATGACCGTTCAAAAATTCACATATCACCTTTTCAACTGTGAAATCGGGGGTATATCTATTAGCGGGTCCTGAATCTCACCTTTTGTTTTAAGTGAGTCGCGAAATCATGTAGAGAAAAAAACTGATTTTCACAAAATATAATTTCATCTAATCACTTTCCCAGTATGGCTTCTCGAGACATTACCCTGTATTTATTGGGTTACAAACCACGTAGAAACACCTTTTTTGTACGTTTATGGGTTACATTGTTTGGTAACAAAAACTGTGGAAAATACAAAAGATACGAAATTATCAAGGATTTTGTTAGGAATTAACATTACTGGATCTGACAACCCTAGTCGTATGATTAGTATAATTAAAGTTTTAGTCTACTTATTAGATCATCTATGTTATGTAGTTTCTCAACCATTCGAGTTTAACGTTGTACACAACTACCTAGGAATATCCATCTAAGTACATACTTATCTAAAATTCCCCATCCAAAATCTGTCCCCTATCTAGAAACCTGATATGAAACAAGATCTCAGGATTGGATGCTGTGCTGTAGCAAGCCACGCCCCCCTCGCGAGATCAACCAATCAAAGCGCGCGCTGAGATTTGAGATCGAGGTTGTCTCCCCAAGGGTGAAAACTGGTCTCTTATGTACAATGTTAATCAATTAAGGAAATAGAGTTTTAGTAAGTGCCTAGTAGGATGGCAATGATGTGTGATTATGTCAGGATAAAATTATAGATTACAATTATATAATTACATCAATATGTATTTACAGCTAGCCTTTCGCCCGCCACTCTGTCTGCTTTTATTCAATATCTGTCCCGTTTTCGGCTTGGCGGTTATTTTGTGAACATCCCTTAAAGCTTATTATGTTGACCAGAGTCATAGAAATAGAAATAGAAATTTATTTGCGTAATCTTGGTACATAATGTTCTTATAAATAAATTTTTGTGCTATACAAGATTAACCTAGGTAAGGTATTGCAATTTACTTAAAATAATAACTTAACTTAATATTTACACTTTCTACATGTTATATGACAAGATCATGGCTCTTAAATATGCGACGACATTTTATATATGCTATCTATGTAAGATTAAGTTTAATTAGGTATATAAAGTTCGTTTTTTCAAAATTTGTGCTCATAATAGCTTTTCAGAGTGTAGAAACATTTTTCAAGCAACAGGCTTTTTAACCTTCATATAAATCGTTTATCATCTAAGTTTCTCATTGTCTCAGGTAGGTGGTTATATATTTTTATACATGTGTAGTATGTGCCATTCATAAACATAGTTAGGTGGGAGGTAATTATCATACTACTGTGATAATTTAAAAACCGCATCCAAATCCGTTGTGTGGTTCCCAGGTTAAAACGAACATATCTACAGACAGACGGACAGACAAAAATTCTGAAAAAAAAGGCCGTTAATTTAATATTTTTTTAAATTATTCCATGTGTTTATACAGACACGGCTCTCTCATTTTAGTATTTGTAGGTATATAAGGTGAATTTAATTTATGCAGCCAAATTCTTACTGAAGAGTCAGTAAATGCTCAGTAACAAGGTTTGCAAATTTCGTAAATTATTCTTTTCGTGGTTTTTATTCTTTTATAGGTGGTAGAGCTGATGCCGGGCTCGACTGTGGAGGTACCACCATCTTACTCGCAAATCCTCCCGAAGTTATTCGGGGGAGAGTAAGAGGACAGCTCTCAGGCAAAACCAGGCGGCCCACCATTGCCTGGGACCGATGGATGGCGGTATATCCATCCCCAATTGCCGGGCCTTATATAAAACAGACTGGTAACGGGCAGCGGCGTCACTGGTACATAGCTTTCGGCACCGCGCTCACCAATCCGCCTGCCCAGCGTGTGTGAGTATGGGCATTTCTTCCAGGAGGGCCACCAAGAGTGGCGAAATCCTGGAAAGGCCTATGTCCAGCAGTGGACGAAACAGGCTGATGGATGGATTCTTTTCGTGTTCCTCACAAACGCAAGCCCAGCCCCGAGTATAGTAATAATAATTGACTCGGGGCTGGGCTTGCGTTTGTAGGGAAACAAAAGAATAATTTACGAAATTTGCAAAAGGGGTCATGAAACCTTGTTACCGAGCACTTACTAAGTATTTAATGAGAACTTGGCTGTATAAGGTCCTACAATAATAAGTGAAAATAATTCTGGGTAGATCATGTATCGTTCACTGATAATGATAACAATAAAGAAGAAAAAAAATTTTTTTAAAGTAATTTTTTCACTTTCCAGCTCCAAAGCGGTTCAACCAGCTGACTAAATTTATATAAAAGGTGAAAATAAATTCGAGCAAATTTTTTTTCTTTCTTTGGGATGTGATCTATTGGGGATACACTATCATCTGTTAAATTTTTTTCGCTTTGAATTGTAGGACCTTATATAAATAAAAGTCACTTATAATATTATATAATAAAAATTATATAATATTTCATGATCTGCTCAAATATCATGAAATCTGTAAGAACTAAAGGGGTCGCTTCATTCCGCCCCGCTTCGCTCGGCTCCCGAATTTATGTTCACAAGCAACCTAGCACGCTCCACCTCGCTTCGCTTCGCTCGTCGTCGCACCTACCTTTGACTTTTTGTTGGCAGTCTGTCGTAAATTTCTTATTTCATACACATCTTAATAATACACTTGCACTGTTTCACTTATATTCACTTTATTTAAACAAACGGTTTCGCCTTACGGCATCATCAGGATATCATAAATAAATAACTAATATGATATAATATGTATGGGGCAAGTCATACAGCTGGATAAAAACATCTTCGACGCCGAGGCTGGCAGAAGAATATGCTTGGGTTGGGCAGCATTCGGAAAGTTGCGTCACATATTTACGTCGTCAATACCGCAGTGCTTAAAGGCTAAGATGTTCAACCAGTGCGTCCTTCCTGTGATGACGTATGGCGCTGAGACGTGGTCTCTTACAAAGGGCCTGATCCAGCTCGCTCAGCGAGCTATGGTGCGGACTATGCTTGGAGTATCTCTGATAGATAGAATCCGAAATGAGGAGATCCGTCGGAGATCGAGAGTAACCGACATAGCCTGCAGAATCAGTAAGTTGAAGTGGCAGTGGGCAGGCCATATTTGTCGCCGACATGATGGCCGTTGGCTTTAGAAAAAGGGCTTTAGAATGGAGACCTCGTACAGCAAAGCGTAGTGTAGGCCGACCTCGTGCCCGCTAGACCGACAACCTGAAGGACATTGCGGGGTCGGCTGGATGAGGAGGACGGAGGACCGACATGAGTGGTGAAATTCGGGAGGCCTATGTCCAGCAGTGGACGAACACGGGCTGATGGATGGATGGATGGAACTAATAACTATGGATATTGTAGATGTGACAGTTATTTCATACTTACACCATCCAATCCTTTCCTAGTTAGGATGCCAATAAATCGGACGGATGGTGTAATCGCGGCTTTTACGATTTATAGCTAGTCGATCATTATGAAATTATCAGTTCTACGACATGGCCACCACATAGATATATTAGACAAACCCACCCATAATATGAAGCAATCGAAGGATAGACAATGTGACAGGTCTATTCAATATTATTTATGCTTACTTAGTTTTACAATAATTAACACTTAAATAAATTGACCCAGAAACTGCAACATAGTACTTGAAAACAATGGTAAATTCAAACGTACAACGCCATCTAGTACAACATTTTATTACCATTTGGTTTAACTACTCGACTCTAGATGGCATTGTAAGTCAACGGGATTAGTACGTTCTGGGAGTTTTTATATTTCCAGACTGAATTTAAATTAAATGAAAACGTATTTGAAAGCGGGTTTCACGCGTGCCTCCAAAGTTATTTTCATCATCCTAACCTAACTTATAGTAATTCACAAAGACGCACGCTTGATTGAATGGATTACCTATAAAACAAAAATTGTATGGTTTGGTTGCTTATTTGCCTGAAACATTTCAAACTCAAATTTCTTTTTATATCGGTTGAGATAAGGATAACCAGTGTTCCGGAGTAACATAACAAAAAAAAAAAATACAGTCGTCGAATTGAGATCCTTTTTCGAAGATTTTATCTGTGAACTGTGCATCACAGATGAATGTACGTTCCTAATATTGGATCCCATACTTGATATCCAATCATTTATTGCATTCGCTATGGGTACATACTGAATCTCCAATATTGAGAACACCGGGGGTGAACACAGCTATATTATAGTTCAACTCTTTCTTTAGATTAGATACACAATGGAACTGCTAACCTATTACTCAAAAGTTACTTATCAAACAGAAAACAATATGTCCAAATAGAAAAATTAAATAACAATAATAAATGTATGATGACCTATAAATCTCCCACTAGATTTAATAGAAGCGGTGTGCCTCAGGGAAGTATATTAGGTCCGTTGCTTTTTCTGCTCTACATAAATGACCTACCCACGGCGACACCCTATGACACTATTCTTTTTGCCGATGACATCTCGTTGACAATTTCAAATGACAAAACATTAATACAACAAGACATTAATAATGCAATACAATCAATAATTAACCGGCTTCAAAATAATAACCTACAAATAAATTTATCAAAAACCACATTTATTCAATTTCAGAATTATAACAATACACCACTATCTCTTGACATTTATAACAATAATGAAAAAATTCAAGAATCTGAAACAACCAAACTTTTAGGCTTGACTCTTGACAGACATTGCAACTGGAAGGCTCACATTCATGTAATATGCAAAAAATTACACAAATTTGTATTTGCTTTATACAGGCTTAATAAAATATCAGGTCAAAAATTGGCATTGGCTGCATATCACGGCTATGTGGCATCAGTTTTAAGGTACGGTCTACTATTGTGGGGTAACTCTACAAATGTAAGTTATGCATTTAGGGCTCAGAAACGATGCATAAGAGTAATCTGCGGGGTTAAGCCCATAGACTCATGCAAACCGTTATTTAAGAAATTGAAAGTTCTTACGCTGGCGTCCATGTATAAATTAGAAATAGGTATATTTGTAAAAAATAATCCTGAACTTTTTAAGACGACAGGAGATTTTTGTAAATTTAATATGAGGGACAAACAAAGACTAATTGTGCCAATTATTAAATCTTCTTTGTTTCAAAAGAGCTGCTAACCTATGGCTATAAAGGTATTCAATAATATTCCTAAGGATATAAAGGAACTTCCACTTAACTCATTTAAATATCAATTATGTATCTGGCTAAATGAAAAGACTTTTTACACAGTCAAAAAATTCTTGGAATTTAATAACTTTTAAATTTTGAACATGTTAATCTTATTAATTCTATTATTTGTGAATTATCAATGTAAGTTACTGTTACTAACACATTTAGTTTTTAAGCTTTACTTAATTTTAATTTTTTGCACACCGTTTTTACGGTAGATTATGCTGACACTATTAATATTTCTTATGATCTTGTAATACGCATACTCTAGCAAATAAACGTTTCATTAATTCATTCATTCATTCATTCATTCATTCACAATAAATCTGATTCTGAAGGCTTTTATTTTAGTTTAAGTGCTGTCGAAACGAAATTTTCTTCATTCCAAAATAGTTCTTTAGGTTAACAATAAAACCTATATGACTTTGGAAAAAAATAAGTTTTGATAGCACTAAAGCCTTTAGAATAAAAAAAAACTTTATTTTTAGGGTTCCGTACCTCAAGAGGAAAAATCGGAGCCCATATAGGATCACTTTGTTGTCTGTCCGTCATCCGTCGTCCGCCTATCTGTCAAGACCCTTTATCTCGGAAACGCGCCGAGGAATCGAGTTGAAATTAAAACTTTGTACTCAAGTCTACAGTCCCTTGAAGCTGGGAAAAAATCAAACTTATATGTTAACCTAAAAAAAGATACTGCCGTTTAAGCCGCAAAAAATGTATATTTCGACACTCTCAAGGGAATCAAAATTTATAGGGTATTTTCCGTTGACCTAGAACTATGAAATTTGGCAAGTAATACCGTCTTATACTACAAGTTTAGGGAAAAAATTTGTAATTAAATCATAAAAAATATAGTCTTTAACGAAACCCTCGGTGGGAGAGTCCGACTGGCACTCATCCGGATTTTTTATATATATTTCAATATTTTGTCCAGTATTTGGTACGTCCCCATTGGCAAATGGAAACCTATAATCCCTGTCCACAAAGTAACGTTAGTTTATGTTTATTTTAAGCATTAAAACACAGATATTAAATAAATAAATCTTTATTTCAGCGCGCTTATAGTTTTAAACATTTTGGTATATCTGCAACAAGTTGCATGGCTGCGCTTAAAAGAGCTTTCACAATGCATTTTACGTCTACAGGTTTATTTATAGACAACTTTTCAATCAAAGCTTCCAACTGTGTTTCATTTTGAACTTGGCAGTAAACTGTATTCAGAAGAACAAAAATAAAAATAACGACAGCGACCGACTTCATGTTGAATTATGTTGAAGTTTTAGAATACTTCTAGAGTATGATGCTTATTGGAAATTACGAACTTCTTTTATACCTTTGTTCATAATTTAGGGAATGTTTATAATTAAGATAACAATTTATTTATCTTTTTGAGTTATTTACTTATTATGGTTATTTTTTATTTGCGTTTTTCAGATATCATTTTTGTAATACCTTTTGGTAAACGTTATCTACACGTGCCTTGACTATACTTATGGGTGGCCGAGACGTCAATTGTAGTGAAGGAATTAAATTGATTAATATGAAAAACATTGTTAAGGTATTTGCCCTAGGTCTCGTTAATAAACACACAACTTTTGATTGTTATTTTAATATTTTTAAATAAAAAGTATTAAATAAATGTGGTTTGTGGTACTACGCGACAATATAGCTTACTGTTAATTTTGTGTTTGCATATTTGTGTTATTTTATTTATAACTTTGTAAGTGATCCTGCACAACAATTATAAACACCTTTCAAATACAAAAGCCTATTTATGTTGAATTGTTGTCGCGTAGTGCCATAAATCACAATTTATTTAATACTTTTTTTTATTAAAAAACAAGAAAAACAATCATCAGTTGTGAATTTTTAAACGAGATCTGGAAAAAGCACCTTTTACCAGATGAGCAGTTAGCTTCCTGCCTGTGTGCGCTCGCGTCTACTTCATACACAGTGCGACATTAAAACTCATAATCTTTTAATATGTAAGTATAATCAATATGCAAACGCGTTTTGCTAAATATCTTGGATGTTGCTTTTTTAAATTGGTGTACTTCAGTTCCAAGACCGACAATTTCAGTTTTTTTTAAAGCAGCGGGTTGTGTTAGAGGTACAACCAATATTATTTTTGATACTTCTTTATGTCGCCTTTTTACTCCATCACAAAGGTAAAAATCAATGGCAGCCATAGATATCATAATAATATGTCTGTGTTGGCAACGCATTCGCTTACGAGATCATTTCAACATTTAAATTAAAAATAAGAATGAATAACTAACAACAAACAATAACCTATTAAACCCTAATAAACTATAATCAGTAATCCAAAAATCCTTTGTTAAGAAGGTCGTTCTGGGAGTGACGTAGAAATTCTGAACATCCTCCTATTTGTGATGCAAGAATCGCTTGAATAGGTCTTTATATTATATTATATATATATTTAATAATTCCTTCCTACTAAAATTAAGTATTCAAAGACAGTTAAGTGTCGTACGTTTTCATGATAACATGACACTTTTCAAAAACTGTACTGTAGTTCTGTTAGCTTAATATTGTCTCATTCACATACAATTTGTTTTATAAAATTTGTATTTGTCATTCCTAAAATCAATGGAGAAATATTTGTACTGAAAACTGAGTTCTTTTTTAAATTCTCCATACAAAACAGCAATTTCAAACGGGTGGGGGGGGGGGGGCATTTTTAATCTGGAAAGACTTAAAGGGATAAATGGAATAAAATTGTTTGCTGCAACTTCTCAGCGTGAGGTCGCAAATAGTCACAGTTTACTTTTACGGTAACAAAAATCGTCACTGTAAAATATTTCTAAAGTAGATCAGGGGCCTTATTATCTGACTTCAACTACTGTCGCTATCGCTTTAAAAGTAACGTGATTGACCGGAAATGACGTCACACATCATTTCTGGCCAATCACGATATTCCAAAGACATTGTATGGAGAACAAGATTGTGCACTGATACGAAAAACGAGCCGAGCGAGATGGGTGTTGGCACTCGTTGGTCCCTTTCTAACACGTTACAAACTCAACAACACTATACGAGTAAATTGTATATATTATATACACTGGCAACTTGGTACACAAGGATACACGAGTAGCGACAGCTATCTCGCTCGCCTCGTTTTTCGCTTGAAAACGGTATCATAATAATTACAACCTTATTTCTAAGGAAATAAAATCTAGTTCATTTGTGCAAAAATTGGACAGTGCACATTCTTGTTATTATACAATGTCTTTGCAATATACACGAACATTAGAAAGCAATAGCGTAAGACGTTGATTTAATTAAGATAATAAGGAAATAAGTAATTTAATTACGTTTTCATACCCAAATGCAACGAGTTATCCTATTCCCTACCTAAATGTTAGCTTTCCGGTTAAGAAATTAGTTCAATTGCACTATTATTTATAAATGATTATCAACTTAAATACAATGGATCAAAATATTTACAGTGAAAACAATATATTGAATTTTATGAAGCTTTTATTACCTACATCAAATCTTTGGGTGGGAAACAATTCTGTAAAGAACTTAAAAGCTCCGTAAGCAATTTCGTTGCAGCTATTCCAAGACACCACCAATCGGGTTTTATTCCAAAACTGGTTGAATTATTAATTACTGCCACCCTCTCGATCAGTTCTTGGAAATCAATTTGACAATAGACGAAATCCCAGGCCAATAAAATCAATACTGAATACAAAACCAACAACTTCATCTTGCAAATTGAAAAAGCGTGAACACAAGTATTAGGTAAGACAATCCACTTTTATACTTAAAAGACCGGACAAGTGCGAGTCGGACTCGCCCACCGAGGGTTCCGCACAAATTTGTAGGTAATTATAAATAGTTCAGGAATTGAGCCTCGCAGTTTTTTCCGAGCTTTTCCATTACGTACTTTAAATAAAGACTCTATTTTTTATGATTTAACTACAAATGTATAGTTTTCAGATTTTTCCCTATACTTGTAGTATAAGATGGTATTACTTGCCAAACTTTATAGTTCTAGGTCAACGGAAAACACCCTATAAATTTTTATCCCTTGAGAGTGTAAAAATATACGTTTATTTTCGGCATAAACGGCCGTTTCATTTTTTAAGTAACTTAGAAGTTTGATTTTTTCACAGCTTCAAGGAACTGTAGATTTGAGTATATGGTTTTATAATTTATCTTTTCTAGTTTGTAATGCACTCTAATATTAATATATGGTTTTAATTTCAACTCGATACCTCCACGCGTTCCCGAGATAAAGGGTATTGACAGACAGACGGACGGGTGGACGGACAGACAGACGGACAACGGAGTGATCCTATAAGGATTCCGTTTTTTCTTTTTGAAGTACGGAACCCTAAAAATCAATGGAATTTTATCATATTTACAATGTTGTTAAATTGCAAAAATGTAATATAAGTATTTTTTAAATATCTTACTACTTAAAAATGTATTTACTTTTACTATATAAGTACCAACTGCTTGATGTACAACACAATAACTAAATCAGCGCTGAACGATTAGTACCTATTAAACTATTCCTTTTCACCATGAAGTCTATATTGTTTTTCTTCACGTTGGCGATCTTAACTCAAGTCATACTCTCAAAACCTCAGGAAATAGAAGAAGATTTCTCTCCAGCCAAACTTCAACTGAGTAACTTAAAAATCAATTTCCCCTGTATTATTAAAGTTATCACGGAGGTGCTGAAATGTATAGCGGAAAAATCGATGGATTACACTGGTGCCCAAGATATGAATAGAGATGGTGGAAACTATCAGAAAAATGAAACAGAATGCATCACGGCTGCTGTCCCGAAACTAATTTTATGTTTCGTGTAAGGATTGCCCTCACCCAAATTAAATTGATTTGTTTATTTTGCTATAATGCTTCCTAAACCAAATAAATTTAACAGTTGGAAACTTAGTTTGTAATGTCTTAACATTTTCTCTAAAGCAGGGGCACCCTAACTTATTTGGGACGCACCCCCTTTCTTTAGTTAGCACACTGGTTATTGGCTAATTTCTCTGTATAACGTATTGTGATGCTGGGATAGATCACATGTGATCTTACAGCATCACTGGTCCATTTAAATATTTAATGTAAAGTTAATAAATAAAAAAAAAAAAAAAAAAAAAAAAATTCCGCGCCTTCCCTCTGCCCAGATAATTTTAGAAAAAAACTGTGTTTAATAATAATAACAAAATAAGTATTTTTATTGCTTATTAAAGTTACACAAAAATCATAGAAAACTAATTTGATAATACTAATTGGAATGTGATGGATGAGCTTGCATCGATTTTACACTATACCTATCTACGAACGTTGTTTCTTGTTTATCTCTAAATGAGGTCCTTAACTAAACAGGTGGCCCGCGCCCCCTTTTGAAGACCTCTGTGCCCCCCTGGGGGGCGCGCCCCCCTACTTTGAAAACCCCTGCTCTAAAGCATCGGTCGAAACTTGGACCGCCGGATACGGATATTGTTAAATTACTTACCTACATATTAAATCCCTTAAGAATACCTATAAGAATAGCTATTGGGTTTTATATATTATATGTAAGGTCCTACAATTCAAAGTGGAAAAAAATTGTAGATAGACCACTTTCCAACGAGAAAAAATTTTTGCGCGTCCTTTTTTTTACCTATCCATAGAAATTTTGCCAGCCTGGGAAGTGAAAAAATTATTTGAGCACACATTTTTTTTCTTCTAGAATTTGATCAGTTAACGATACATGATCTTTTTTCACTTATTATTGATGGACCTTATTGTATTTTTATTTTATTTATTTAAAACGGAACACCAACAGTAAACATGTTACACATACTTAACAAATTAAAACATAAAAGTAAAATTCTCATATGTGGACCAGTGACAGGCGTTCACAACATTCAGCAATAAACAAAGTGGTAAACACAAAGCAGACATTACATTATAGACATTTATAAATATATATATATATTTATATATATATATTTACTAGCTTTTGCCCGCGGCTCCGCCTGCGTCGATGAGATTTTCGTAGAAATAAGGAAAACAAAAGAATATGATTTCTTGAACGACAATATGCAACGGTCACTATGTTTTACCAAAGTGCTATTAAAGACCAATCAAATAAACCCAGACTTGAAGGGTCTGCTGTTGTCCGTTGAGGAGAACCCATATCTACCTTCCAGTCCCATCAACAGACCTCGGTCACCATGTTTTACCAAAGTGCTTATAAATACTAACAAAATAAGCCTAAGCTCGAAGGATCTGCTGTTGTCCGTTGAGGAGATTAAGACCTTGTCCACATGCCTCGTTGCGTTTTACCCAACGTTTTACACACGCGAGACCTCGCGCGTAGTCTAAGTACCTACCTAAGGACCTTATCACTATGGCCTATAAACACAGTCATGCTTTCTTCTTGGGATCATATTCTTAAATCTAATATGAACCAGAAACCAACCTTTCTAGCAATTTGAGGTTTCACAGGAGTTGGGATTCTATCAGCAGGGCCATAAAAAGGCCTGGATCTTTCAGCCAGTCGCAGGCTGGTATAAGGGAGCCAAATTCTTCGCTTGCTCCGCAGAATCTCCACAAAATAACACAGCTCTTTGGTCACTTTGATAGAGCCGTCTTCAGTTACTGATATTCCTAAAACTGAAATACATGCATGCATAGAAGAGGGCACAGTGCGTATTTTGTAATTTCTTGTGGAAAAGAGTCCGAGATAAGTAGGTACCTTTTTCGTCATGGAATATACCGCCTTTAGTTTTGACGATACGAACTTTAGCGAATACTTTCTTGGTAATCCTAGCAAGAGCTTGCTCTCCCAATGTCCAGCAGTAGATGCTCATTTTCTAATCCAATATAGTGTTAAATAAAAACGAAACACGTTATCAAAAACTTCCGAAAGCAGTTGCTGCATAAAACTTTCAATGGTAACTAATCAAAATTTGACTTCAGTTGTTCGCACCGCCCCATGATCGAAATCAAAATTTGTTCTCTGCTCTAAGGTACCGATTTAGTTCTTATACTTTCTAATTTTAATGATCTTCTTTTCTTCAAACAAGAATTTAGGGTAGAATTTAACAACCTGTAAACTTTCTTAAAATATTTAAACACTGGAGGACCGGAAGTGGTTGGTTATGGGACGCAATGTTGAAATTTAATGTGCTACTCCTCACTAGATGGCAGTAGTATAAAGTAGTATTAGGTCTCATCATAGAGATAGCAGTATGTATGTGTCTTAGAGGTACATAGCCAAATACCACAGATTTTTAAGCTGTGGTGATACCAAAGATTCAAACCGCGATTACACCTCCGATTTATCGGGATCCTAATTAGGACGCACGAAGAACAGACCTTCCTAACCACGATTACACTGTCCTAAGTCCAATCCTTTCCTAGTTAGGATGCCGATAAATCGGATGGTGTAGTCGCAGCTTCATACTAACCTTGGTTCAGGCATAGTAAAAACAGAATAGTAGCTATCTTCACAGAGACGTCGCCCGCGAGGTTTATATGTGTGTGAGCTTGCACAGGTGGCCTGCACGTACGAACCATAGCACGCACACAACAACAATATCCCAGGGGGTTTCTGGCGGTGTGACTAGGATCGGCAGCGCTCCGCAGCAGTACGCCGCCGCCCCGCGCCCCGTTCGTCGCATCGTCGCCGCAAAATAAATTTATAACCCTGCAACAGTAGGCATTTAAGCCTCGCACGGCGCGGGAGTTGTTCTACTATTCTGTTTTTACTATTGGTCCATGTAATAAATAGCGTTTGAGCTTGTGTGTGTGTATTGCTGAGCAATTATGAAAAATACCTGTAAAGGCGTGTATTTGTGCCCAAAGAACGGCGATAAGGCTCATAACCCGGGCGGTAGCGTTGTATTTTAGGAAGTGATTTTACGCCGATATTTATTTTTCTCATTTTTTTTCTATATTTCGAAACATATAAACCGATGGCAGTTTATAAATATTTGAAAAACTGAGTATCTTGGTGTGTAGGATGGAAATTAAACGCGAAGAGTTAGGATTCGAAATCGCGGCAAGAAGTTGCTGTCTAGCCGTAACAGAAAATAATTTCGTATGCACATAATGTGATGTGATAAATCGGTTTTTTACGAAAGAGTTTTCTTGCGGAAAAGCAATTTTTGCCATCATACGACCACATACATACCAGCGCCCGGACTAACGTTCATTTAGGTCCTATGTAGGTTTTTCATACGACGCAGGCCACCGCTTAAAAAATATTTCAAATTATAAAAGTATAAACAAAATATTCAGGTTAGTTACTCCTTCAACTCGGGCGAAGCGTGGCCAAAAGGGTAATAAACGACATACATAATAATAATTACATTATATTCCCGAAGGGGTGTCAAAGGTGTTTCCGTGTGTGGATTGTTACAGTAAACATTGACTTACAAGAGGGTCTTTGAACTAACGATTTTTACATCTCAACTTAGTTGACGTCATACTGAGTTAAAAAGAAATCGTCAGCTGTATCGTGGGGGGATGATGAGTCAGCTACTCGCATGAACTTGTAAAAAACACGTAAAATAAAGTTATAGAAGAGGAAAAGGTGGTAATGTGGCCCCTGCAGGTATATTGGCCACCATGTGTATTATTGAAACAAGCTACGCCATCTACAATTTGATTCACGCATCAAGTAAGGACATAGGTTAGTACCAAATAAACACTGCTAGATGTCATTTTCTTTCGAGTGCGTAACGTTTTGTCTGTTATTTCTCAGTTATAATACAAGTGCAAGAAAACATATTTTTATTGTTGTTTTTGTACTTTTAATTATTTAAAGCATCACCTAGACAAAGTTCATGCGAGCAGTTGACGCATCATCCCCCCTCCACGATGCAGCTGACGATTTTTTTAGTATGATGTCAACTATCTGTGAGAAAAGTTTCTTTCAGCCGGCGTTCTATTACTTTTTTTTATCACTTTTGCAACCTCCCACACCCACACCCACCACAAGTGCGTCAGCTGACGCTTGATTCTTTTAGTGATCATTCCAGATCTATTGAAAAAAATGGCAATCTATCGGCGTAAAATCACTACCTAAAATGGAAAAAAGTTCATGCGAGCAGCTGACGCATCATCCCCCCTCCACTATGCAGCTGACGTTTTTTTTTAGCTTACTATGGCGTCAACTATCTGTGAGAAAAGTTTCAGCCGGCGTACTACTACTTTTTTTTCCCACTTCCTCTACCTCCCACACTCACACCCTCAGCTCAGCCTCAGCTGACGCTTGGTTCTCTTTATTATTAGTCATTCCAGATCTATTGAAGAAGATGAAGAGAACCCAAGGTCGTTGGGTTGGTCGTTGAGAGTGGACGTGTGTTGGATTTTGTCCTAAATTTAAATTTTTAATTCTATGATTGGTTGATCGACGATCCTCGGTACCTCTCTTATCATCTTGAGGAATACTTATGAGTGGAGTTCACCTACCCACCGGAAAAAGTGCGACGGAGAATCTCGCCGTGTTGTGATTCGATCCTGGGACCTGTGGCGCTGCCGTGATTGATGGACGGAGCTCCCGCCACTACACCAAGCGGTTCGTGACGTAAGTGACAAAAATAGCACTGAATACCCGCACTGTGACGTCAAGATAACTGGTTACGTGACGGAGTCGTGATACACAATAGCGGCGCTACGAAGCTTATAAATTGATAATATTCTGCAACGCATCGGCTTATTGGATGACAATACCTACCCTACATATTTTTTTATTATTTTTTATTATATAAATATATTATATTAACCGGAACGGAGTATAAAAATCATGGCTAAATGTCTGGCATGTGAAAAGCCGGTAAAAGTAACCGAACAAAAAATATGCTCTGTTTGTGATAGCCAATATCACTATCTTTGCTTGGGCTTAGCGATAGAAAATTTTCTAAAAGAATCCAAAGCTTATAAATCAACTTGGAAATGCCCCAAATGCAAATCTTTGGAAAAGAAAGGTGATAACTCACAAACCCCGGTAGGAACCAAAACCCAACCCTCACAACCTCGATATTCTGAGAGTTTTGATTATGAACAACTGAAAACTTACATAGACTCGAGTTTAAACTCGCTAAAAAGTGTACTTCTCGAAGAAGTAAAGCAAAAAATTGAGGAGCAGTCAGCCACCCTGTCTGCTAGTAATGCGAAACTCGAAGACTCCTTGAACAGTTTCAGCTTAAGATATGATGAACTCATTGGCAAACTTACCTCTATGGAAAAAACTATCTCAACACTCAACGAAAAAAATCAGCAACTAACTAAACAAATTACTGAACTTACTGGACAAAATCAGCACCTGGCTGAAGGGCAAAAATCAGTACAAAATCGTAATTTACTGCTAGAAGCAAGACTCGATGAGTGTGAAATGCGTGCGAGATCCAGCAACGTAGAGATAAGGGGAATTCCAGAAAAGGACGGTGAAGACATATTGATTGTACTAGAACGCCTGTGTCTTTTTCTGAAACTGAAGTATGACAAGTCTGAAATCTACACAGCTTATCGAGTTGGTCGAAAACAAACAGCGGACAGGCCGAGGAATATCGTGGTAATTTTCAAGAGTTTCTATGCGCGTAACGACCTTCTCCGTAATGTTAAGGAATACAACAAAAGCTGTAAAGAAAGGAGCATGCGTCTAAAAACTGACTACCTAGATTTGAATCTGCCCTCAGCACCGTTCTTTGTATCTGAGCATTTAACGCCCCGACTCAAAAAAATATTAGGGAAAACAAAAGAAACCGCAAAAAAGAATAACTTCCTTGCATGTTGGTGTACTAATAACAAAATATTTCTAAAAAAAAACATTAATTCAGACCCTATTATTATTGAAAATCTAGAAGCCCTCAATAGCATCTGACTAATATTAACTAACATTTATTATTCTGCACGATCTACCTTATGTACCCTGCAACCCCAAAAATATTTATATATTCTTATACATGTATATTTGTACTTCACACGAAACAAGCCTACACACACAAATTATGAAATCTTCAACATAAACTACCGACATAATCCGACGATTAGCCATTTCAGTAAAGTTCGATTTTATTACTCAATATAATAATGATCTCCAAGACTTCCAACAAAAAAATGAAACGATTCTAACAAACGACTTTACATTATGTAGAACAGTATTAAATAAAAACATTGATAATTCTTTACTGATAGCGTGCATTAATATACGCAGCATACATAAAAACTTTGATCAACTTATGGTCACATTAAATTCACTGAATATTGATTTCGATGTCCTGGTTTTGACAGAATGTAGAATAAAACACCGTAAGTCGCAAAATTGTTTACCTGGCTATACCTCAATTGCCACTGAAATTAATCCTATTCAGAATGATGGAGTAGTTGCGTTCATTAAAAATAGCATCCCCTATCAGTGGAAGGAAATAGAGGTTCTCGGGGCTAATTGCCTTCAAATAACTCTATCTGATGACACAACTATAATCGGTTTGTATAGATCCCCTTCTTCTGATAACATTGATGTGTTTTTAGAGACCCTGGAGGAGCCTCTGCGGAGATGCAAGAGTAAAAATTTGATATTAGTCGGTGACACAAATATCAATATTTTAGACATAAATTCCATGAAGACTCACGATTATTTATCTCTCCTTATTCAACATCAACTTATGGTAGGAATCGACAAACCCACCCATGACAAATCTTGTATTGATCATTGCATGCTGCGAACTCAATCACAAAAGGAATATCAATGTGTAGTTCTAGATACAAGCCTTACCGATCACTCAATGATCTTCTGCTCGTTGAGTGATTGCTTACCAAAAACACAAAATATTTATAATAATGAAAATCGGAATATCGACTATTTCCAGCTCTATAAAGACATACAGTCTTGTAGTTGGCAGACAATTTATGATTCTCGAGATGTCAACTCCGCTCTAAGAATTTTTCATGAAATTATAACAACTTGCGTCAACCAAAACACCACCGTCAATGCTCGAATACCAAATCGTAAAATAAAACTAAAACCATGGATAACTGATGGCCTAGTCTATTGCATAAATAAAAGAGATAAACTACACAAATTAACTAAAAAACATCCCCATGACCACATCCTAAAAAATGATTATCTAAATTACAGGAAAGTTTGCCATGCTGTGATAAGAAAAACGAAAAATAGATACTACAAAGAAAAAATTCATAATTGCAACGGTGATTCTAAGAAAATTTGGCAAGTGATAAACGAAGCATCTAACCGCGTCAAAAATAATAGAAAAGATATTCAAGAACTTATTGTGGAAGGTCAAATAGAGAGGATTACTGAAAATCCTGATCTTGTCACTAACTCCCTTAATTCTTACTTCTGCTCGGTTGGCTGCTCATTAGCTCAAAATCATTTAAAAGTTAATAAAATAACTGAGCAAGAACTTAGCCAAAAAGTCCCTGGCTCCTCATCAGACAAGTCTTTCTATTTGCGTCCTACTAATCCCGAAGAAATTGAAAAAGCTATATCTAATCTAAAAAATACCAACTCGAGCGGTTGTGATAGATTAACATCAAAAATATTTAAGTGTATAAAAAAATATATAATACATCCTCTGACATCTATTTTTAATTTAAGTTTCAGATCTGGTGTTTTCCCCGACGATTTGAAAACAGCAATAATAATCCCGCTTCATAAAAAAGGCTCCAAACAATTGATGTCTAACTATAGACCAATATCCCTTCTTCCAATTACATCCAAGCTACTCGAAAAAATTGTTAAGGCAAGACTGACACCATTTACAGAAGAGACAATATCAACAAGTCAATATGGTTTTAGAGTCGGTACCGGCACTAATGATGCTCTAGCTGCTCTTACACAGCAAATAAATGAAAATTATGAGGCCAAAAATAAATCACTAGCAATATTTGTCGATCTAGCGAAAGCTTTTGATACGGTCTCCCATAAAATTTTGTTACAAAAGCTAAGATCCCTTGGTATCACTGGCGCTGCATTCGAGTGGTTTTCTTCATATCTCGGTGGTCGCAGTCAGATAGTTAGAGTAGGCAGCTACTTGAGTGCTGCTAAAAGCGTTGAATTCGGTGTGCCGCAAGGCAGTGTGTTAGGTCCAATTTTATTTAATATATATTTAAACGACTTCTGCTCGCTCTTGGATACATGTAAGACAATTTGTTTTGCCGATGACACCGTATTAGTTTTTGCAGCAAGAACATGGACAGATACTTTCAAACTAGCAGAGGATGGTATCAGAAAGGCCAAGGCATGGTTTGATAGTAACCTACTCACCCTTAACGATGACAAAACCGTCTACATGTGTTTCTCTCCGACAAAAGCGGGCCTGCCAAACGAGGACCTTACTCTGAAGGTACATGCTTGCTCAGCTGATACTATTTGTCAATGCAAAAATCTCCAACGCATGTCCTACGTTACTTACCTTGGAGTGAACCTCGACGAAAATCTTAGATGGGAAAAACATGTTTCTGCAGTATCGGCTAAAATTCTAAGACTAGGCTACGTTTATAAGGAACTCAGAAATATTTTATCCGAAAAGTTACTCTGGCATATTTACCTGGCTCTTACACAGTCACTTATGTTGTATGGGATCATTGGCTGGGGAAGCTGTGGGTCTAGTGTTATGAATAAGTTAATAATAGCACATAAGCAAAACTTGAAAATTATTAAACGCAAACCCCGCAGATTTCCCTCTAGTGAAATCTTTAAACTATGCAAAGTCTTGGGCCCCAGAAAGATTTTTATCTGGCAAACAGCTGTATATATGTCTAAACATCTCCAAGACTTTTCTTTGTTGATTTTGAATAGAAAGTCTCGAATAGATACAAGGCGAATATACATAGCACCTTTTAAATCAACCCTCTTCGGTCGAAAAAATTTTTACTCTATTGCGCCTCGTCTGTACCATCTATTACCTGATAGTGTCTCCAACTATATTGATACTGACACAGAACCTTTCTTAAAACGTAAATCAGTTTTAAATAAAAAGTTAAAAGAATATTTATTAGAGTTAAGTGAAGATGAAATTGGAGATCTCTGGCATAAACTGCTCAATTGAAAACGCTGTGTAGGCAAAACAAAAAACAAAAAAAAAAACAAAAGAATTTTAGGTGCGGTTACCCTAACTAATTTATATACATGTGTAATTGATATATTATTACTAAAATTATTTATAATTTATATACATATACATATTAATATAATCATATAACTAGATACAAAAATACATTACATACTTATATAAGTACTTAATAATATTACTTGTAAATTTGCATGAGGCTGTTATAGCATACAATTGTTTTCTTTTCTTTTTTATCATTCATGTAGTGTTTTTTTTTTTTCTCGTCCAACCCTCTCTTACTCTCTATGACCTTATAGTCATTAAAGTGTCGCATCAAAGTTGATGGTCCTGTAACAGGCCTTTGGCTCATTAGGGCTATCACAGTCGATACATTCGTCCCTGTCGGCCCAAACACGAGTGCTCCTTTTTAAACACGAATGCATATGTCATTTTTTTTTCCTTAAATAAATAAATACAAATACAAAATAGATGGCAAGCTATCGGCGTAAAACCACTTCCTAAAATACAACGCTACCGCCCGGGTTATGAGCCTTATCGTCGTTCTTTGGGCACAAATACACGCCTTTACAGGTATTTTTCATCATTGCTTAGTAATACACACACACAAGCTCAAACGCTATTTATTACATGGACCAATAGTAAAAACAGAATAGTAGAACAACTCCCGCGCCGTGCGAGGCTTAAATGCCTACTGTTGCAGGGTTATAAATTTATTTTGCGGCGATGATGCGACGAACGGGGCGCGCGGCGGCGTACTGCTGCGGAGCGCTGCCGACCCTAGTCACACCGCCAGAAACCCCCTGGGATATTGTTGTTGTGTGCGTGCTATGGTTCGTACGTGCAGGCCACCTGTGCAAGCTCGCACACATATAAACCTCGCGGGTGACGTCTCTGTGAAGATAGCTACTATTCTGTTTTTACTATGCCTGAACCAAGGTTAGTATGAAGCCGCGACTACACCATCCGATTTATCGGCATCCTAACTAGGAAAGGATTGGACTTAGGACAGTGTAATCGTGGTAATTAGGATCCCGATAAATCGGAGGTGTAATCGCGGTTTGAATCTTTGGTATCACCACAGCTTAAAAATCTGTGGTATTTGGCTATGTACCTCTAAGACACATGCATACTGCTATCTCTATGATGAGAGCTAATACTACTTTATACTACTGCCATCTAGTGAGGAGTAGCACATTAAATTTCAACATTGCGTCCCATAACCAACCACTTCCGGTCCTCCAGTGTTTAAATATTTTAAGAAAGTTTACAGGTTGTTAAATTCTACCCTAAATTCTTGTTTGAAGAAAAGAAGATCATTAAAATTAGAAAGTATAAGAACTAAATCGGTACCTTAGAGCAGAGAACAAATTTTGATTTCGATCATGGCGGTGCGAACAACTGAAGTCAAATTTTGATTAGTTACCATTGAAAGTTTTATGCAGCAACTGCTTTCGGAAGTTTTTGATAACGTGTTTCGTTTTTATTTAACACTATATTGGATTAGAAAATGAGCATCTACTGCTGGACATTGGGAGAGCAAGCTCTTGCTAGGATTACCAAGAAAGTATTCGCTAAAGTTCGTATCGTCAAAACTAAAGGCGGTATATTCCATGACGAAAAAGGTACCTACTTATCTCGAACTCTTTTCCACAAGAAATTACAAAATACGCACTGTGCCCTCTTCATGCATGTATTTCAGTTTTAGGAATATCAGTAACTGAAGACGGCTCTATCAAAGTGACCAAAGAGCTGTGTTATTTTGTGGAGATTCTGCGGAGCAAGCGAAGAATTTGGCTCCCTTATACCAGCCTGCGACTGGCTGAAAGATCCAGGCCTTTTTATGGCCCTGCTGATAGAATCCCAACTCCTGTGAAACCTCAAATTACTAGAAAGGTTGGTTTCTGGTTCATATTAGATTTAAGAATATGATCCCAAGAAGAAAGCATGACTGTGTTTATAGGCCATAGTGATAAGGTCCTTAGGTAGGTACTTAGACTACGCGCGAGGTCTCGCGTGTGTAAAACGTTGGGTAAAACGCAACGAGACATGTGGACAAGGTCTTAATGATTATAAACTCACCTGTAAACTGCTTTTTCCTCTTGTAAATCAGTTTTACTCTATAAATCCCACAGTTACGGGGCAAAGAAGGAGACAGTGGGAAAAAAGGTGCATGGCCAGCGCAGGCCAAGGTCTTAGGTTGCTATGTACCTACCTAAACAATTTTGTTGCTTCTTTTTGTTACTTTTACCCAGTCATTTAATTTGAAAATAAGTACCTACTAAATTGAGGAAAGCCATTCATCCATTATCAAGCATAAGATGAAAACAAGTTGGGGAGGAGGTGCTACATTTTTGCAGCAAAATGCTGTTTTTATTTGAAAGACTACTACTTTTTTTATAAAAGTTATTTTTTAATTTCAGAGAAAAATAAAGGAAGATCACACTTTACCACTTAGTGCTGCCAAACTTACTAAAGTTAAATCACCAGACCTAAATGTAACATTTGACTTCCGACAACTTCCACTGAGGCAGACAAAATATGAAAATGCTTACAAAGAATTCATACGAAGAGGCAAGGACATGATCTTCGACGAATTCTTCTTCCTGCTTCAGAAAGACCTAACAAGGACGGACGACCTGGACTATTTACTTAATGTTGATGCTAGTACGGAGGATAAGTTTGAAATCGTCTTAAAGAATATAATGTCAGAGAAAGAAGTCAAGAATTATTTGCAGCAGAGCTGGAGATTCAATTCTGTTAATCGGGAGAATTCTCAAAGTCAAACGGAAAATTCAGATAATTCTGTAAGTTGGGTTATTTACTGCTTAGGATTTTGTTTCTATTTTTAAATTGAGGAGTCAAAACTGTTCAAAAACTTTACTGACTAAAATATTTACAATCCAGTAATGATACTCGAGAACCTGCTTTCCTTACCCCCCACCTGCAATTGCTTATAGTATAGGATATATTGATATCTTGCTGGGCAGGTCCCCTGTTATAGTTGACGACTAGTAATCTACATCCACTAAGCAAATCCTCTCTTAAAGTTTGAGGTATAATAAAATAGAAACCCCGTTTCTTTCTCCATCACTCTGCTTTAGTAAAAAGTAGCAGGTAGGTGCACATTGCTCAAATATTTTAAGATCCTAGTATCATATACCCAACTCTTAGACCATAAATTGGCTATTTATTCAGGTAGATTTGTCTACTTTGATTTACCAAATTGATACTTTTTGCTCTAAGGGTTCCTTAGTTCACCATGGAAAAATTTTACCCTTATAGGAACACTTTGTTATCTACAATTCCCATCAAAAAAATCGAAACACTTCTCAAGTTTGTGTTTTTAATGGATTATTAGAAAAAATTATTCCTTATACTAACATTCAAAATTCAAATATATTTTTTTTTAAGAACTAATCCTCTTTTTTTGTTATTTGTCGCCAGAAAGAAAGTCTTGGTAGTGTTTCGATTTTTTTGATGAGAACTGTATGTGTCAAGGCACGTTTTCTTTGGAACAGCTATAAAGTTGAAATTAATATTGAATAAAGTAAGGCCAACGGGACGATTTAAAAACACACTTTCAGGGGTTTAAAACATTTTTAAAATACGTCCGCTGTAAATAGAAAATAGTAAAGAATGGAAAATTTAACTTGTTATATAAAAAAACAGCCAAGTGTGAGTCCTCTCTTAGGATTCCGTACATAATCTCCAGATAATCTGTAAATCATTCCGTTTTAGAGCTAGAGAGCCGTAAAATATTCGGACAAACAGACAGACAGACAACAGAGTGACAGCAATAGGGATCCGTTTGCTCTTTGGGTACGGAACCCAAAAAAAATCCTTTTTGGTACGGAACCCTAAAAATCGAAGTTATATTAGTGGTTCAAGTCCGGAAAAATGAATTAATAAGTTGACTTACTTACCTTTTGACGTTTTTTGTGTGGTGAATTGATATCCTTCAAAGGTTAAAAATAATTAAAATCAACAACTACTTACAATAACAGTAAAATCAACAAGAAAAACTAACAGTAACGGTTTAATAATAACAAAAAGCTAAAGAAATATATAAACGAAAGAATACGTATCACTTCGAACGCAATCCAAACAGGAAAGAACTTTTTCACAAAATTTAAAATGGCGACCTAATGTTGGTAGCTGCGGTACTGACTGCTAACCTGTACCACGATCCACGCAACGACAGCTGTCGTCGACCGATTGACGCCATTATGTCGACCAATTGACGCCATTATTGCGTACGAGAGATAAGAATGGAGATAACTCAGTAAAGGTCCGATTGTGTACCTTTTTTAAATCGTCTCGTTGGCCTTGCTTTAGTAAAATCGATAGCTTCATACTGTTGTAAAAAAGACAAGTTTCTCCAGTACCCACTTCCTGGTTATCTACAATCATAAAATTTGGTTCGAAGGAACATGTGAAAGAAGACATCCAAAAATCATTAATTTCTAATTCCATGTGGAATAACTTTTTGCAGTTTGTTTCATAATTTGTCCGTACATTGAGATAAGTTTGTATTTTTTTTTCAAACTAAGTATTCAAGTCTAATTTCTTGAATAAATTATACACAAATTCTTGTACTTTTATTCCACATATATTTATTTTTATTCTAACTTAGGCTACCGGTTTCGTATTACACATCATCGGGCCAACAAATTATTAATTATTTAACATGACAGAAAGAAAACAAAAGAAAACATTTTTAACAAGCAAATATAAAATTGTTACGGAACCCACAGGACATGAGCCCTACCCGCACTTGATCGTTTTTATTGTTTCCAGAACTCAGGATCCCCAATCAAAGCACAAACTCCTTCGGTCCACGCCGACTGGTGCTTGGTCTGTGGCAAGAGAGAGAAGCTTATACAGTGTCCGCAATGCCCATCGTCATACCACGCCGGCTGCAGTGCACAGTGGATTGTGACCATCATGCGTAAGTTTATAGCAATACTTGAGGTGATATGTGAATTTTTCAACGGTCACTGTTACTCCATGCGGAACGACACGCAGTGCGAGAGGGACGGATTCCGGGAAAAATTCAAAATGTCGGTTTTAAATTAATATAAATTTAACTAAATCAAAATTTCACATTCACAAAATTTAGATATTGTTAAAATCCATCTAATAAAATATCGTCCAGGTATGTATCATCTATATGTCATTCCTATTTCGCATACTATGAAAAAAAGTGTAGAAGAAGACCTCATTTCAATATTTATTTCTATCGAGCGAAAGTTCTGCAATCGCGTTTCTGTATTCAAGAAAACTAGAAAAAGTTACCCACATTTATATGCTAATTTATCAGATTAGTAGCTTCTTCTGAAAATCAGGTAAATAACTTCAAAAAGTGACAATTTTAGTGAGGTAGCGCCTTAAGAGCCCGGTCCGCGACGACGACAACTTTGATGAAAAACAATATGTTATCGTAGCGATATTTAATTAGTATATTGTAATAGTAACTGTTGTATTTGAAAATTGTTGTTGTTGGGGATTTGTTGTTATATTTGTAATTTACTGTTTCTTGTTTGTCTTTTATTTCTTATTATTATTCTTATAGTACTCTGAACTTCCCTGTAATTTCATATGTGTTTCCCGTATAATTTAGAATTTTAATTTTGAGTTTTACTCAAGCTTTTTTAACAATTTCTATATAACTAAGATAATATGTAGGCATCCACTGAAAATCAGCGTCATGGCGCATGTTATGCTCATGTCATGACACATGCTGAGTGGAGACCTATTTGGTATGCTTATTCGTTCCTAATTATAAGAAGTATGCAAAAATGTAAATATGTATACCAAATAAAGTTGTTCTATTCTATTCTAAATATTTTTCTGGCCATTATCGCGATGTTTTTGGAAAAACTGGGGACGTATACCAGTTCATACTGGCCGTCTTAATAAAGCCCTAGAATTTATTTGATTGAATTGTTTCTCTTTTGCGAGTTATTTTATTACTTACGAGCCCGCTCCGAATCGTTATTCATAATATCAAAATAACGCACAAAGGAGAAACAATTGAATGAAATAAATTTTAGGTCTTCATTTAGATGGCCAATATGGACTGGTGTGTGTCCCTGATTTTTACAAAAACATCGCGGCAATGACAAGAGAAATAATTAAATTAATGTTTCGCATCAAACAGACGAAAAATACAGATTCATTCATTCTGCGCTAGACTACGTTAACTTAAATAATCTATTTCACAGTAATTTAATGACGGATTAAAATTTGTTTTTCGTCGCTTTTGGCCTATATTTTAATCCTATGAAATTAAATGTGGTATTATCGACATCATGAAACTGTGTGCATTGAGCATTGTTTAAATCTTTGACCGTAGTCTAAAATGTTCGACTAAAAATAAAGTTTTATAATTTATATATCCAGTGCTATGTAGATAGACAAATTTATTAAAATGAATAATAAATTGATAGATATTCGATTTATTGTAGGGAAAAAATTAAAAAGATACCAGCCAAGTGCAGAGTAAAACTTATTTTGTTACTTGTAAATGCATGAAAAATAGTTCATAAGGGCTCGTTTCACAAAATGAGAGAGGGTTAAGTTATTGGTAGTTTGGTACCAGTGTGAAGTCAGCAAGGGTTGTGTTCGTCCGGTATGAAGGGCGCGGCGATATCGCTAGGCTCATCTCACAATGGCTGAGTTTGAGTGAGTATTTAGAATATCTATAGTTACGTATATACCGGGTGTAAATAGAGTGCGACCATTAAATGAAACCACATATTCTACCGACCCTACTGAACCACTTTTCCTAAGAATCATACCCGCGGACACCCTTAGTTTAGGAAGTAATTGAGTTCCAAACAAAAATGCGTGAACCCTAACGCACCGACATACGGGGGAGTTTAGAGAGAGCGTCGTCCGTGAAACCTGCAGCTGATTGAGGTCAGTGCTCTGTCTCACTTTGTTGATCTACCTAAAGAGGGAGAGGATCTAGAGTCCACCATGCCTGAGTTACTGGTTATTCGAAGGGATAGAGTTACGCGATCGACACCTCGTAATTAAGGCACCTCGGCACGCCATCGTTTTAGTACAAAATTTAATAATCCGTTTCTCAGTTGTTTCTCGTAATAGACCAAAATATGACCTCCATCATTTGGTGCTGGTATTTTAAAAGGCACCATTTTGACACAATTTTGAATATTAATTTTGTTTTAAAGATATTAAGCTGGACAGATTCACATACAAAGTTGTTTTCTTGCCTCAGATTGTACCTATATCAAAATTTAACATTTCAGCCACATAGCGACTTTGTAAACGCCTGTATTAAACTATTGAGGTACTAAACTTTAGTCTATAACGAAAAACAACAGAGAAACGGGTTATCAAATTTTGTACTAAAACGGTGGCGTGCCTATGCGCCTTATTTAAAATTTTAGCTATTCAGCGCTGTGCAAGCTGAATTGCACTTTATTACCGCGTGGCGAGAGTAGCTTTTTATTCATGTCTTTGAAGAGTGGAATCCACTCAGTGGATCTTCTGCAGTATCTACTATTGTTTCTTCTGTGACCTATAACTTTAAATACCTAGAAGCCTAACATGAAGCCACTTTAAAACACAGTTTTAAACACAATTTAACAGTAAATTCCATACATTTACCATTTTAAAAATGGTGTTAAAGTGGCAAACATGTTAGGCCTGCTACTATAAATTTTGTACGGGCAAGTGTTATTTGTTTTTCCTACGGGAAAGTTCGTCGGTAGATCACTAGAATATGTGGTTTTATTAAAAGATACTTGTCTTTTACACTCCGTATTATATCTACATTAAAGGTATATAGGTATTTATTTGTGTTTCAGACCGCAAAAGCCCCCCGAAGCACACCCAAACCCAAGTGACCCACATCCAAAAGATCTTATCCAGCACTCGTACAATCACTACCCGCCAAGAGATGGAGGCCCCAGAACTGTGTCCCAGTTGTATGTGGGGCCCAGTTGTGGGGTACGGCGATGTGGTGTGGAAAAAACTGGGGTCCATTCCGTGGTGGCCCGCCAGGGTGCTGAGTCCTGGCAGTTTGCCTTCCTGTTTGGTGTCGAGGAAGCATTCGCCGCAGCAGTGGCCGTTGCAGTTCTATGGTAAGTATGGCACAGGAGCGGTAGGTCAGACCACAGACATATAATTATTACTAAGTAGCAGACCAAACATAAGGATTAAATAGCGTGGCAAGTTTCCATACAAAAAATAAGCTACATTTAGGCTTCATGGTACGACGAAACGTATAAAAATTGGTTGTTTAAACTGGCTTATGCTTGGAACATATTTGTTAATTCCTAAACTAATCTCTAGTATATATTTTGTTTGGAAACAAGCAATATTTATATTTAAAAGAGCCCGTAGTTCACTGAGCTAAAATTGCCACGCGTCGACTCTATGCGTTTATTGTTAAAGTTAAGTCTGCTACTATATTATACGTCTGTGGGCCAGACGGTTTGACATTGAATGATACTTAGAGTGAAAAATATCGGGGTCGTTGCGGACTGAAAGAAGATGTACGAGAAAAGAAAAAGGAATGCTTCGGTGGTTTGGACACATAGAGTGAATAAATGAAAGTAGAGTGACGAAAGAAATGTATGGTGCGCAAGTAGAAGCAAGTAAAGCTCGACCAGGCCACCCTAGAAGGACGCATGTCAACCAAATTTGGTGACATACTGATTAAGGGCAAAGTCAAAAGCTCCCAGAATAGAAGAGTTTGTACGGCTAGGTTGATGGATGTTGAAGAGGTGAAAAAAGCGTGTCAGGATCATAGTAGATGGAAATCTAGTCTCTGCCTACTCCTCTAGGAGATAGGCGTTAGCATATGTATGTTACATGCATAGTAATTGTATACTTAACACTTGCTGAAAGCTGAAGAAAAACACAGCTGCAAGTAAACCTGCATGCCCCAAAATAAAAAGCGTACCTATATTTGGGCCGGAAGTCTGCCGATAAGGCGTAATCTCGTTAGGACATGAAAATCGTCGGTGAAAAGAGGGTGTACGGGTGCCGACTGTTTCGGTGACGTTTCACACATGGAAGCATCTTTGTCACCCCAAGGGGACATATATTATTGTGACGATATGTGAGGTAAACTTTCAGTGAACACTTCTATGGTCTGGGCGTTGATGCCATAGACAAAGTATACATTTAGCTTGACCAACTGAATCCGCTACCTGATTGGTCAAGCGTTTCCTCATATTATAGTCCAGTAGACATATAAGGTGCTATCAAAATATCTGCCACGGCTGCAATAGGAGAGTGTATTGGGTATAAAGATTACAATAGTAATAGATATTTTAGTGATCTAACAACACGCATTTTTTCATACAAAAAATGTGCGTATAACTTAGAATTGATTTACTTGTATGAAACCGTCCCGTAGCTAGTAAGTAACACAAAACAGTTGGATATGGATAGAAATTATTTTTACTGTCGAAACAACACATAACGCGTAGTTATGTGTTATGAGGAATAAAGTAAATATTTATTTATTTACTTTAATCTCAAATTTTATGTAACTATTCCGGGGTACAAAATATCTAAACAATTGTAATCTATATACACAATACTGTCTCCCATTGCAGCCGTGACAGATATTTTTAGGGCACCTATTAGTTTTGGATCTCACTTACTGCATAAAGGTTTACTTAATAATATTTTTTTGTGTTAGATGACGGATTATTTATAACTCGACTCGATACTTTGTTCAACAAATTTAATGATTTTATTTTACTTCCCGGTTGGATTTTTATACGCTGAACAGCTGAAAAATACAGAATAAAGCCGATTTTGAAGGTTTTAATTTTAATCTAAGAAACTTACTAAAAAGCGTAATTTTAAGTGACAGCACTATATTTTGCTATTCTGAAGGGCACACCAACTAAAATTAGCAAGTCTTAAATCAAACAATTTTTTTTTATTCAATCAAATGACAGCTCTAAAATGTGCCTTGAAGTTACCAAAACAAGTTATAATTACTAAGTTGAGTAAATTATGCCTGTCAAACTAAAATTTTAGTCAACGTTTATAAAATGGTGACTTCAAAATGGGTCTTCGTTTTAACCATACTTAAGTTTAATTTTATGTATGTCAAACTAAAACTAAAGCCTACAAAATTGGCTTTATTACTCGTCTATACGAACAACTTTTACGATGGAAATAACTATGAAATTACAAAAAAATGTGTGCTGTTCAATACGTGCATGTACATTTTCTGTGGCACAGCTTGTTTCTTAGCGTTTTCGTGGTTGGCTCTATAGCAAAGTTTGTTCGTAAAGACGATCAAATATTATTAGTCGATTTCGTTGGACTCGGAATGTGTGACAATGTTGTCGATTCGGTGTAACACACTTAACTTATTTGACAAGACTAATCTTATTTTAACATAGACGTATAATTATTACTGACTATCAGACGAAACATAAGGATTAAATAGCGTGGCAAGTTGCCATACAAAAAATAAGCTACATTTAGACTTCATGGTACGAAGAAACGTATAAAAATAGGTTGTTTTGGCTGTCTTATGCTTGGAACATATTTGTTTATTCCCAAACTAATCTCTAGTATATATTTTGTTTGCAAACAAGCAATATTTAGAAGAAAAGAGCCCATAGTTCACTGAGCTAAAATTGCCACGCGTCGACTCTATGCGTTTATTATTAATGTTTGGTCTGCTACTATATTAAACGTCTGTGTATTTTAAGCATCCTGACCTTGTATTTTCGATACAGAAAGAAAAAGGCTGCTTAAGTATAGTCCTGTCAAATAAGTCGTATTATACAGAATGGACAACAATTTTTGGCATTAACTATTTTGTATTGCTTAAAGACTAAAGAACTGTGAAAGTGCTGCCACTTTAGTAAAATATCATTATTACTATACTATATCATGGACGAATAACTAATTTTAATTCGTCCATGACTATATATATTATGACTATAGTCTATAAATAGCAATGAACTGTTTTTAAAATTTAAATGGCATAGTTTTCATTAACGTCGTCGGCAAGCTAAAATTTATAATTTGCTAAAATGGCCGCTTTTAGCCGCTAAATGGGCGTATCCAATGAAAACTCTGCTATTTAAAAATAGTTCATAGCTATTTCTAAGCATTTATTACGCCAATTTTCAATCATTATTCTGGTAAGCAAGAAATGTTTTTTTTTTAAGATGCAACAGTTTCACAGTTCTGAAAGCCTTAATAAATAACAATAACCTTCACTAACGCTAGACAACCTGATGGAAGTGATTCTGCTGTCCGCTTGTGCAAAATTACGCTTGCTTACTAACACTACTAACCCTTCCTGTCCCTGCCCCCTCCGAAGGTGACCTGAAATACACGTGGGGTGATCCCACCAGGATGTGTCTGTTCCTGCCAAGCCATACTGCGGTGCTGGGCGAGAACCGATCGGAAGACTTGCAGGAAGCTGTTCTTGACGCATGCGACGATTATATTAGAGTCTATTTGACTTAGACTAAACACTCTTGTGGTCTGGGCGGGTCGCGAGGTAGGCGCAATTAATCTCTGGCTATCGAAAGGTTTTTTTTTCCTAGCTGGCAATCCCAAAAATAATGCCATTGGACCGAGTCAACTCATTCAAGAATATTTATCCCGTAGCATTTCTGTAAATATCGAAAAAACTCACATTGGGTTGGACTTTTTACCTTTGCAACAATAACCCGTTTAAGGTGCAAGCCACATAGAAGCGGCGCGGGCGCTACCGTCGCGCCAGTTGCGCGCTACCGGCGCGGCGTGTATCGGTGGTATTCAAGTGTTTGATTTTGATCTGACAAGATGTCTTCCTCTGACGACGAAGGTGCGAAGGTGCGGACGGTACGCCTTCGGTGCACCCGCAGCGCAACCGTGGCGTGCCGTCTCGACGCCTGTCCAATGTTCTTTCATACAAAATGTAATAATAATAATAATAATAAAAAACTTTTATTTCCAAAGAACAATTTTTACAATATATACAGTGCACCCCAAACAACATAGTTGTTTTTCGGGGTAAATACGCTCATACAACAGTAAGTATATAGTTATTAATGTAGGAGAGGGACGTGGTGTAAAACAGATAGAAGAGGTGTACTGAGCGCGTGCCCGCACCCGCGCCGGGTGGTTCTATGTGGCTTGTACCTAATTCGACTCGCGTTGCAACAGGACAACAAAATTGAACATAGTCCATCGTTTAAATTCATCAGATTCTTTTGGCATCTGAGACCTAAGTGCGAGTTGCTTATCAAATGACTTACTACCGCGTGAATCAAGTTAAGCTGGGTCTCCAGCGCGTGTTTTGTCCTACACACTGTGACCTATTCTCGTGCAGCAAACCTTAAATTTAGAGTTGAAAAATCTAAAATAATACAAGCTTATTTAACTTTTCTCCATCTGCGTTAAAGCCTATTTTGCAATGAAAAGTTTTAGGTTATAGCAGCTCTAAATTTAATATTTGCTACACCAATATAGGTGTCACTATCTACACAAAAACGTCTTCAGAGATATTGTTTCGTTACATATTTTGATGATAAGCTGGGTCTCCTGCAGGCCCATCAGCAAAATGTGTAACAAAATGTATTGTGTAGACGTTTTTGTTTAGTGTGTAAGACAAGACAAAAAACACGCGCTGAGACCCGGCTTAACTCGATTCACGCGGTAGTAAGTTATTCGATTGCCAACTCGCACTTAGCTCTCAGCATAGATTTTGTCTATGGCTCTCAGTGTGTTCTATATAACCAGTGTTTTAGATTTGCCGCCCTTTTCTAGTCTCATCTTTCGACAGCCAGACTTAAGCAATCGATCTAAAAGCACTTTACCAACTGCCTCCGCGCCAACTGATTGGTAAAGCGTTCCGCTTGCATGAGAATTAGTCCTCACTGAAAATGTGCCTACTTATAAATAAAGGTAAACTTAACTACTTTAACTACTGAAAGTAACTATACAGTACTGAGGCTGAATACGACACGCTTATTGGTTCATTTTCGTTTCAATACTTTCCATTCAAGCTGATGCGTATCAGTGAAAGCTACTTAATTTATTTGAATGAGCCATGGGCGTCGGAAGACGAAAGTCTAGGGTGGGGTGACCTCTTTAAAATATTAACGGGATTTATAGCTGAAAAAAAAAACGCACTTTTGTGCAAACAAAAACTTCCGATTGACCCTTTCTCTCGTTTGTCCGCTGTTTGTGTACTTTAGTACTATTTTTTTGCTGTCCCATTCCGTTTCCAGGGTGGGCGGCTAAACTCCCTCCTTCCGGCGTCCATGCAATGAGCACGTCGTCGTATTCAGCCTCGGAACTTACAGTAAAAAAAATATGCGTTCGTACAGCCTGCGGCACGAAAGTCTAACGGTGACCGTTAATGCGCAGAAGTCAACAATAAGGTGTCGTGGCGGAAGAAGCAGGGCGCGGGGCGGGCGTATGTACTCATGCATAAGCGCTGATTGGCTCATGCGCAGCTATCCCCGCCGCGTAACGTTCACCGCTAGACTTTCGTTTCGCGCCGCAGACTGTATCACACTGTAAATTGCATGCGTGTAGCACTTGTTAACAAGTTTTTAATCGATTTGATATTATTTTATATTATTTTGGTTACGATTTTAAAATTTTCCGTGCCCGATAATGTTTTATATCTACCTATACAATCCTTCTTTGTGAAATATCGGATACCCCGAAAATGATGAAGAATGATCCACAGAAATATGTGCACGGAATATTTATGTGGTACTTTGTGTTGTGATATTAACGGTGGGTCTTACCCACGTAATTGTGTTTGTTGATAAAATGTTGTATAATTTTATTTTCTTTGACAAAATCAATGCATGCGAAAATCACACTCATTTTATTAATATTTTCCCTGAGCAAGTAATTTTGTGTATTTATTATCGTGCAAAATGTTTGTTGTGTGTTTAATATATTTTGTATTATTTTGTGATATTTACCCTTGGGTAAACTTCCTTTTTTGATAAATCAATCCATGCTAAGTGTCAATTTATGTTTTAAATTATGACAAGAGATCAACAAGATCGGTTTCGTTTGAATAAATTATCACTATAAATTTTTATTTATTTTTATTTTTATACCCTAACTGACACGGTTTTGAGCCCCTGCAGGCCTAACATGGTTGCCACTTTAAACACAAATGGTGTTAAAGTGGCACCATGTTAGGCCTGCAGAACAGAAATGTATACATACAGGTAGCCCGTTGAGACAGGGCAGTATGGGAAAAATCTAAACTATAAGAGATATACCATCATCGTTCTCGATTTTAGAGATAATGGGCTCAAAACATTTTGAAAAATTACTTAAGACTACGTAGGTAGTAAAAACGGAGTTTTTGAACAAGTAGTCCTCCCAAACTACAATAGATATGGTTTTGAAATAAATACATGTTATAAACAAAGCCTTTTCCAAAGCGATGAAACTGTTGAATATTTAAATAGATACAATAATCTAAAACCATCAATGTATAAATTTATTTATCACCAAGCAATGTACACCGAACAATGAATATTATTTTTTAAATTTTGTCTATGACTGTCTCTGTCTGCTTTTTGGTTGCTTGCATGTGTCAACCAAGATGTTGGTTCAAATAAAACATTAAAACGCAATACCTAATAAAAAACTCTTTTAATAAAATAAAGCTTCCTCAAATAAAATTAAAAACAACAGGTTAAGGGCCCAGTCCCCGCTTACCACTGAAAACTAAAAAAATAAAAAAACCAGTGCTATAACGAAAATAACAAGTAAAAAGTGCCGCCATTGTGGCGTGTTCCTGTGAAACAAAATCGACGAAAGTAAAACATGGAAAAATACGAAGAAATTGCAGGCATTCAGAAGCTTTGTGATGAGAAATCTTTTTCCTGTTGGAAATTCCAACTGAACATAATATTTAAAAGTTATGGGTTGCACGAAATAGTGCACGGTGAAGAAAATGCAATTGCTTTGGGTGGTGACAGAAAGGAGCATGAAAAAAATGATGCAAGAGCTCAGAAAATAATAATGAACACAATTGACAAGAAACACATGCCCCTGATTATGAGCTGCCCTAGTGCAAAAGAAATGTTTGATAAGTTGTGCTTCATATTTGAGAAAAGTACAACACAACAAAAATGTCAACTTCTGCAAGATTTCTTTGAATACAAGTATGATCACAGGCAAGATATGACATACCACATAAGTAAACTAGAAAACATAGCTTTCCACCTAAATTCCATTGATGAAAAAGTTAATGACAACATGATCATGTCAAAGATATTATCCACCTTACCGAATGGATACAATAATTTTGCAACAGCCTGGGATTCATCACCATTAAGTGAAAAAACATTAAGGAATCTGACAGCAAGGCTCCTAACAGAAGAACAAAGACTTGGTAAAGAATCTACTGATAATTATGAACAAAAATGTGCATTCAAAGCGAGCTTCAGAAAGACAAACCAAAACAAATATAATAAAAAGTTCTGCAAGATCTGTAAAAAGAATAATCACAATGAAAATGATTGTTTTTATAAAAAGAAAGAAGAAGTAAAGATGTGCAAAATATGCAAAAAAAATAATCACACGGAAGAAAAGTGCTACTTCAGGAAGAAGGATAATAAGATAGCGTTTATTACTGAAATACAGAAAAGTCCAGAAGAGTTCATAATAGACTCAGGATGTACGTCACATATGACAAATAAATTGGATTTACTGAGCGAGGTTACAAAATACAACTGCGATATTACAGTGGCAAAGAAAAATGAAAAAATCGAGTCCACAGAAAAAGGAAAAATAGAAACACAACAATGTGATTTAAAAAATGTGCTTTTTGTGCCTCAACTACAAAAGAATTTGATGTCTGTTAATGCAATTACAGAAAATGATGGAGAAGTATTGTTCACAAAAAATAAAGTCATTATTAAAAGAAATGAAGAAATAATACTACAAGGGAACAAGAAGAGCAACGGACTGTATTCAATACAATTAGAAACTACAAAACCAGAAAATTCTCTAGTAACAATTAATCATAACAGTGCACTTGAATGGCATATAAAACTGGGACATCCTGGCAAGGTAACTATGAGAAAAATGCTACTATGTGTTGAAGGCTTAAGCATAACCGATAAAGACATTGATATGTTACCAGAAACTTGCACAGTATGCTTACAAGCTAAACAAACAAGACTGCCATTCAGTACACAAAGAACAAAGGCAGAAAGATTACTTCAAATCATTCATAGCGACGTTTGTGGCCCAATTTCGCCAAACACCTATGACGATAAGAAATACATACTCACTATTACTGATGACTTCACAAATTACACTGAAATTAAACTCCTATCCAATAAAAGTGAAGCATTTAAAAATATCAAGGATTATGTTGAAGAAAAAGAAAGAGAAAAAGGGATGAAAATAAGTATGATAAGATGTGACAATGGAGGTGAGTATACCAGTAATGAAATGAAAAATTGGTGCCTGAACAAAGGAATAATATTAGACTACACTATACCATTTAGCCCCCAGCTGAACGGCAAGGCCGAACGATTGAACCGTACCATTATGGAAAAAGTGCGAGCTCTACTCTTTGAATCTAAAGCAGAGATTTACCTATGGGGAGAAGCAGCCAAAACTGCTGCATATTTAATAAACCGATCACCATCTGAGTCAATAAACAATTTGACACCTATTGAAATGTGGTCGGGAAAGAGACCAGATCTTAGAAACATACAAATATTCGGGTCTGATGCATACAGCAAAAGGCTAGGACACTTACAAAAACTGGAATCTAGAATGGAAAAACTAATAATGGTTGGGTATGCCCCAACAGGATATCGACTATTTGATGAAGAAAAAGAAAGAATAATAATAAGAAGAGATGTTTTATTTCAGTCAAAAAAGAACGGTGATGATGATCCTACTGAAGAACCTAAAAACATTGTAGTTCATGAAGAAATTGAAGAAAACAAAGAACCTTTAACAACAAACAAAATAACCGAAGATACCTCACTACAAGATGAGAATGAAAATAATGAAAATTGCTCTGAAACAAATGTTGAAATAGAAATCGTCCAAGAGAATCCTGTCCCAATCCCAATACTGGAAGAAAATACTGAAGAAAATCCAAGAACTGAAAATAATTCTACACAAGAAAATGAAAACAAAGATACAAAAAAGAGACCAACTAGAGAAAGAAAAATACCAACTAGATATAATGATTATGTTTTGATCACATATGAAGATGCAATAAATGGAGAAGACAAACGTAAATGGATAGATGCTATCAATGAAGAGAAGAAATCCCTAATGAAAAATGAAACCTGGAAAGTTGTACCAAAAGAGAAAATTCCTGAAAACCAGAAAATCCTAACTAGCCGATGGGTATTAAAAATCAAAGAAGATGGAACATATAAAGCCAGATTAGTAATAAGAGGCTTCGAACAAGAAAAAGGAATTGACTATAATGAGACATTTAGTCCTGTCATTAACAGTAGCCCATTAAGACTACTATTTGCAATAGCACAAGAGAAAGAATTCACCATAAAATCATTTGACATAAAAACAGCATTTCTGTATGGAAAGATCGATGAGGATATTTATATGTATCCACCAGAAGGAATGGAAGATCTACAAGGAATATGCAAATTGAAGAAAGCCTTATATGGCATGAAACAAGCCCCTTTAAAATGGAATCTGACTTTTACAAGTTTTCTAGAGTCTGAAGGTCTGAAACAAACAACAGCAGAACCATGTATATTCAGAAACGAAGATGCTACAATCTACTTGGGCATACATGTAGACGATGGCATTCTTGTGGGCACAAATGATACAAAAATTGAACAAATATTGGAAAGAATAAGCAAAAGATTTGAAATGAAAGTCGACAGAAACCCCAAAAGATACATCGGAATGGAAATAGAGAAGACAAAAGACACACTGAAACTAAAACAAGCAAAATTCATAAATAAAATCTTAGATGACTATAAAATGACAGATATAAAAACAGCAAACACACCGATGGAAGGAAACAACAATGATGAACAAAGTAATGGTAATACAAATTTTCCATACCGACAACTACTTGGAAGCTTAACTTATATCTCAAATAAAACCAGACCAGACATAAGTTATGCAGTTAACTATTGTGCAAGAAGAACTGAAAATCCTACGGATTCTGATGTCACAACAATAAAAAGAATAGTAAAATACCTGAAAGGAACAAAAGAAAAAGGGTTAGTATACAGAAAAGGCAATGGACTAGTTGAGTTAACAGCGTACTGTGACTCTGACTATGCCGGTGATCCCCTGACAAGAAGAAGCACGACTGGCTACATTATATATTTTTGTGGTAACCCGATAAGCTGGTGCACAAGAAAACAACCAATTGTTGCACTCTCAACCAGCGAAGCAGAATATATAGCAGCAGCTGAATGTTTGAAAGAACTGTTATACCTGAAAAGTGTATGTGAAGAATTACTAAGTGTAAGTGTTAGTGTAAAGCTATATGTGGACAATCAAAGTGCCATAAACTTGATAAAAAACGGAGTGATAAATAGACGGTCTAAACATATTGATGTCCGATTCAAGTTCATTCATGAGAAAGTTTGTAATGGTGAACTAAAAGTATATTACTGTCCAACTAATGAGCAAATTGCAGACTTATTCACTAAACCTTTGCAAAAGATTAAGTTTGATAGATTTGCATCTAAAATAGTGACATGATTTTTTTTTATGTATCTGTTAATTTGTATAAGACTGCTATGTTTCTTTACTAAAAGGATTTTTTTTATTAATCAGTGTTAATATAAAGATAGAGACAGAAAACAACTTTACCATTGCATAAAAAATGTTCAATTTAAAAGTTAATAATATTCTTTTTGTTTAAAAAATTAGATACTTTGAAAACATGAAAATTTAATTTGTAAAATTGAGGATTTTAGATTACGGGGGTGTGTTGAATATTTAAATAGATACAATAATCTAAAACCATCAATGTATAAATTTATTTATCACCAAGCAATGTACACCGAACAATGAATATTATTTTTTAAATTTTGTCTATGACTGTCTCTGTCTGCTTTTTGGTTGCTTGCATGTGTCAACCAAGATGTTGGTTCAAATAAAACATTAAAACGCAATACCTAATAAAAAACTCTTTTAATAAAATAAAGCTTCCTCAAATAAAATTAAAAACAACAGAAACAGCCCGAAACGCAATAGAGAAAAATTGGCTCGATCGAAGAAAATTGCAAAGTGAAAAAACTAATCAAGTAAAAATAACTATGATTACTGTTTAAAACATATAAAACCATTATTTAAACGATTGAAACAGGTGGTAGAGCTAATGCCGGGCTCGACTGAGGAGGTGCCACCATCTTACTCGGAAATCCTCCCGAAGTTATTCGGGGGAGAGTAAGAGAACAGCTCTCAGGCAAAACCAGGCGGCCCACCATTGCCTGGGACCGATGGATGGCGGTATATATGTCGCAGTAAAGTAGTTAAATCAGAGAGTTAGTTGAATCTCTAGAGAGTTAATTAAAGATCGACATTCAATCAAGTCGCTAGCATTTTGATTTAAATAAAGCAGCGTCGAAAACGTTTAACTATCTGTCTGACCGAAAGCCAGCGTGTTGATTGATTAATAATGTAAAACAAGATGGCGGTCACGACAACAGCTGATTACATTTAGAATGTTCAAACCTGACCTAACGTACTGTTTTTAAATACATTTTGACCTATCCATTATGCACCTATTTAGTATCCTACTCGGGGACGCCTCGCTCCGCTCCGCTTCGCTCGGCTCTGAGTTGTTTCATAATGTTCAAACCTAACCTAACCTAGTGTTTTTAAATACATTTCGACCTATCCATTATGCGACTATTTAGTATCCTACTCGGGGACGCCTCACAAAGGTCACCCTACCAAAGTTGAAATGCGCCTAGGAACGTTTAGGAAACTCGTTAAACGTTTCGTTCACTCACTTGTCTGACGGAACTTTAGCGACTTGATTGAATGTCGATCTTTAATTAACTCTCTAGAGATTCAACTAACTCTCTGATTTAACTACTTTACTGCGACATATCCATCCCCAATTGCCGGGCCTTATATAAATTAGACTGGTGACGGGCAGCGGCGTCACTGGTGCAAGGGTTTCGGCACCGCGCTCACCAACCCGCCTGCCCAGCGTGTGTGAGTATGGGCATTTCTTCCAGGAGGACCGCCAAGAGTGGCGAAATCCTGGAAAGGCCTATGTCCAGCAGTGGACGAAACAGGCTGATGGATGGATGGATTTAAACGATACGTGGGACGCACTATAAGTTTCCGGAATGAATATGAAAAAATACTATTAAAGGTACAAAATTAATTTATCGTTTTTCAAAATAATCTCCCTTGGCGTCTATGCACTTTTTCATTCGATCAAACCAGTTTTGAAAACTTTTGTGCCACTCCCCTGTGGTGACCTCTGAAACGTGTTTTTCATACTCCTCGACAGCCTCTTCTGGTGATGAAAATCGTTGACCGCGTAATTGGTTCTTAATTTTTGGGAACAGAAAAAAGTCACAAGGTGCCAGGTCGGGACTGTATGCAGGATGACTCATGAGTTCTACATTTTTCGTCTTCAAAAAGTCGTTTGTCTGTCTGGCCGTGTGAGAACTAGCATTGTCGTGGTGCAGGATGATACGGCGTTTACGGTTATTTTTACGGAGTTCGTCAATAACTTCCGGCAAACAAATGGTCGTGTACCAGTCACTATTCACGGTACGACGATTCTCTAAAGCAACAGTAGCCACGTGTCCAGTTTTATTAAAAAAAGAAGCAATCATCCGCTTAGATGCACTTTTCACGCGCGCCACTTTGGTTGGTTTCGGCTCATCTTGAAAGACCCATACGCTCGATTGCTGCTTTGTTTTGGGATCGTAGCAATAAATCCATGTTTCGTCACCTGTTACTATGTCCCACACCAAATTTGACGCACCTTCGTTGAATCTGGTAAGCATGGCACTGCACCAAGTGACGCGGTCCGTTTTTTGAGCCTCGGTCAAGTTGTGTGGGATCCACCGTGAGCACAGCTTTCTCACACCCAAATGTTTGTGTAGGATTGATTGTATTTGACTCATGCCTATTTCTAAGGATGCGCGAATTTCATGGTAGGTCACATGCCTGTCTGTTTCAATCATACGGCGCACAGCATCGATGTTTTTGTTGGTCACAGCGGTGGACGGCCGACCATCGCGAGATTCGTCACTGAGATTGATACGACCACGCTTGAATTCTGCAAACCAGCTATAAACAGTCGTCTTGCATGGTGCTTCATTGCCAAAAGCTGTTTCAAGCCGAGCGATGCTCTGTTGAGCTGTCAAATTACACTTAAAATCGTAGAAAATCATACTACGAAAATTTTCCCGAGTTAAATCCATGTTGATGCAGACACACAATTTTTTAAATGGTGCCACAAGGTAAAAACAAAAGACAGTCAGATGAAACAAACTGCATTCTACAGCCAAAGAGTTCTATTTTCAAATGTTGCAATAAATTTTTAAATATTGTTTATGTAAGTGGCCAGTTCCGGAAACTTTTAGTGTTACCTATGTAGTACAGCGATTTTTTTTAAAACGCACTTGTTTGAATTTATATTAAATTTTATTCATAGAAAACAGCATTATCCACTGTCTTCTTGATTTACCGCACTGCTTACGCGCGCTTTTTCAGATATGTTTATCTCTTTGGTTGTGCGATCCACCTACTACGCCTCAAGTACCATAGCCGGGAATAGAACCTGCTCATTTTGCAAAAATTATAACAACCTGTATTATTTATGATATCAATCGATAGTGTTACTAGTAACAACCAAGTCTCAACGCAATTACATGCGGTTGTCTTAATTATCATCGTTGTGACATTTGTCAACATAATAGGCTAAGGGTGTAGATAAAATATCGCCCAAGCCGAAAACGGGGCAGAAATTGATAAACGCGGGCGGAGCCGCGGGAAAAGCTAGTTATTAATATATCCAAACCCACAGGTCGAAATCGTTTTTTTGTTTGGTGTTATTTATTAAGATATCGTTACAAACACCAAGAATCGACCCATAAAATGAGTTATAAAAATTAAACCACAGGATACACTATTTACACCTTTATTATTTTTCACATAATACTTTTTATTAATTCAACAGTTACAGCAAAGCATTATTCGATCAATTTATTACAAAATATTCACATTTGTACCTTAAAAATATATAATATTTACTTAGGGTATCACCAACCTCAAATAAGGGCTAGTCGTATTCGTGTAAAAAATGGGACACGCTTTGTTTGAAGTATTTGAAGAATAGACAATCTGATTAACTGATTAACCAAGGCTTAATTAAACAAAGCTTGTCCAGCGGCTCTACAAGTAAAGCCGTTCGGGGCTTACTCGACTCGTCTTCGACAAAAGGGACAAACTTACTCGAGTGAGCAGGATACCAGTTAGCTGTCTCTCTTACTTGTATACATTTGTCTCTTTTGTCGTTTGACGAAGACGAGACGAACGAGCCTCGAACGGTTGTGGTTCTAGACCCGCAGCGCGACAAAGCTCTTTTGACAGGAGGGCGCGCTTGAAACAAGAGATAAGTTAGTTCCGATTTTGGCCACGACAAGTATAACCCGTGCGGATAAAGAAACCATCTATAAATGGCGACCGGTCTGATGCTATCTCGCTCACATCGTCGCTCTGTCTATACTCGCACAGCATGGTACTAAGTACAAAAAAAATAATCAGTTTGGATTAGCATTCACGCCGTCTCGATCTACGTACAAAAAAAAATAGTTTGGATTAGCATTCACACTGTCTTTTCCTGTAGGCAAAACGCCGAGATATGTTTTAAATTCTTTATAGCACACCGTGCGTAAAATGACCACTTTACGCACGCTGCGCTTGCGTAAAGTCGGCATTTTCCGCACTTTTGCTATAAAATATTATACGATACTCGTGCGAGAAACTTTTTCTCGACTCGTATCGTAATGTACTATTATTGCATACAGAAAAACAAGTACAGAATAAAGTAAAATAAATAAATGTTCTCGGGCTAATGTTAACTATTTAAAAGTTTATTTAGTAAAACAAACAGTTGCTAGCAGCACTTTATATACTCCCTAAAATATATTCAAAATTAATAAATGAAATATTGTTTGGCTGCCGCTTGATTTCTTTTGCTGACGCTACTCTAAGTACCAGTCGCCATTTATAGATTGTTTCTTTAACCGCACGGGTAATACATGCGCCGAAATAACCTTGACGCACTATAACAAATATCAACGTACATCTTATTTATCACAACAGAAATAAAATGTATAAAAGAAATTCCAATGTTCAAATTTATAACGTAAAATTATTTCCTAAATAAGCTAAAAGGCCTTAAAATTTCAAATGAATCTCACATGATGCGGGCTATAATCAAATTGAAAAACAGGGACTGAATCGCTAAAAATCTTTCTATATTTAAGGTGACTTCTAATTTTAGAGCCAAATTCATATTGGAGAGTCGGTGGGTAGACAGGAATGAGGCTCAATGACCCTTTTTGTGAAAAACGCATAATAAAATTTGTGCCCCAATAAACTCCGAGTCAATTACTATAGTAAGCCTACATTTCATTTTGCGTTTTTTCACAGAAAGGATAATTGAACCTTGGTCCTGACCACTTAGCGAATCTCCAGTGTGAATTTGGCTGCATAATTTAGAAGTCACCTTATATATCGTAAAATATCAGATTTCACAGTAGCTCACTTTCCGAAATAAAAGGGGCAACATACGTAATATGTGCATTTTCTCGCAT